>OY294045.1:49139197-49610992 GCA_958510825.1 Brachypterus glaber | reverse complement strand
CTCGTATTAAGGGTGCAAATCGTTTGGTTTATTAAACCAAATGAACTTTACGCTACGATATTTCAAAAAAGCTTTTACACAGAGACTTGTAATTTGGAAGAAACATTTTCTAAGTAGTAAATATTTTTTTTCAAATTTCAAGTAGAAACCAATCTGGACTATGTAATTTTTAGCGTTCCGGTCTATGCAAAATATTACCATTCTGGACTATGTATTTTTTACCGTTCCGGTCTATGCAAAATATTGCCATTATGGACTATGTAATTTTTACCATTTCGGTCTATGGCAACATATTACCATTTACGGACTATGTAATTTAATGTAATTTATTTTTACCGTGTACCAAACAAATTTTCACTCTTTTTTCTTCCTGCAAAAAGACTGACAACTAAAAAAAAGGTCTTGCCGAAATTGCCGATTCGTCTGTTTTTTTTTGTGCCTTTAGTTTTAAAATTGGTTCTTGTTAACCAAGACTCGAAGCTTGGACTTGGTAACTTTTTATTATTACGAAACAAAAATCAGAGACGACAAAAATAAATACCAAAATTCGCGGAGCATTAGTTAGTAGCATCCATTTTAAAGTTCGTTTAAATCCGTTTTTGGGAAGAGTATATTTTGAAATTCGGGGCAGGTATATAATCCACATCTTGTATTAAATTAAATACTTTCTATTAAAAAAAAATCTTATTCAAAAATTAATCACGGTAGCAGGTAAATACAATACAAGGGACCGTCCGTAAATGAAGAGTGCTACTAACATAAGGTTAGGCCCTTACCTACAAAATTATTATATCACAGGAGAAGCAAAAATGTGATTTATTTTTTTTTCTAATGATATTTATACTTAATAATAATTATATTTTAATAGTGTTTGATTGTTTACATCGTTTTATGTAGATTTCATCAAAAATAAGTTGAAATAAGGGCCTAAACAATGCCCTTAATTATCAAAAGGGCCTAACCCACAAATTTCTTATTAGGTTGTTTTTGCATAAAATCTGCTCTTTGCTAGGCTTGTATAGGTTCATAAGCCTTTTTTAATCAAGAATAGTTAACGTTAAATATTTGGGTGGTGCAAAAAACTTAAATTGTTAAAAAGCCTTACCTACCCGTTTATTATAAGATTTTTTTTGATAAAATATTGTCTTTTCTAGTTCTAAATAGGTTCATAACCTTTTTTAAATAAGAATAGTTAACGGTAAATATATGGGTGGGGCAAAAAAAATTAAAATTTGCACCCCTAACCTTATTTTGCCACTTCTAACATATTAGGAGTTTTTATTAACTAGAGCGATAAAGTACGTTAACTAGTATCCATTTCAAGCAAAAACCGTATTTCGAAAAAAATGAGGGTTAGGCCCTTATGTTAGTTGTACTCTTCAAATGATAACACGATTTTAGGAAGAAATTTTAGAAGATGCAATTTTTTTTCTGTTGCTAACAAGACTAAATATTTTTTTTGGTTAAGTTTGGATTTACAAATTTTTGCTTAGAATGCACAATACAGCGAATCCTGACCGCTAAGCGGAAAGGATTTTTTATTCCCTGGCTCTAGATTGATAAGAAAAAATACTTTTGTAAATACAAACATAAACGAAAAAAAAAATTAATTTTAAACAAAATTATAAATTTATTATTCCATCAATGTATTTTCTAATCATCGTACAGAGTGATATTGGTAGACTGACAGTTTCGGGCTGCTGGCCCTCTTTAGTACCAAGAGTCAACTCTGCACGCTGATTAAAAAAACTATTTTAGACTTTATTCGCAAAAGAAATATATAGTCATTAGATTGATGTAGACTTGTGCGCCATCTATTGCTAGATTTAGACAACTACTCATATCTCAGTCTAACAGTATCACTCTGTACGATGATTAGAAAATAGATTGATGGAATAATAAAAGATAAAAAAGATGTTGCATTATATTTATTAAGAACATTAATAAATGAATCATAGAAAAAATATTTATTAAAATAGACGTAATCTTTTTCAAATGGTCTTTATTTCTTTAGTTACATACAACAAAAATGCATATTAACAGAAAATAATCCGAGAACCAGGGATTTTTTCGAGTACCAGGATTTTCTTCGATTTAATAATAAATGGTTGGCCAAAAAACGTACCTGATTCGCAACAGGATTGGTTAAATAGCTAGATGTCAATGTCAAAACACTACTGAATTTTTATTTTTATCAAACTGAATGATAAAAGAAAACCGAGTATTATGAAAATTTTAAAGATTCCATAAGAATAAAGACGGCCATTAGAAACCTTCCATTTTCATAACTTCCAAAGAGCTTAGCAGGGTAAGCAGGTAAAAAGTGCCCCAGCCCGATTTGAGCTGAGTATTTGTGCAAAAGTTAGCTCCCATAGAGGTCAGTTGATTCCCAGATTTTCAGCCCCCAACGACCCCCAGGGGGGTCAGAATTAATTTTTTTAGTTCGACATGAATCATTTTTTTCTCCGGTCCTGCTGGTCCGATTGACTTCAAATTTGGAACACATAATAAGGACTATAGGGATAGTCTACAAAAAAATATTATCGATTTGCGACTATTCTAACCTATAAAAAAAATCACTTGTATTTTTTGAAGGGCCGAAAAGGCCCATTTTTGGCCGAACACACCCGCCATTTTTTTTAATGTTATGTATTCGTATTCGATCTAAAACATATCAAAAATTTAATTTTTTTCATGTGGTAGAACAGTGTCAAAAAAAATAAAAACTGCGTCAGGTACGCATTTGTAGTATATTTGTAGTATAGAATTAAGAATATTATTTGGAATAATCGAATTTTTATTTAATATAAATAGGTCCAAAAATAAATATTGAAAATAAATAACAAAAAATGTTTATTCTAAGAAACCAAGCAAAATTAAAATCATAGTCAATTGAGGATCATAAAAATTAAAGTGTAAAGTATATACAGGGTGTATTTGAAATAGCGTAAAAAATTTTAACAGGTGATTCTACATGATAAAATATGACAAAAAGTTCCTATAAATATATGTCTAAGAATGCGTCATAAGGGAGCTACGCCCCTTTGAAATTGGCTAAAAAAATAGGTTTTTATTTAATAACTCAGGAACCCTTTGAGATATATCAACGAGGTTTTGCACGTCAACTAATCCTACCAAGGCCCGTTTTTATGTGTTATTTTCATGTACTTATTTCAACCAGGGGTGTGCGAAACGGGGGGGACTTATCAGTTTTTTGTCCCAAACTTTTTTCTGTGTAACTTTTTTGCAATTTTATTTTTGAAATATGATTCCTCAGGTCAAAATACATAAAAAAGGTACTCTTGTTGTAATACTGTAGGATTAACCATTTTCGAGAAAAATTCATTTCAAGGTGAAATTCCACGGTTCGAGGACGAAAAATTAAATACTAAAATGTCGAAAACCTAAATTTTAATGATGCAGGGCGAATGTACATTAAAAACTTAGAAAAAAATCTCATATACAGGTACTTCCAAAAATCAATCCTAATGGAGCTATGGTCTCCTAAATATGCACCATTTTTAAAGGGCTATGGTAGCTTTAAAAGCGTTTTTTCGACCTACATGTATGGACACTTTTTTTCTTAGTTTTTGATGTAGAATAACATTGCATTATTAAAATTTTGGTTTTCGACATTTTAGTATTTAATTTTTCGTCCTCGAACCGTGAAATTTCGCCTTCAAATGAACTTTTCTCGAAAACGGTTAATCCTACAGTATTACAACAAGAGTACCTTTTTTATGTGTTTTGACCTGAGGAATCATATTTCAAAAATAGAATTGCAAAAAAGTTACACAGAAAAAAGTTTGGGACAAAAAACTGATAAGGCCCCCCCGTTTCACACACCCCTGGTTTAAATAAGTACGTGAAAATGACATACAAAGATGGGCCTTATTAGGATTAATTCACGTGCAAAACCTCGTTAATATATCTCAAAGGGTTCCTGAGTTATTAAATAAAAACCGATTTTTTTAGCCAATTTCAAAGGGGCGTAGCTCCCTTATGACGCATTCTTAGACATATATTTATAGGAACTTTTTGTCATATTTTATCATGTAGAATCACCTGTTAAAATTTCCTACTCTATTTCAAATACACCCTGTATATACTTTACACTTTAATTTTTATGATCGTCAATTAACTATGATATTAATTTTGCTTGGTTTCTTAGAATAAACATTTTTTGTTATTTATTTTCAATATTTATTTTTGGACCTATTTATATTAAGTAAAAATTCGATTATTCCAAATAATATTCTTAATTCTATACTACTACAAGTGCGTACCTGACGCAGTTTTTATTTTTTTTGACACTGTTCTACCACATGAAAAAAATTAAATTTTTGATATGTTTTAGATCGAATACAAATACATAACATAAAAAAAAATGGCGGGTGTGTTCGGCCAAAAATGGGCCTTTTCGGCCCTTCAAAAAATACAAGTGATTTTTTTTATAGGTTAGAATAGTCGCAAATCGACAATATTTTTTTTGTAGACTATCCCTATAGTTCTTATTATGTGTTCCAAATTTGAAGTCAATCGGATCAGCAGGACCGGAGAAAAAAATGATTCATGTCGAACTAAAAAAATTAATTCTGACCCCCCTGGGGGTCGTTGCGGGCTGAAAATCTGAGAATTAACTGACCTCTATTGGAGCTAACTTTTGCACAAATACTCAGCTCAAATCGGGCTGGGGCACTTTTTACCTGCTTACCCTGCTAAGCTCTTTGAAGCATTGTCAACTAAATTATATAGATATTTATTCAAAATTAATGTAGAGCACAATCTTTGAAGTTTATTTGGGGGCTCTCCATAATTCTGTAAAAATTTGTACATAAATAAATAAATAATAATAATAAAGTATGAATTGAAATACTAATCTTCATATTTCAAACAAACAAACATCACGAATCGTGGTCCACAATATAGAAAAATTATTTAATTTGTCTCAGAAAAACAAAAAACTCACGAACGCAACACCATCGGAATTTGGGGTATAACATCTTTGTGTCCAAAGTTACCCACTTATACGGTACAGAAAAAAATCATAAAAACATTCAAACATTTAAATTTAAATATTAATCTGCTCTCGAAACCATTTAAAAAGTTTCAACACAGACATCGTACAAACCCCCTGTCACTCACCCTCAACAATCAGTGCTTTTGAGCACCCCCACCCTTCTACACACACAGGTCCTTGCTACCATCGTTTGTTTATAACGTCCTTCTCTTTTAGTCCGTTCAAATCGCAATAGCTTGGTCGTGAACGAAT
Organism: Brachypterus glaber; assembly: GCA_958510825.1. Lineage (NCBI taxonomy): Eukaryota > Metazoa > Arthropoda > Insecta > Coleoptera > Kateretidae > Brachypterus > Brachypterus glaber. The sequence goes on along the minus strand of OY294045.1, from coordinate 49,605,720 downwards.
GAGTCAGTGCCGCCAAGGGACTCAAGCGGGGCGGTCTGTCGTTACGTATTAATAGCGTTTAGTGTATGTACGATCTCGTTTACAAAGCAGTGAACTTCAACACCTGGGTAAATTGGGTCTTCAGATTACCTGTTGGTAATAGGAAACGAACACAACGTGGCCAGTGTTGTTTTTGACTAAACGATTTGTTTATAAACATTAAATCTCTCACGTTCTTTGGAAATAATGAATAAACTCTACTGTCAATGAGTTCTGTGATGATGAATCAGTGATATTATCTTCAATTATCTAAACTGTTATGTGTTTAGTTTTTTTCTATAAACAATAATGAGTCATTAGTAATAGCCTGATGTGTGTGTTCTTGTGTATGGGGGAATATTTTGTGTGTTTATGACTAGAGAACAGTGTTGTTAATTTTACTAATTGTTTTTAATACAATTAACTTTAGCCACTCCTTTGTGTTTTATGATATTAAAATTGTTAATAGTACAGAAAAAGCTATTACCAGTGAAAATGGTTTCAATAGAGTGAACGAACGCTTTTAGTTAATATATTGTTGGGCTGTTAATTTGCTATTTGAGACTCCGAGGAAAAATCAAAGGTAAATCACGAATTTGTATTTAATCTTGATAGCGTTTGATTGGCAATACGAAATTTGCGAAGGTGAAGAAGGACCAATGTAGAATAATTGTCAAAACTTTATAAATGACAAAATAAAGTGTATAATAATTATAATTGACAGAATAAAGTGTCATTTATTATAAAGTTTTGAGTCTTTATTCTGTCAATAAAAAAGTTTTGACTTTACAATACAAGTCGGGTTGTGAGGCAAGGTACTGCCTTTCAAATCACTGCGACCAATGAGATTTAATGTGAATTAGTTTTGACTTTATATTCTATTCTGTTAATTATAAAGTTTTGACACTTTATTCTGTAAATTATGAAATTTTTATATTTTATTTCATCAATTATAAAGTTTTGACTCTTTATTTCGCCAGTTATAACTTTTTGTTACTTAATTCTAGAAGTCTGCTAATTCAAAAGTTTTCACATATTACTCTGTCAATTAAAAAGTTTTGACACGTTATACTGTCAATTATTATTTTTTTAAATTTATTTATACTCTTTAGGGACCCAATTAATTACAAAGTTTTTTGTCTTTATTTTTTCAGATATAAAATTTTGACACCTTATTTATTCTGACAATTATAAAGTTTTGACACTTTATTCTTTCAATTAAAAACTTTGACTCTCTATTCTGTCAATTAAAAAGTTTTGTCACTTTATTCAGTCATTTATAAATTCTTGACACTTTCTGCTGTCAATCATAAAATTTTGAGTTTATTTTGAAAATTAAAATTTCTTGACACTGTCAATTATAACGTTTGACACTTTATTTTGTCAGTTATAAAGTTTTGACGCTTTATTCTAACAATTATGTAAAGATGTTACGTTGGTCCCTCGGTCCCTTCGAATTCCTTAATTATAGTTTCAGCGCATATGATCGGAAAATTTCAGTATAATGTTATTATAATAACCTAAAATGTAGACATAATATTTCTAAATTATATATCGACAACCCAAGGAATAAGCGAACATATTTTTTTAAATCACAGATAACTTTCAATTTTTAAAAGTATATTAAAGGAAAGTAATTAAGGATTATGCAAAAACTACCGAGAAATAAAATTGATAAAATGTAGACTTTGCGGTTACAAACCTAACAAAATACTACATTAAAAACAGTGTTGCCAGACTATGCATATTTTCATAAAGCTGAAGTTTGCAACGTTTTTTTGCAACGAAAGTTTAAAAAAAATTAAAATCGACTCTATTTAATAGATACAAAACTGGTAGTTATTAGTTTTAGATCTAATTAAGCCCTTTTGGATCCATAAACAAGCAAGAAACGTCAAAATTGCCGTTTCGGTATGGTTTTTTGATTTTCGTTGCAAAAAAACGTTGCAAACTTCAGCTTTATATATTTTCTTTGTTTGGAACCATCAAACATACTAAAAGACCTATCCAATACATATACAAATATAGTTGTATATTGTAAATCCCAATGGGGGGTATAGCGCCGAAAAATATTTTAATTCTCCTGTCCCAACTAATTTATCAACTGATTTGCCATTTTGGAAGAATTCCCAATAACTACGTAGTGATTTAATCTTCCACAACAATTCTTGCTAATTTTACAAGTAATTCCACTAGTTCACCCACTTATTCCCTTAATTCCCGACCCTGTACTTCAAATACCCATGCAGACTTTATATATTATATTAATAGTTTCCCAGATAGACATTAGAATTAAAATTCTGTGGTATCAAACAATAGAAACTAAACCCTTTTTTATTGCGAGTAAACATTTTTTTATTAATTTTAAAATGACTAGCATTACACACTAATGCATTGCAATCTGAAATTTACATGTGTGTTTATGTATTACACATACATATACATGCAATCCAAATTTCAGATACATAAATGTTTAATTACAACATCAACCAAAAACAAACTGAAACGACACAAAAATGATTAATCCAATATGAGATTAATTTTTTTTAACGGTGCAAGTGTTTTTGTGCTATGATCAATAATAAGCAAGTTATCGCGATCAATAATAGTTTTTGTCCCCTTGCCTCACAAGTTGTGAGGCATGCTCACTTCCCCCCTTTACTCTAGCTATCCGATTTGGTTTTAACAGCAAGCGATATCCATCCAGCCCTTAATTTAAAAGTTAAAAATAGTTTACTATTTATTATTCTTTTGGGCAAATACATGTAAATGTCTAGCAGGTAAATTCAATTTTGAAGAATTACACTTTGAAACTTGGCCTGTTTGTATTTTCAGCCTCCTATTAACACCGTCAGACAAAGGATAAATAGACTGGTAAGGTATAGTACCCATGCAGAGTTTCTTTACGTTCAACATAAATATAATATTATTTTTGCGAGTTTAATTAGAGAGAAGTCATTATTCATGATGAACCAATATTTTTCTCTCACATTAATAGTCTATCCCTTATTTCATCTGGGATAACACCGCTTTAAGACAATATTTACACTTCGATAAAAAAAGTGTATACGTATTTTTAAGGTATCTAATATTTAGTCGTGTAACTCAATCTCAAATCTACAAAAATCTACAAAAAATTGATTTTTTGGTAACTTGCATTGATTAATTCGGTTTATGATAAGTCATTAATGACTTATAACTTAAGGCTGATTTACCTAATAATAACCACCAAACTAAGAATTTGGCCAATGAAATGTTAGATTAATTTGTTACATTTTATCAGTCATCATGTTACATTACATTGATTCATCTATAGAAATGATCAAAATTGCGTTACGTAATACTTGAACGTTCCCTTAAAGGTTATTAGATTACTATTTTTGGTTTCGTTAAATGTGATAAACTTTAGTTAAAAAGAAAAATTCATTACAGTATAAAAGCTACTTTACACGGAGCAATTTGTGCGCAAGTTTGATGCTATGCAAGTTTGTTGCAAGAATGATTCAGTCAATGCGCATGCCTTCAGGCAAGTTTGAGGCCATTTTCGTGCTATTAATTTATTTAGAACATGTTCTATTTTTCGGCGATTTTCACGCAAGTTTTATGGTTATTTTCGTGGTACCAACCTGGAAAAAAAGTTACCAAATCAATTTCATTTTACTAATATAGTAGCAACTGCACATGTTAATAATTATCATTATTAATAATAGGTCGGTCTGTCTAACTAAAAAAACTTCCTTAAAAAAGCAAATGCTAGTTATGTTTTTGTCAACAAACGCAGAGACACGTCAAAATTGTCTGGTTGGCAGCACTGTTTACCTTGCAATATATAGCACCAAACTTGCGCACAACTTGCTCCATGAAAAGGCAAATCAATGTCCACTTGTCCTCATGCTATATCTGGCAGCAAACTTGCATAGCATCAAACTTGCGTATAAATTGCTCCGTGTAAAGTGGTCTTAAGGTACATAACTTATGAAGCTGAAGTTTGCAACGAAAATTCAAATAGTATATTAAAGTACTAGTTTCATAACATACGTTTTTAACGCACGAGTACAAGTTTAGAAAACAAGCCGCTTGCGGCGAGTTTTCTAAAGTACTAGTGCACTAAAAACGTGTCATGGAATAAGTGCTTTAATATACTATTTGAATTTTCGATGCAAAAAAGCGTTGCAAACTTCAGCTTCATCATAACTTGATATAACAAATAACCAAAAATAGTTTTAAAGTAAAATAAATTCAAAAAGTGGTGGAAAATCATTTGTCGTATTTCTTTGGTGTATCCCTACTATAATCAAAATTGTCATTAAGCTTTAGCTTTTCTGTTTTTCTTCGTATTTAACGCGGAAAACTATAAATAAATAGTTTATTCATTAACTTAATCATGTCTCAATAAAACTCTGCTGTCACAAAACAAAACAAACACACTCAAAAACACAAACATCGCTAAAATAACGAAATAACGTAGGCCTTTCTACTAGTTTTTAGATAAAAACACTTAAATGTTTTACTTAATTTATATTGAATGAATATAAATGCTTTAAAATTGTTAATTAACAAAAAACAAAGTTGATTTTATTGATTTTTATTTATTTGTAACAAACTTCACTGCAACTAAACTTTTCAATATGGCGTGAAAATTCAAACAGTTTTGTAGTGGGAAAGAAGGAAAATGATTGTATATAAAACAGGTATGGTTGTAAATAAAATAGTATACAAACCTCGGTTCAACATTTCATTTGTCCTTCGGGAATTAGCAAACCTTGGAGCTAAGCTCCTCAGGAAATTAAACAGTTTCCACCTCTGTATGTAATATACTATTTCCGCATGTAAATTAAACATAATTGAACTTTTTCTGGGTGTAGTTCTAACATCTGATATATTGTTCTTTATTTAATTTGAGCTGCTTGAAATATTATATTAGACAATAAACTAAATAAAAAGATGACTAATGGCTAGCATCTGTGTTTTAATCCACTTTTTAAGAACTCATTTACAGTTCAAAGTTTTAACGATTCAAGCTGTTCTTTTAATTGAGGAGGTCTATTCCAAAAGACGCTGAGAACCATTTATGTATTTTTTAAATAAAAATATGTAATATTACACAAAATTGTTACGTAAAAATACGATTTAACAGTTACAGTTAACTATATGTGTCTGTAACATCTTGCAAAGAGAAACTTGCTCACGGAATTAGGCAAAGGAAAAAAAAAAGAACATTAATAATAAAAAATAAAAAATTATTTATACAAGCAATTACATTAATAAATTTTATTAAATTGTAATAACCAAGTATCATTTATCTCAAGTTTTACATACAAATATGGAATATTACACAAATATCAGGTGAAAATTCTGATGTACAGTACATAAATCATGATTTTATGTAAAAACATCAAGTTTAACTACTCAAGATTTAACTGTTTACTTGTTTTTTAACTAAAATTATTTTTTTTATTATAATCACCATTATATTAAGGACTTACTAGATCGTGGCTCAACAGCAATAGTGTCGGCTAAGCACGAAAAATAATTTTAAACATGTTTTCTCAGAATCCTCAATTAACCCTGCGATAAGAGGCGAAAATACTGTTGCAGAAATGTATGGATATTTCGCATGAAATAAATCAGGCTCACAATTTCAAGTGGCGAAGTGGAGTAAAGAAACCCTTTTTGAGTGAAAAAAAGAGAAAAGCAACTCTCGTGGGCCTAAACACGTACAAGTCCTCTAGGGTGTGGGTTTTGGTGTTCGGATTGAAACACAGTTATTGGAACACTCTTTTATTAATGGCTTAGTTTCAGACAGGTATTACAGGTGCATTACAGGTGTATCACAGGAGTATCACAGTAGTTGTTAGTTAAATCTAATTGAGAGAAAAGTTGGGTTTACACACTGATCTAATTAGGATGGTGGGATGAAAAATTGAAATCTGGACTTTCAAAACGCAATACCCGCCAAAATATGCCTTCTGATATGCCTAATTTGTGTGCAAAAGCAGAATCAGATTGAAGGTTATCTTGAGCCCTCTACAAAACCTTTAATATTAATGAAAATATCGTATTTCTTCACATTTTTAATGTATACAGCATGTCAAAAGTCCGCCTCCCCCCTTTAACTTTTGAACGGCTAAGGATATCAACTTGAAATTTGGAACACTTAAATAACATAACCCAAATATTTTTTTGGTATGTATTTGGTATGCTTAGGGGGTACGATGGAGACAGGGGGCAAGGGGGAAATTTTTTTTAAACAGAAAGGGGGGTCGTGTGATAAATCATTTTAAAGTTTATAAAATTCTCCTTTTGCCCACTTTTTTTTTCTTTAGAGCAATTTTTAGGGTTATTCGCGTAAGAGTTAAATCACGTGAAATTATGCCTCACTTCCACCACAAAGCAGAATATAGAGTGGCTAAAAATATGGTTTGGACTTTTTATAGTTTTTACATTTTTCTTATTAAGTTTTCTTATTTTTATTTTTCCTAAAAGTTACAAAATGTTACACCTTTGTAGAGGGCAAACAAATTGAAAAAATATATAAAATAAAATATACGCTTTTTTTCTCTTTGCAAGACGCATCTTTTCCCCCCATTGGATTTTCAAATAAAAAAAAAATAAAACACCTATATAGGAACGGCCCACCCTAGTGTATACATAGATGTTTTTTCCTTTTGATATAATGCTCCTCGGACGCTGCTCAAGAAATGTCTGCAACTTGCAGACTGCAAGCAGTGAAAAATGCCCACGGAATAGTTTTCGTCTTAATCATACTTTAAACAAGTTGTGCCGAGATAATAAATACAGCATAGGTAATCGAGAATTACTAATATTTAATGAGAGTGTGTAATGCATTTTAATTATACCCCACAGTTTTTAATGTAGAATCACCCTGCAGTACTGAAATTTTTATTGGTGCATTTTTTAGTTTCTATTTTTGATGCTCAGAACGTGAAATTGCCTATTTAATTGCAATTTTCTCGAAAACAGTTGGCCCTACGGTGTTACATAAAGGGTACCTTTTTTATGTATTTTTAATTAAAAATTAATATTTTTTTGAGAAAGTTAAGGGTCGTAGATCCGGTCCGGACCAACCGTTATAGGAACTTTTTTTCATATTTTTTAGTGTAGAATCACCCCTTAAAATTCTTGAACTTATTTCTAAATAACCCTGTTTATTTTCTGCATATTGCCTCTATGAAAGAAGTCTACGCCCATGGGTATATTGATTACCATGTTTTACCATCTATTAACATTTTTATATCTTTATTAGTACCATCTGTGAATAAAATTGATAATAAGTAAAATAAAAAATCAGAAGTAAAAAAAATGTGTTCATTTAATAGAACAGCATGCGTTTTAATCATAATCAGATGTTTTTCACTTTGATAGTGCACATGTTTTATGATGTAGAAAGTTAATAGAACTAAGTAATACTAAGTATTACTTAGTAAGTATACAATAATTTAATTAATAAAATAATTTTTAATAACTTCTATAAAAATGCTAATTAAGAGAAATCAAAATAAACGGTTTTATAATGTAATGGACCTTAAAGCGTCATCCACAGGCTCACATAAAGTTATAAGCATGTGCATGACATGACAGCACATCAAGCCAATCATGGCATCGTATCTTTTGTATTATGTTGGTTGGTGCTTAAGGAAAAATAATTTAAAAATATCGTAGCACTTAAGTTTTAGTAAAAACTCAGACAAAAGAAGGGAAATATTGGTTTAAACCAATTATTATCGTGAATTATAAATTTGTCTCTATTCAACTCACAAAAATAATATATTCTCTTTCAACTGCATGCACGAATCCAAACAATAATATTTATGTTTTACTTCATTCAAGCTCAAATAGAAATTTTATATTCCACACTAACTATGCTGGATGTAAACAAACTCTGCATACTAGTATAGACATTACTAGTCTATTTATCCTTATTTTTTCTGAGAGTGAAAATAGGATTTAACGTAAAAAATATACCAATTTTTGTTTTCATTTTGGAGAATTGTTTCTCGAGTTTTATTTAAGGTGTAATTATAAAAATATTTTTTTTTACTTTAGTCTATAAAGTATGAAAAAATTTAGGGACAAAAAAAATGGTTATAAACAAATTCTCAGCTTTTTGTACTGACGTCATCACTAAAAAGTAACCGCCGCATTTTGCATATGTGACGGATTTTATGTAAAAAAAGCCTGAATTTGTTTAGAGGAAATGAATGGAAACGATTGTACACATCGAGAATAGTTATAGTTGCAAGCTATTAGTCATCTTTTTTTTTAGCTTTTATCATAGATGCACTCGCGTTGCGTTTTTGTAGAGTGGCTACAGACGTCTTGCGGTCGCTTCTAATCAGTGATTAATTTATGCTAAGGTCATGATCGAAAGAACAGCTCACTTATCCTCGGGGTATCGTTATAAGAAATGTAAACTTTAAACTCATTTTCTGACAAAAGTAGTTTTGACACACTAGACATCCATTCTTTGTGCAGGTCGCATATAATGGTATTATCATCCATTTTTCCATAGTAATTTGGTATTACAGTTTATCCACGAAAGCAAATTACCACGGTAAAATGGGTAAAATGCGCGACGATGATATTTAGGTACCACTTCGTGATATAGTCATTCCGAATAGCTGTGAATTTGACTCTAGGTCGGCAAGGGCGTAGATATTTTTTTTCTCTGTAGGGGTAATACCAAGCAGGGCCGACCTTTGCACTTTACCAAACTTGGCGCCCCTAGCAAAAAAAATCTTTGTCCCTGACGGTTCCGCCAAAACTTGGTACCCGTCGCAAAAAAAACACCCTAAGCTTGGGGGTTCACTTGATTCATACAAAGGCCGGCTTTGATACCAAGATCTTTCTTATTTTTTCCGTGATTAAAAATGAAAAAAAAATGCAAATTTATATGTTTCTTAGGATAACGCAATTAAAAACATATTTTTGTCCTATGGGGGGAAGGGGTAATTACCCTCATTATCCCCCTCAACTACGCCCTTGTTAGGCGGCTATAAAGAACTTTGGCCATTAAATATTTTTCGCCTGCTGCACTTTTTACCCAGAAAACTAAAATAGCTCGAAACTAGTGCACCAAATGCGAGCTTTTATGGTCTAGGAACATGCTTAAAGTGTCCCCAAATGCACACAACTAGCCCTAATAATATAGCTCGCATTTTTATTCCTATCTTTTGATCCATTTAGAAACCTAAGAAAAGCATGCTATTTTTAATCCAAATAGGGTTAAAAATAGCATGCTATTTATGACCTAAATTAGCATTATCATGCTATTTTCTACCTAGTTTAGCAGTATATTTTTTATATAATTTTTTATATAAATAAAACAGGTAATATATGCAAAAAAGGTTATTATTTTTAAACAGGAGGGCCAGAATAGGTATATTTGTTTGTGGTTCAGACTTGTATCACAACACACTTTAGATAATTTTTGTTGAAAATTTAAATTTTCACATTCATGTTCTTCCTCACTGCCATTACTTTCGCTTTCACTCTTATTTACACAGATTTTCCATATCATTTTCACTATTATTCACTATTTCACTACTTCTGTTTTCACCACAACAACCCTCTTCTACCACTCATGTATTCTTCTAAAACTTCATTCACTAAGGTCACTTTTACTTTTGTTCTGTACTTCTTTACTTCTTAGAGAAGCTAAATAAACAAATTTTCTTTTTTTTTCGACGATTTTTAAAAGACCTGAAAAGAATTTACAATTCGTAAATTTGCAAAGCGGCGTGCATCCATTCTGAAAAATTTAGTAATACTAAACGTCTGTTAAGAAAAAAGAAACAAAATAAATAATTTTTTAAAATATTTGACTGCATTTAGTGCGAAAAATAGAAGCATTATTAGCGAGCAAAATTGAGACGATATAAGCAGTATATTTTGGACCTAAAATAGTTCATTTATAGCACGTTCTCAAACCAATATAGACTATATATTTTCGACATATAGTCATTGTTATGTTGTCCTAAATTTTATCAAATAAAGGCGTATATTATCGACCTAAAATAGTTTATTAATTTACCGTCTTAAACTAGGGAGCATTTAGTATTAAAAATGGAACTGGAATAATAAGACCTTAAATTAACATAAAATAGCATGCATATTTCGATATAATTATGAGTTCTTTTAGACGTACAATTGTAGCGTCCATTTTTCATTTAACTTTTAAGAAATATTTTGAACGTCTCAATAATTTCTTTAAAAGCAAGTTTAGGATGCTATATCCTAGACTCTCAAGCTGGTTTTCTGGGTTAGCTGCGATAAAGTATACAAGAAAATAGTTTAGAATCATTTAGTAATCAGTTTTATTAATAAGTTATTAATATTTTTTTTCGGCGAACATCACTTTTGATACACCCACAGGTTGGCTACACTCACCGTTGGCAAATGAAAATTACATACGTCACTTACCAACCTTGAGAAAGTTGGGAACACCCGAGGGATGAATCACTATGGGAATTCCTAGTACAATTTTCGGTCTTCAAAAATATTTCAAAAATCCCAACAAAAAACTCGAAAATCTCACTTATTTTCGATGTATTCCGAAGTTTTTGAAAAATGTCAGAAATCTTATGGAAAAGCCAAAAAAAAATGTATGTCGAAAATCTCGACAAAAATGCCATGTACAAATATTTTGTACTAGAAAATTTGTAGTTCGCTTTTCGGAACACCCTTGTATTTTTGGGCGAAAAAGTTTCTTTTTATGAAAAAAGCGTTTGCTCACGCTGATTCTCATATGCCTGTATTTTCAAAAATAGAACCTAAAAAGCCGCTCTTGTTTATTAAAAAAAAAAACTTTATAAACCACATTTTTAGTTTAGTTATATTATTGTTAAAAGTTATTAGTAGTAGTTTTTCATCAGAACTAATGTTTTCTTTCTTTTATTTTAGGTGAGTACTTCAGAGAAATAGGAATATCGATCTTAGTCAGACTTGGTAAGTATTCACACATTGTCAAGGACTGAATCATAAACATCTATACAGGGTGATCAGTAACTGCCATGCCAACATTTAAGAGGTGATTCTACATCCAAAAAATATGAAAAAAAGTTTCTATAAAGGTTGGTCCGGAAATAAGCCCTTTGAAGATGACATATTGAATAGGGAACAAAAAAAGGCATTAATAAAATTCTTTCTTCGCCACAACACCTAAATTTAATATTAAAGGAGTAATAGCCTTTCAAAAAGTAGCGTTTTTGGTGGCACACAATGTTAATTTCTCTTAATTATTTTGTTTTAAACGATTGCTCCTAGAATGTTACACTATATGACATTTTTTATGTATTTTTACTCGAGCAATCTATATTTTTTACATAAAATTCTAAAAACTAATACATAAAAAAGTTTGGGGCAAAAATGTGTTAAGCCTCACATAATTTGTCCGTCTAGGCACACCTCTGGATAAATTAAAAAAAATTAATTAACATAATTTTATTGCTCTTATTAATACTATTATACATGCAAAAGCTCGTCGCTCTAGCTTAAAGGGTACCAGAGTTATTAATTAAAAACATTACGGCTCATTTCCCGACCAACCTTTATAAGAACTTTTTTTTGATATTTTTGGATGTAGAATAACCTCTTAAATTTTGGAATGCCAGTTACTGATCACCCTGTATAAATAAGGAAACAAAATAAAAATTCTCTACATTATGGTTTGGACTTTTGGAAATTCGTCCCCTCAGGGAATGTTTTCTGCATCCATCCCTGTACTTAGTACCTAATAGAAACATGTCTTCAGTTACTGGGTATGAATGGGGAAAACCCTCTATGAGTTAAAAGTTTGATTGTTACTTTTGAAATAATATACCTTCTAGACCTCTAAAAGGGATGGGTGAAAAAAAAACACCTTTAGAAAAGGACAACCAAACCCATGGTAGTCCAGTAAAGGACATTCTTAAATGATTAATTTTTAATGTTTTACAATATGTTTATGTAAATTGGCAATTTGGGGGCGTTAAAAAAGAATCCGTTTATAAAATTTTCCAACCGCACACCAGGTGGCAATAAATACGATTTTTAAATATTTTTTTTTGAAAATTGGATATTGGTTTTTGGATGTTTTGTGGTCGCTGACAACTCAATCTAATAATAATAGTAGATTACAGGTCGACTCGGAAAAAAGTACTTTTCCGAGACCATTTATAGGTCGAGAAAAAGTACCATTTTCCGGGAGACCTGTATACTATTTTATTCGCAACTGTTTTTATTTAAAAATAAAGTACTAATTTTTTTGAAACGAAGATGTTCGAATTCAAATGAAGAAAATAATACTATAATAATAGTTTTTTAGTTCTTTTCATATTTACCACAAATATATTTTCCTGCATTTTACAATCATATAAACTGAAGTTCCACATACGCGTATCCCAAATAAACAACCACAAAAAAAATTTGTTGATAGCTCACAAGGCACCGTTTATTATCCTTCTCAGTCTCAAAAGTAGAAAACATTGACTAAAACTGTACCTTTAAGTTTATTAAACGAAATGTATCAGATTATATTCGTGTTTAACAAGACAACAGCAGTCCAGCCATCTTGTTTTAAGCATTAATAATGACTTCTTAATCGGTGGCGCCATCTGGCGAAAATGAATGATTTAAATTGCAGACCAGTAATAACTAGTTTATTGGTCTCTATTTTTCATTACAGCTCAGGTACAGGCGTGGAAACGAGTGGGACAAGAAATCACGTACTTCCCAAACTTTATTAATACATGTAATGTATGTATTACATATACAGTTGCGAATAAAAATATTTTCAAGAAGATTGGAGTGTTAAAGGTCGCTAAAATATAATAGTCCAGTCAAATAAAGAGAAATTCCTATGTTAAATTGCAATAAATTAACACGGGCTTATATTTTATAGGGTAGTAGTGGATAGTAACAGAACACTCCTGTTATTTTGATTTTTTGAATTTTAGGGGTGAGTGAGTTGCTTAATATGTATGTATCTTACGATAAAAATGCATATAACCAATTTTGTCAAGGAGAAAATTTCCAAAAATTTTTTTTGGTTCATTTTTTAAATATATTAATAAAAATCGAGTTAATTCAAAATATAGCCATGTTGGAAGTTAAGTTGTTTTTTTCCTTTTTCAGCGAAATTATTCATCAGAGGATAAAAGTGGTTATAAGCGAACTTGTAGCTCTTTAAATTCTCTATAAGTTTTATATATTACAAATTTTCATAGGTACTTAGGTACCAAATTTGGTACGGTTACAAGAGTGTTCTGTTACCATCCACTACTACCCTTTAAAATATCAGCCCGTGTACATTTATTGCAATTTACGTTTATTACTTGACTGGACTATAATTTGTAATTAAAAGTTTAACGCGATAAATTTAAAAAAGTATTGCAAAAAGGCCGAAAAGGATAGAAAAGTCCATAAAAAGTCAGGATAAAAGGCCTTTTCTGGAAAAAGACACGTATCCCGGACCTGCATACAAAATTCGGATTATACCAAAAAATTGCCTTTAAAACGGATTAATACGTCAAAATCCGATTGTTTTCATCTAACATACCAGTCGTTCTAGGGTCTTTTGAAAGTAAAAGGAATATTTAAGTAACAGTTAACGAGAAAATGTGAAAGCCAAACAATAGTACGGTATCCCATCTTGTCCCATCGGCTAGCATTATCATCTTTAAGAGTACGCTTATAAATTATAATGCAGTAGTATTAATTAGGCTTTGAGTGATTTTTCTGAAAAGGGCACATATATTGTAACTGTACACAGTTGCAATATACTGCCCTTATCGTATTTGCAAAAATTCACTTTTTGAGATTAGCACACCATTGTATTGCTTTAAACTAGCCCCATGTGCCTACTAAAAAGAAATATTCAATCTAAAACCCAAATCCTAAAAATTACCCTAAGATGTCTGTCCTATGTGGAAAATTTTCAATGTTTTCTAAATAAAATTGTCCTTAGTCTTTACTAGACGAATAAGCCAGGACTAGCACTAACTTTACAGATCTTAGTAATTTGATTGGACTTTTTAGATAATTTTGTCCTAAGTTTCTCAGATAGAACAAATGCATTTAGTATGACAATTTATTTTTCTAACAAAAAAAATATTTTTTTTCAAAGGATATCACGTATTTTTTATTTAAAATAAAGCAGAACCCAACCCCATATTTATTTAAACATGTTTTCAAAAAGTGCAAACAAAAACAATAAAAGTGACCATATCTCAAAACATCTAATTTGCAGATAGGACAACTTGTCCTAGCAGGGCAGTATACCACAGCTGTGGTGTAAAACCAGCAACGTTGCTCGTGATTTTTATTGCATTTAAAACCAAACGGTGGAAAATTAATTTGTGACACCTAGTGCATAAAAGAGCCAATATTGTTTTTTATGTTTTTGCTTATTTAAAATATTTTAATAATGCGGTATAATAGCCCACTTTAGAAGTGGCATATTTTAAGCTTTTAATCGCTATTTAAATTAAAAATCAAACCTTTTTTTCAATTTTTGTTTAATTAATTTATTGTGTTTTATTTGGAAAATAACCCATATACAAATGCAATTATGTACCTACATTAGGTTGGGTCAAAAAAACCGACTATTTTTTTTACTTTGTACTGTGAAAAATCGGTTGCTAGACACCTCTAGAAAATTCTCACCAAATATGAGCTCTTAATTTTGATAAGAAGGTCCTCCGCTTTACAATTTTCCATTTTTTCCTCAGTATTAGAAACAAAAATTCATATCTCTTTGACAACTGTTGGTTAAAAAGTATTTCTCCCTATATTCTTGTAAGAAATCGAACGCTCTACAAAAAAGGTCTCTTACAATTTTTTCGTGAATCTCACCGTTTAAAAGATATCAAAGGTTAAAGTTTGATTATTTTAAGAGACATTTCTGTTTTGCTTATGAATTTTTTAACTCGCTTAGAAAAAATTGTTATGAATTGCGCAATTCATAGTTTTGTAGGAAATTAACTGCTCTACAAAAATGGTCTCTTATGATTTGTCGATTAAATTCAGCGTTTAAAAGATATTCATCGTCAAACTTCAATGCATACTAATTTTAATAGTTTTTGATGAATAATAATAATAATAATTCGAAATATTTAAATTAAATTGAAAATTTTCGAATTATTCATCAAAAACTATTAAAATTAGTATGCATTGAAGTTTGACGATAAATATCTTTTAAACGCTTAATTTAATCGACAAATCATAAGAGACCATTTTTGTAGAGCAGTTAATTTCCTACAAAACTATGAATTGTGCAATTCATAACAATTTTTTGTAAGCCAGTAATAAAATTCATAAGCAAAACAGAAATGTCTCTTAAAATAATCAAACTTTAACCTTTGATATCTTTTAAACGGTGAGGTTTACGAAAAAATTGTAAGAGACCTTTTTTGTAGAGCGTTCGATTTCCTACAAGAATATGGGGAGAAATACTTTTTAACGAACAGTTGTCAAAGAGATATGAATTTTTGTTTCTAATACTGAGGAAAAAATGGAAAATTGTAAAGCGGAGGACCTTCTTATCAAAATTAAGAGCTCATATTTGGTGAGAATTTTCTAGAGGTGTCTAGCAACTGATTTTTCAGAGTACAAAGTAAAAAAAAATAGTCGGTTTTTTGACCCACCCTAACCTACATATTTAATAACTACCTATTTATGTAAATGTTTTAGAAGCAGAACACATGAAATAATAAACAAAATTATTAGTTACGGTACATAATACTTTTAGTTGGATCGAAACAATGATTGTTGCATTTCAATAGATTGCAATTAATTTATAATACAAATTTATAAGGCACTTATTTACGAATATGACCAATTGGACACGGACAATAAATTTAATATTGAATGTGCAACATATAATTGATTTTTGATTTATTTAGTCGTAAATATTATTACATATATTTCTTAGTTTAAATTGCCGTTAAAATTGAACGCCAATACTTATTAGCAGAACCCGGGGATATGCGAGCTATGAGTCCTCTGTTGTCATCTTTTTTAACTTTTATTAAAGATACACTGGCGTTGCAGAGTGCGGACAGGGGACTAGTGTCGCCTTTAATCAGTGCTAAATTTATGCTACGCTCAGGAACAAACGAACAGCTCGCTCATCTCCGAGCTATGGTTATTAGATTTCAAATTTTATTTAATTATGGAAAATAAATAAATAAATTATTTTATATGAATTGAGGCCTTTATT
Source organism: Brachypterus glaber (assembly GCA_958510825.1). NCBI lineage: Eukaryota > Metazoa > Arthropoda > Insecta > Coleoptera > Kateretidae > Brachypterus > Brachypterus glaber. The sequence continues at coordinate 49,589,483 of OY294045.1, read as the reverse complement.
TTTAAACAAAATATTACCCGAGATATATTTTCAAATAATATCTCGGGATATATTTTTTTGTTCTGCTTCATCTGGCGCACAACGTGGAGCCTCACGTTGTAATAAAATGATTATCTCCTTCAGGCCTGAAATTTTTGTGTTTGAAAAAATCGCTTTGTATTGAGTTGAACATTTTAAAACCAATAAAATAATACATAGTTATAAAAAGAAATTTTTAAAATTTTGAAAATATTATTGAAAATACGCATGTACATGTTAATGTATATTTGGTCTCTTTAAAATTTAAAAAAATATATTTTATTTTATATTAAAAAATCTTTTTTTTTTTTTGTTTAGTTTTAGAGCCTCTACAATTACTATATATTACAAAATATTTAAAGAAAAATATTGTAAAAAATACATTTAATGAAAAAAAGTGTACATTACAATGTCGTGTTAACTGCAAATAATGCAAGGTTTCGGAAATGTAGAAACTATTTCAAAATACTGGGTGGTCCAAAAAGTTTTTTTATTTGGTTGCGTTATAGAAAATTTGGTAGGAGGGGTAAAAAGGTGGGATCGATAGTTTGGTTCAGGGAAATTTAGTCACCATGCAGCGCTACACGGTAAAGTAGCGCTCGGTTTGTGTGCGCGAATATTACCGCAACAACAATTCCGCCACTATTTCGCGCCGTAGATTTCGACAGCATTTCAATTTGCACAATTAATATCGCCTTTTATATTAATCAGTATATCGCCTCGAGATCGCTCATTATCCCCTCAAGATCGTCCGATATCGCCTCATATTGCCTCTCGAAGGGACGAAATACCGCCCCTGTGACATTCCCCTCGTAAGTACTGCATTATGAAACAGAGGGGGCGTAGGTCGTATTTTTGTGGAAACTGGTATCTGGGGTTTTTTAAGGTCGCTGAGATCAAATCCATTATTGAAAATTCTAAATCCAAAATGGGTGCAGAATGATGAAAAATTTTCATGAATTTTATAGTATTTTGTTAAAAAAGGGTTTTTTGGGGTCACAGAAGCCGAATTCATTTTTGAACTAAAAATTCAGAATGACCGATGTTACTTTTATTTGAATTTGACAATTATGAAAAACTCGATTCGCCATATTGAATATAAGAGTTAGATATGACCCATATATATGCATAATTAGGTACTCAAAAAATGCCTTTATATTAAATTTTAGCAAAATCGGTTATTTAAAAAAGATGGATCATTATTTTTAACATAATGTTCATAGTGTGCAAGGAAAAGTACGCACCAAGCAAAATTGATGTAGGTCTGTGTTATTAGTAACCATTTGGGTAATTAAAAATGTTCCAATTAGATTACTATTCCATGGTTTACTGACATCTAAATGATTTATTTTCAATATTTTTAAGTAAATAAAATAAAGGGGAGGTGTTTTATAGCATTTTAGTGTAGTAGTCGTAAACCTTTTACGTAATAAATTGTAATAAAAATTGTAATAAATTGTAATAAAAATTGTTTACCTAATAATTAAGGTTTATCACGCAGGACTAGTGTTGACGATCGGTATTGACAAAATTACTGGCACGACATAATTTTTTTACTGGCTTTACTGCATGTATTCTATTAAAAATGGAAAATAGAGTGCTGCTACCTCACAATAGTATATTACATAACTAGTGTGGAAAGTGACACTTTCCAACGAGTTATGTACCTACACTATTTTTCCTACAATCCTGAAAAAATAAAAAGTTTCTTAATTTAATATTTTCTAATTACTTATTTAAAGAATTTTTGAAAAAAGCAAAGCATACAAAGCAAAAAATAGCATAAAAATTTATATATATTAAACAGGAAATATGATTTTCTTTTAGTTTTATTTTTCTTGGTTTTTAAATTTAATACAGTATTATTATTACGTGAAATTAGGCAAACCTACATACATAAATATCAAACTAGGGTGATATAAAAATATCAATCTAGTGTGATATAAGGCGTTTACTGAAGAACAAAAGAGTGTACTAAATGTCATTTTCATAAGTGATCGTAGGAAAAAGTTTAATATACCTCAAAACAAAATACATCGAAAAATTTTTGGGTACCCAAACATTTCTGATTGTAAATTCGTTCTCTAAAATTCCACAAAAATTTTACTTCTAAAATTTAAGAAAACATAAGAACTTGCAAGCATTCTTGGATATTTAATATAAAAATGTAAAACAAAGTGCCGCGAGTAGAAAATTTCCTTAATTTAATGTAAAACTATTTAAAAGTCCCGAAGAGGTACCCAATTTTGTTTGAGTTATAACTGGTCATTGGCGATCACAAAGTGTTTTTATTATATGAAACAGTAGGCATCTTAGTCGGAATATATATGTCCCACTGGGTATAGTATATCGAATAAAAGGTAATAGAAATACGCTCCAAGTAACTTTAAAAAAACGTTAATTAATTTTACAACGTAAAATGGGGTATGCATTGTACAAGAGATAAACAGAGGATAGGATATATATAATATATCTCAATGGGATATATATTATATATCCCATTGGGCCCAAATGGTTAAACTCATAAATTTTATTATAGCGTTTTTCTGCAAAAATTTTGTTGTCTGGTAATTACTGGAAGATTCCTGGCATCGTCATTACTGGCAAGTTAAATGGCACAGGCTTGCATTACTGACAAATGCCAGTAACTATAGGAAAATCGGCAACACTGCACAGGATCATTTTCATCAAAGGAAAATGTCCTTGCAAAGCTTCCTGGAGTGGTAAGAAATACATATAAACATTGTGGGTGTTGTATACCTCAAAAAAAAAATTGGGTGAATTGTTAAATATGGTTGCAAGAGCACCTATTTATAATAGTGTTACCATACCTAATATACAGTATATTATCATTAATGTGAAATAATATTAGAACTCATAGTTTTTACAAGGGGACACATTATACCATGTAACTGAAAGTTGATTCGTTTACCTGTAATAAGCCCTTAAATTAATTACATTTAAACGTTGGTTACTTGTGTTTTTATTGTTTGGGCGTCTGCTAAGAATCATGCCAAAAAGCCAACCACAAAAACACCTTGATTTATTGATTGATTACAAATAGAAACAAGATGTGGGTTCGTACCTCAAACACTGCGTCCCCTTTTGTCCTTGAGTTTTGCTAGTCAAACAGCTTCGTTTCCTTTATCAGGCTTACTAGGCTGTTCACTAGATTTGGGTTATAGAACATAGCTTCTGGGTTACCGTTTCCCGGTTGCCGGCGTCTCCAGCAATGTTAAGCCAGGCATACAGTTAAGAAGTACATGAGAGGCTGTTTCCTCCTTCTCATTACATAGCCTGCATAATTGGCTCGCCCCTATGCACACGGATGGTATGTATGTGTTTCCTCAGGTGGCAGTGACCAGTTATTAGCCCCATCACCTTCCTGAGATGTTCCCTACTAAGATGTAGTAGGTTCTTAGTTAATGGACCAGCGGTTATTGCACCTAAAAACCAGCTAAACCAAGCAAGAACTGATCAAGTAACCCTAGTCATGTGTTGTAAAGTTTGCTACGATACGTGTTAACCCATTCCGCTCCCTTGTATCCACGTATGGATATTTGTAGGTACAGCAAAATATACCACAACATCCACAGTTGGATATTTGTTTACGGGATTTTCTATATACATTTTAATCTGGTGTGGGACCTGTGCCTTGAAAAACCGGCTAAAGCGGAAGGGGTTACAAACTGTTCAATATATTATTAATTATATATATTTTACTGTATAAAGACCTTTGTTTCAACACAAATTTTATTGAATTCAATTTAATAAATAATATCTATACATATTATGTATTATTCTTCTTTGTGAAAAGATGTATATTCATATCAAGGAAATTGATAATAAAACATTTAAAATAGTTTTTTCAATGTTAAACAATGCAATCCTTGAAAGCTAAATAACTTGTATTATTATTGTTAATTGTGTGCCTAAGCAAATAATAAAATAATTATGTATTACATTTAAAATGTCTCTATTTATATTTCCCATTTAAAACAATATTAAGTTTTACTGAACATTGGCAGAGGTCGGCAACCTGTTTGGCGAGAATAACTATTTATAGGAAAAAAAGAAAAAATGTATACATGTATACTAGGGTGGACCTTATATTTTTTTGTATTCTTAAAATTTTCATTTAGGTGAAACTTGAAAATATGAGAGTGATCAAACTTCTCTAAGGGTGCTAATGGGGACCCTAAAATTCGTAAAATTACCATAAATCGTAAAACATATTGTCTGTAATTTTTGTATGTGAAACATTGGCAGACTAACATCTCTACTCTAAATTTAACTACTCCGTAACATCTCTACTCCATAACATCCCTACTCCATAACAACTCTACTCCATAACATCTCTACTCCATAACATCTCTACTCCATAACATCCCTACTCCATAACATCCCTACTCCCCAACAACCCTACTCCGTAACATCTCTACTCTATAACATCTCTACTCCATAACATCTCTACTCCGTAAAATCTCTACTCCGCACTATATGCACTTGATTAGCAACTTATTAATTAAGGAGTGATTGACGGAATAAAGTACATTATTTTATCACAATTTTTCCTAGTAAGTGTTTGTCTTTATACAAAATAAAAAAAAATTACAGACGTATGTTATAAATACAAACTTAAATATACATAGTAATATATTTGTTAATTTAATTTAAAAAAACTTTGTGACAATTTCGATAATTATTGTTTTACAGTTCTGTACAAAAGGTGTTTTAGCACCTTTTATAAAATTGACTTAAGTCAAAAAAATATTTGTCACGGTAAGCAATTTGAATTTTTACATTTAAAATATTTAGTTCAATAATACCTTATTTATTAGAATATTTTGTTTTTTTTATTAGAACATGTTAAGAGTACGCGGGCAAAGAGACGGGACTTGGAGGTACATATACAGGGAACAAATATACCACCAAGACTCCAAGTCCGTAGGTCGCAGGTATGTTTGTGCGTCGAAGACTAAAAATACTTATAATACATTGTTAAACACTTATATTAAATACTTATATTGTTAAATAAAAATTTTATTTTTTTTTTATTATTATAAACACATTTTTTCTTAAAATATAGTTTTTTTTTCTCCGATATAATGATATTATTTATTTTTAATATGTAATTAAATAAACAATAAATTTGTATGCGTCTAGGCTATTATAGCACTTTCTAGCTATAGCTTTATTATCGTATATGATAATGAAAAAAAAACATTGTACATTGTTCCGCAAAGCACTTACTTAATATGTTGCTAATCAAGTGCATATAGTGCGGAGTAGAGATGTTACGGAGTAGAGATGTTATGGAGTAGAGATGTTATAGAGTAGAGATGTTACGGAGTAGGGTTGTTGGGGAGTAGGGATGTTATGGAGTAGAGATGTCATGGAGTAGAGTTGTTATAGAGTAGGGATGTTATGGAGTAGAGAAATTTAGAGTAGAGATGTTAGTCTGCCGAAACATTTAAAGGGCTTGAAATCTTATTTTTTTTTCTTTTGACCATACAAAATTATGTGCCAAATTAAGAAATGATAAAAAGTTTGTAACCCGTTCCGACAATTCGACAAAGTAAAATTTACGAATTTCTACCATAAATGTGAGTCAAACGGTAAAAAAGCATTTTAAGAATGTATCAGATCGGACTGAATTTATTTTAATTTCATACATTCTAATATTTATTCATAATAAAAAAACCTAATAAGAGCACCTAAATATTTTCTATTTATACCTAAATGAAAATTTTAAGATAATAAAAAATATAAGGTGCACCCTAATGTATACAGACAGGGTGGTTGAAAACACATTTTAGTGGTTGATTCTATATTGAATAAATAACCAAAAGTCCCAAGAGCCATTTTAGGACGTAGGTATGTTTCTCGATATTTTATGAATATTTTTGTTGTACACCTACTCGTAGAAAAACTCTACGAAAAATTACTGTGCAAACCCAAGCACATTCATATCAGGCTTATGCTCTACGTACTTCAAAAAAGTTTAATGCCACGGAAATGACGCGTTGTTAAATAAATTTTCTTTTTTATCAAGTGCGTCAATTACATCGTTCCATTGCTACATTCTGTAATACCAAGTTGGTACTACCAAATAATTGAAATCTAGCATTTTCAAACTGAGGCAATAAAACGTACCACATTTGAAATTCTACTGTCAAATCATTTGACAATTAACCTTATTGTTATTGCTAGATATTCAATTAATGGCATTTTCCATGGGACAATTTGCTAGCTTAATCTACTGTTATTTTCGGCCTACACAAAACCGTCTCACTTCGTAGTGATGTTTGCGCAGGCGCCAACTGATAAATTACTACTGTAGTAATTTCCACGCAAGCGCTAATATAAAAAGTTATCTTTAAAACACAAACTTCCATTATTATTAACTTAAAATTCAATAATTCACACGATTAATAACCATATCTATGTTTCACTTTAACTTTTACTTAAAACATTAACATAAAAATATCCTGGGCACAACATAAAAGAAGGCAAATTCGATGCACTGGAGAGTGCCAAGATGGCTACATCCCTTGATTATAAAGACCACGCTGTAACTCTGCAATTAACCTTACTTTTTGCAAATTTTTGTTTGAAATATTTAAAATATTTAATTTTTACATTTTAGGAAATGTAATGCCCATCGCCAACGCGGCTTGGTCACCGCGGAAGAAAGCGCCTTGCTTTTTAAATTAGACACGTTTGTCAGTGTCAGTACTTAATTTGGTCGGCACTAAAATTGGTTCACATGTTTTTTTATTTGGAAAATTTCTTTACCGATTAAAGAATGTACCTAATAGTTATGTTAGTATAATTTTTCTATTTTTTTCTCGTAAATTTTATAGAATCATCACGATTCTAGGAAATCAAGCACGGTGGGTTTGAATGCACCTTAAATGCGAAAATCGAGAACACTAAATTTTTTTGTTGAATAATATTCCGACTTTTATTTTTTTTTTTGTAAATTTTTATTTATATCAATTAAAATTTAAAAGTATAATTTACGTTTTTGCAACATAAAATAATTAATTTTTCAAAAATTTTTGATTTTTTAAAGAAATTTTGACGAAAATACCTATTTTCAACCCCATTTTACTCTTTTAAAAAAATATTTAGAAAAAAATTAAAACTGTATGGTTAAATAGATACTTTTATAAGCTTTAAAATGATGTATCACCGGATTCCATGCCCCTGTCCACATTTTAAAAGCTAATAATATAAAATATATGCTAAAAGATAGTTTAAGTAGTCCTATTTAAGTATTCTGAATTTGAAGTCGATATCTTAACTCGTTCAAAAGTTAAGAAGGGGTGGGAGTTCTTTTGGACCGCACGGTATATAGTCTTTGAAACGCATTGATAACTATATAAAGCTATGAATAAAATATTTTCTGATTTTTTTTGTATACACGGAAAAAAAAAATATAGCTAGGAGCGCTATAACACACATACCAAGCAAATTATAATCGCTTATTATATAAATACAAGGCTTTCTCTTACAATTATGGCAGTCAGTGTAAAAATTTATATGAAATACTTTAATTGTTTAGTGAATAATAAAATATAACAAATAGTATGGCATTTATAGCTTAAATAGATTTAATTATTGTCCGTGCTAATAATTTTTATAATATAATAAAATTTCTGTAAATTTATAATAGTGCCTGTAATAAATATAATCGTGTCTGTAATATATATAATCGTTTCCAATTTATTTTTAACATTATTAGTTATTGTGTCCCTTATAATCTATAGCTTAAATCACTATAATTTGCCACTGTTACCAAATATCTTATAATGTATAGCGCAGAGCCCACTAATTTCTTTCCGTGTATAGTACGAATCGTAAATATGTTGATTTTAATGGAAAGGATGTTCGTAAAAATATTTTATGAAGTGCTAGAAATGGCTAACAATTTAGGATGAAACGTCAATTTTATGCTTATGCGACGTATCGTAAAGTTATATTCGATGTTTTGATTTTATTTGCTGAAAGCACATCAGCAGCAGTGAACGATTTGTGTCCTTCATAAGGTGGGACAATATTTTTTTCATCTATTTGCTTTTCATAATAACGTTTTTGTAGTTGGTGTTTGAATGTTACAATACCTGGCTTCATTGTAAAACAGATTTAGTGTTTTTTTTTTGTTCATTCTCAAACAGTTTTGAGAATTTTATTTGTTCATAAGTTGGTTTTGTTACAACAAATAAAAATTGTTTAAAATTTCTTAAAATTCTGATTTCTATATCTAACAGTATACTAGTATACTTACTGGATACTAAGTATCTAATAAGATTACATCGATGTAATGTTTTGTGTTTGTGTGTGTGTGTGTTAGATTATGTTTTGTGTCTAATTTTGGGCTGTGTTTGATTTTTTTTTGTCAGTCAAGCAAGTTACTCTCGGGAAAGTCCAAATACTAGAAGTGGAGGTAATCGCCTGGCAGCATTTGAACCAGAGTACATGTTAATTTTTTCTCGTCCATTTTTGTTCAAAATAACTATTAAAATACACTTAAAAATTGAAAAGTTTGTAACTATTATGAATTCGTTATTAAAAAAAAACAAATGAAAATTGTTAAATTTAAAAGTCATTGTACTTCACGAAATTGGTCCAATTTGGATGATGATTGGTCCAATGGAAGTAGATATACATTTTTGAACGAGTGAATAGCTTCTCGGTAAAGTTCTAAATTCTAAAATATACATTTTATTAAAATGCTTTATCACATGTAGGTGAGGTTATTTTCATAGAATGAGTACACGTTCGGGGATTAAATTTAAAAATTAATTAATTAATCAATTAATTTTTATTGAAAAAAATCAAAGTCGTCACAAAATGTGAGAAACAAAGATGTCAGTAACCAGTATGTCCTCCTCTGTTGTCAAGCAAAACATTATCACCTCTTTGCATGTCAGTAAAAAGGTTGTTAATGGCTTCATGCGATATGTTGTTCCATTCCAAACTAAAACAATTAGCTCCTAAAAGGTGAACGGGTGGTTTCCTCTATTCAAAATGACACTTTTTTAGCATATTCCACATATTTTCACAAGGATTCATGTCAGGTGAGTTTGCTGGCCAGTTCATTCTTTGAACATTCCCATAACCTTACATGTGATAAAGCATTTTAATATAAGGTAGATATGAACCAACATATTTGTTAAAATAATTTTTGTTTGCGTTTCAAATTAACTGATTTAACTATAATTTTATATAGTAACTAAATGTAAATAAATCTACATACTATTTAAAATCATATGCGGATATATAAACAAATAAGAATGACTAGACTAAAGAATAAAATTTACATTTTTAATGTTATTATGATATCCATGTACTTAGTACGTGCTATCCTATAAATAATGCATAATACATGACGATGAGTTATTGTAACGCTTAACATAGCATAAGAGATATAAGTAGTCATACTTGCAGAATCAGTTTGTACACTTATTAATAAGTTAGTGTTAATATTTTGTTTAAAAATATACAATAAAGGGCAATATTATACATTTATAGCTGTTCAGCTACATTATAACTCGAGTTACAACGTACAAAGAAAACAAAAAGGAAAAAGACCAACAAATACGTGGAAAAGAACCATATCAAAGGAACTAGAACAAGTTAGGATAGCATGGAAGGATACAAAAAGAACATCGAAAAAATGAAGAGAATTGGTAGAAAAAATTGCAAAGAATCCAAAAGGGCGATAAACAGGAGTAGCTTACATGTCATGAAAATACCATTTAGTCTTTGAAACACCTTTATATGTTGCCCTTTAGGACCATGGTTATAATCTTTAGCTATAATAGCTATTTCATAGCAAAGTACTTTAAACTGTACTGTACTGAGTACCCGTCCCCCTCTATGCTTTATAAAGCATACTATAATATACAGGGTGTCCTAGCTAAGACAGATCAATCGTTTTTTGGCGTTATTATTAAAGCTATCGGAATAAAATTTATCTGTTAATATACACCCAACAAGCTATAAGTGTGGGTAAACAAAAGTTTTGTACTCGCTTAGGTTTTTGAGATAGCTTATTTGACACCATTTTTAAAAATAGTTTTAATTTAAATACTACAATTTAAAATAACGGGTGTTTGCACCCGTAAAATATTATTATTTATACGTTGATCAAATAATATTTCATAATTTGTATTTAAATTATAAATAATTTCATTTGGAATAATCCTAATTTATTATTTTGTTAAAATCACGATAACTTTTTTAAGGGTTTCAAGTGCCCAAACTATTTCTTAGATGAAACTACTCTATTTTTTAACACTTAATCTTAATAAACTTCATTTAAGTGTCTTTTGCTAGTACTTTTACGTTAGCCGTAGGTTATAATTGTATAATGTTTAAATCCTAAACACATTTTGCACAAGTTTATTCAGTTTTGACAATTTATATGAGATCTATCCAGACATAATATAAAATATAGTATATAATTTTGATATTCAATTCACGAAACCCTTCAATCAAAATAAATGAAATTCATTGAGTTCTTGACAGAATAATTTTATTGAAAAACTTCATAGTTTTTAAATAAATTAATTAAAAAATAATTTAATATTATTATGATTTGTTTAGCAAATGTAAATAGATTAAAGAATAGTTTGGTTTAGATAGTATAATCATTTTAAAAAAATATTATTTAAAACTACAGTTAAAAAAATTGTATCTCAGAAATAAAAGCTAGTAGAAAACTTTTGTTTAGGCACACATATCGCTTTTTGGGTATATACTGACTGACATAATTTTTATTTCGATAGCTTTAATAATAACGTCAAAAAACCATTGATTTGTATTAGCTGGACACCCTAAATAAATATTTAAAAAAATCACATACAGTGAAAATGTCAATAGTAATTTCAAAAAAGATTTACCGTGCTGAAAGGGTGAAAGATTACAATGGGATGCTGTAGCATGACCCACATAACATTAGTTAGAATCTCTCTTCCATATCATAAAATAATCCTACACTCATTCATAGCACTTGCTCTTGTGTTGTATTCTTCTTCAGTATTCCGCTATCTGCTGCTTATGGCATTTATTATCATTTGTTCTCTTCTCTATTGCAATAGCATGACGTTTTGTTGTTTATTAGGGTGCTTCTCTTTCAGCGCTTTTTTATTTCAACTTTTTCAGAATAGTTATTTTTCCACGACTGCTTTAGAATGTAAGCAAATACACACACTTTTCAAACACAGAATGAATCCATTCTAGCTCTAGATACGGTATGAATATTCCGTATCAAGTGTTAGAATGAGCACATGTAGTGCCATCTCTTGTTTATAAAAGTAAAGAAAACTGTAGCAAAATTAGCAAAAATATATTTATTTTACCATGAAATATTGAATAATTTAATGCAATTTAAAGGTTTGCGTTAAAATTACATAAAGTTTATTAGTTTTTCTTAATATTTGACCAGTTTTTTATCACTTTAGTTCAAAAAATTAAAACTGCTCCATCTATTGTTAAATATTTAAACCTGATATCTGTCACAACAATCTGACATAACCTTCAATTTTTGCATTATAATTTGTAAATATGTGCTAAAATTAAATAAAAATCTTTTTTAATTACTGAATTGATAAAATTATTAAATAACATTAATTGCTTTATTTAAAAATATGTCTTTTGTTGCATTTACAATTTCGAGTCACAAAAAACATTGTTTTTAACCTTGCCCGCAGTTTAAAGCCATACAGTGTTTCATATTTTACGTCGAAGACAAAGTATAGTCTACAACACGTATGGAATAGTCATTCCGCACTCGCGGGACCGTCATACTCGCCTACCGGCTCGTATGACAAACTTTCCTGTTTCATACTAGTTATAGAATATACTATTTTATGTTAAGAGCGCAAAATAACGAAAGCGCAGAAATCACATTTTGCGCTCGTAATACAAACAACATTTTTTTCCCCATTTTGAAAATTTTTAAAATTTCGGAAAGCCTTGTATTCGTGCAAAGATATCCAAACATTTTTTTGCGTATTTTTGCGTTTTGTGACTTTTATGTCAATATAAATTAAGTTCAAGCAAAAACAAAATCGGCCGATTGCTCGTTCTGTCCAGGAAATCTTGTATTCACGGTAACTAAGGAACGCTGTAAGCTATAGACTTGAAATTTGGCATACAGGTATGTTACCAAAAGTTCTCGCTTGGGATTGTTTTTGGTAAACATTGGGGTGGGTGAAGGGGGGCAAATAGGGTAAATACAATAATTTTTCACAAAAATTTGAAAATTGCTATATAGGGGTTTTTAAGGTCTCTGAAATCGAATCTGATAATAAAAAAATTCTAATTCCATCCCCATGGGGGTGAGGGGGTAAATATTTTTTAATATTTTCATTATTTTCGTCAATATTGGTATATACTTAGAGGTTTTTGGGGATGACGAAACTGAATTTGATAATAAAATTTTTCCAATTCCACCCCCTAATGGGAGGGGGGTTGTTTTCGTGAAAGTTTGTATATAGGGGTTTTTAAGGTTGCTGAAAGTAAATCTGATAACAACAAAATTCCAACTGCACCCCCTGAGGAGCGGGGGTTATTTTTCGTGAAAATTTGTATACAGGGGTTTTTGAGGTAGCTAAAAGTGAATCTGATAATAAAAAATTTCTAACAACCCCCTGGATGGTGGGGGGTAGTTTTAGTGAAAATTTGTAAATTGGGGTTGCTGAAAGTGAATCTGATAATAAAAAATCCATTTAACACGCGTAGGTGAAAAATGGGAAAGCGATTTTTCTGGGCAGTGTATTTTCTACGATCTAGAATAAATAAATAAATTGCAGGCACCTTTCGTGGGTTGATCTTAAATTCACCGCAAACAATGTATGGTATTACATGGGATTTTAATTTTTGGTAATTTTAATCCATTTTTTATTTATTATACCCATTTAGTTGGAAAGTTTCACCCGATGCCCTATTAAGGGTTAAACTGTAAAAATAATGATTTTGATCACATACTCCTCAATTCTATTATTATTGTTAAAGTTTTTTGTAATCCTGAGATAGACCTGCTGAAAGTTCTACTTAATAACTACTCTTACAATTTGTCAGAAAGCTTGTGATTTTTTTTTAACTGAATATACTTTGTTACAAATATACATACATTGTATAATATACAATGTATAGTTTGAAGTTTTTCTTTGCAATTCACGCATTCGCTATAACGTTCATAATGTCAGGGAGTTAAATTAAAAACAAATAGTGAATTCTCAACACTAGTTGTTGCCATTTTTTCAGTTAAGCATAAAAATGGCGTCATAAATAAGGGCATAATTGAACTTTTTTTTGTCATTGACGGACCACATGATCATTTGAAGGGGCGCAAACTTACCTTAACTTTGATCTTCTTCACCTAAAAAATTAATTATGACAGGGTTCTGCTCAGGTTTTTTTTTATTACTCAAAATATTGTTTACTGAAAATCGATGACCCCCTGTAATTTTTTGGGCAGACTAACATCCCTACTCTTAATTTTTCTACTCCCTACTACATAACATCCCTACTCCACAACAACCATACTCCGAAAAATCCCTACTCCATAACAGCCCTACTCCCCAACAACGCTACTCCCCAAAAACCCTACTCCGCACTATATCCACTCGATTAGCCACTTGTCTTGAGTAAAAAAAATCATGGCAATTTACTGTCGAATATTAATTTAGTTTATTAATTACTTACTTTTTAGTACCCGTTAAAAGTACGCGGATAATGAGACTTTAAGAATAACATATGTGTGATTGTTCTAGATTTGTATTTAAAAACGAGCGTTTTCTAGTAAAAAAAAATATTCATAGGTAATATTATTACCATAGACGATTCTGTAGTAAAATTAAAGATCTCACACTGTTGCCGTTGTTTCATATGTTCAAGAAATATTACTTACCGATAGTTCATTCATAATAATTCCTTGATGGTTCATTCATAAATTAACAAATTTGATGTAATACGCATGCGTAAGCGGTCGACTTCACCAATTTTAATGCAAAGTCTTGGTAAAATACAAGGAATAAACAAATTTTATGGTCTCTTCCATAAATTTTATTACTCTGCTGGAAACTTTGAATTATTTGATACATAATATGTATAAAATATTATATTATCTTCTTATCTATGCAATAAAAGGGAAAACACCTGTGTGTGGTTGTCCGGTTTAGAAGACCCACTTCCTTACCCTCCCACTTGGGGAAAAATTATTAAACACACTTCTAGAATAGGTAGAAACTTGACCTCCGACCCCCACTAACACCCGACTGGAGAAAACATATTAAATACACTTCTAGATTAGCTAGAAACTTGAAATTCACCATTTAGTATTTTTAGGTTATGTTATTTTTATTTAATTAAATAAAATAGTTTCTACCTCTTTTTCTCGTCAAAGGCAGAAAAATACCATAATTATCCCTCGTTCAAAGTTATTAATCAAAGAAGCAATCAACTGCTTTGATTGCAGGGAAATGTAGGATTTGACGGAATTTTAAACAAAACTATGGCACAAAACTCAAAAATTGGTTTTATATAAATAATATAACAGCTTTTGTTCTGAAAAGAACAGTTTTATAAATAAATAAAGAAAAACTAAGTTTATTTATACAAAAGTACCCGAAATAAACACAATAAAACTTTAAAATGTCAAAAAAATATAGCAAAACTAACCATAGAAAAAGGAATAAATATGAATGAAATTACATAACATGGCAACAAGGCTAAAAAAAAAAGTCCAAACCAAATTTGTATAGTGGGATAATGAATAAAAAAGAAGATTTTATGAATGATGTGTCAGTTACAGCGTGGCCTTTGAATGGGACGGATGTTTCTTTCTTGGCACATTCCAGTGCAGCGAATTTGCCATCTTTTATGATGTGCCTTGTGTATTTTTGTTTTACCGTCTTCTATGATGTGCCTAGAGTAGTTTTATATTAATGTATTATGTACAAGTTAAAGTGAACCATATATTTTTGGTTATTAATCGTGTGAACTGTTGAATTTTATGTTAATAATAATGGACGTTTGAAGATAATTTTTTTTTTGTGTTTTTAATGATAACTTTTTATATTAGCGTGGAAATTACTGCAGTAGTAATTTATCAGTGATAGTGCGCAACTCAGGATACATATCCGATTAGTACTTGCGTACTGGAAACTTCATGATTATATAGAGAAACCCTGGTTAATTATTCGGAAGAAAAAGACCAAATACAGAGAGAGAGAGAGATGAATGATGTATGTTGGTATAACTGGTATACATATATAAACTGAAATACTACAGAATCGTATATCGTAATAATATTACCTATAGAAGAAGAAATGTTTTGTTCTTTGTTCTGCGAACCACTCATTTATTTCTAATCAAGTTCATACAGTGCGGAGTAGGGTTTTTGGGGAGTTTGGATGTTATGGATTAGTACGGAGTAGGGTTGTTGTAGAGTAGAAATGTTTTGGAGTAGGAATGTTAGGGAGTATGGAAATTGGGAGTAGGGATGTTTCTAAAATTTGAATGGATAATAATACACTGTCCAGTAAAAGATTTCCCATTTTTCACCTTCGCGCGTGAAATGGATTTTTATATCAGATTGACAAAACTGAAGTAATAATAATAATAATCCTTTATTCCAGCCCAGAGGGCCATATACAAAAAATACAAAAAATACAAAATATCTACAAGAAAATTAATAATTAGCCAATATACAAAAGTTCAAAAGAGCTACCGTCCCCCCATTAAAACTCTACTCCAGGTATGCCATAGATTGGAACGCCATAGAATGTCACTCCTTAGCAGAGCCACAATAAAGAGGTTGGAAGATTTATACAGCCGATCGCGGAACCCAAAAGCCCGAAATCTACGAATAGCTAGGAAGTCATTAACACGAGCCGTAGCAAACATTTCACTAGCACTAGAAAATCTCGGTATGTTATTTAAGAGTCTAAACGCATTATTATAGCACACGCGCAGATTATTCCACCATCCCAGTGTATAATTACATCAAAGTTCGGACATGTAGATCCCTGAGCAATATGTTTGAAATAACAGTTTTTTAATGTCAGAGTTACACTTGGAGAAACGACGGGTTAACATATTAGCACGGACGCAGAGGGCTTTGTACAAGTGAATTGCACCTCAGGGGGTGGAGTTAGAATTTTTTTATTATCAGATTCTCTTTTAGCAATCTTTAAAACCCCAATATACCAATTTTCACAAAAACTACCCCCCACCCAGAGGCTGAAATTAGAAAAAAAAATATTATAAGATTCACTTTTAGCGACTTCAAAAACCCCTATATATAAATTTTCAAGGAAACTACCACCTGTCCCTCAGGGGGTGGAATAAGAATTTTTTTATTATTAGATTTACTTTCAACAACCTGAAAAACCCCAATATACCAATTTTCACGAAAACTACCCCCGCCCCTTTGGGGGTGGAGGTAGAATTATTTTATAATCAGCTTCACTTTCAGCAACCTCAAAAACTCCCAATATACCAATTTTCACGAAAACTACCACCCACCCCTCAGGGGGTGGATTTAGAATTTTTTATTATCAGATTTACTTTCAGCAACCTCAAAAACCTCAATATACCAGTTTTCACGAAAACTACCCCCCACCCCTCAGGAGGTGAAATTAGAAAAAAAATATTATCAGATTCATATTTGCCAAACCCAAAAAATCCTATATACAAATTTTGACGAAAATATTTAAAAATATTTACCCCCTCACCCCCTCGGGGTTGGAGTTAGAAAAAAATTATTATCAGATTCAATTTCAGCAACCTCAAAAACCCCTATATAGCAATTTTCAAATTTTTCTAAAAAAAATGTATTTTTCCCCATTTGCCCCCCTTGCCGCACCAATGTTCACCAAAAACAATCCCAGGCTAGAACTTTTGGTAACATAACCGTATATCAAATTTTAAGCCTCTAGCTTAAAGCGTTCTTAAGTTATCGTGCCCACAAGATTTTCCGGGCAGATCGACCGACGGAGCGATTTTTTTTTTGCTGGAAATTGATTTATATTGGCATAAAACGTCATAAAATGCAAAAATACACAGAAAAATAATAAATTTTGCACGAATACAAGGCCTTAAGGCTTTCCGAAATTTTGAAAATTTTCAAAATGGGAAAGCAAAATTATTCCAATCAATTATGTAGAACTGTAATTTGTTGTTTCATGAAAATAATTATTTCAAATTATATCCCACACGTATAAAGAGCATATCTGCGAAATTTAATTGCACTGAATAATTACACACACATTTGAAAAGTGCAGCTTTCATAGGGGGACAAACGCCATTCACTAGATTTTTCGGAAAATGAAAATAGTAAAAAACGAGGGGTAGAAAACTACGCGTAATCACTGTACAAAGTTGTGGTACAGAATCACGAAATCTTTAGGAAATTACATTACATGTATGTTTAACCTCGTATTATACTACTTAATTAAGAATCCCCTAACCTTACAAAAACCAAAAAATTGCTTCTTTCCCTTATGAAAGTTACAGTCTTTATTTGAATTTCACATAGCAGGAGACATCATATAGCAGACAGATGCATACTATGCATTGCATAGCTGTATAACTTCTCTTTTATAACTAAATATAGTATGTAAATCGAAATTTGTACGTCATATATAGGTACGTAAATTCTTCGATTTGCATACTAGTTATATGATAGAAGTAATATTAAGTAAATAAAACAAAGTTCAATTCTAATTAATATTCTTATTAAAAAAATATTGGTATTAAAGTCGCAAGAGACTTCAAAAACAACTTTACACTATGATATTTTAAAAACGCTTCGACATAGAGACTTGAAATTAGAAACAATATATTTTTGCTACCTAAAAAAATCCTAATTTTAAGTCTCTGTGTCAAAGCGTTCTTGAAATATCGTATTGTAAAGTTTTTTTAAGTCGCTTGCAACTTTAATACGACTATATACCGGAAATAAAAAAATATATCTATGTATCTAAGGATTTGGAAATTATTTTGAAGACAAGTTCAAACACTATAGAGAAATACAAGAAATTTAAATTGATTTAACTAAAACCTCCAATAATATGCACTGGAAACTATACACAAATCCAATCCAATCGTACATAGTAATATATAAAGAATAAAAAAATATTTTTTTACTTAAAAAAAATATTTAACCTTTCTGTAATATAAAATTTTTATAATTTTTTAATTTAAATGTTATTTTTACCAATTTTTACTTAAAATATGCATATTTTTATTTTAAACCATAATAATGATTCTATGGCTTGGTTCTGAAAGGGCCAATAGCAGCGTTTTCAAAATATTACATCAGAGTTGACGTGAAAACGTTGCTATTGACAAATGGTGATTTGCCCTTTTAGAACCAAGCCACAGAATTATATTTTTGTCTCTCTTCGTAAAACTTTTCTCTTTGTCTAATCTAAATGTACCGCTGATCATTCAATGGTTTATTTTCCTTGCACCATTGGTGCAGCACTAGTCCATTGTATTTTAAGGCAGCATAACTAATAGCAACTCTTTTTCTTGTGTTTATCTGACGATCCTTAATGGGATGCTCTACATCATGACAGGGACATGGGGGGCAGCCATCCCACCCCCCAATCATTTGGAAAATTTAGCTCCATGTTGGCAAAGCTTGAAGAGTGATGAGCTATTATTTTAGTCATCAGAGTCATGGGAGGGAGAAAAATATTTTGGGACATGGAAAATTTAGACGAGGTAGCAAGGGCAAATTTTAAATGTAATGAGCTTTTGTTTTTCTTTAGTAATCGGTTTTGTTGGGGGAGAAAAAACAACAGAATTTTTTTAATCTTTTGGCAGTAATGGTCACGCGCAAGATGAATTTACCAATTAAAGCACTTGGTCACGCAAAAACGGACCAAAAGGTATATATCCCTTTAGGTCCCATTTCGCGTGACCACTCACAATTATATAAAATTAATATTTACATACAAAATTAAATTGTTTCTATAAATATTAAAGCGATAATAATTTATTTTTTGTCACCAATTATTATAATTAAATAATTATTTATTAATAATATTATTAATTATTCAATATGAATTTTGTATTAAATAATTAATATTATACAATATTTTTTGTTCAACCTCATATTGAGTGTATACCTTTTTTCTTACGACCATACAAAAAATCACTCGTTACGCACTCAAGTGGCCTAGAAAGCCGTTGATTACTGCAATTTTTTTTGTAAACTGCGTTTTTTTTTGTAAATAGTACGATTTTTTTCGCAGTCTGTAAAATATTTTTTATTTTTTTTATAAATTTTGGTGGTAAAAAAATAATTAATATTTCTAGTATTTATATTAATATTTTCAGGTAAATAATTCAAATAAACCTAATTTATAGGTCGTAGGAAAAAAAGTGTACACTTAAGTAAACATTTCCACACTTGGCTTCCGCCTCATGGAAACGATTCCTCGAAATAAACTAAAGCTTCACATTAATTTTGAGCCCCGAGAACCGCAGGCGAATATAAATATTAACAATATTTTCGTGAAAAGTGGTACAAAAACTTTACGTGGGATCAGCACGTCAAAAACACCCTCCAAATAGCCAACTGCCGCCTCTCCAAACTCTACCCCCTAATAGGTAGAAAGAGCCCCCTATCCATCAAAAACAAACTTCTTCTTTACAACCAAACCCTAAAGCCGGTACTCCTCTACGGAGCCCCAGCCTGAAACAAATTCACCCTTAACAAAAAGCTTTCAGCCAAACTTCAGACCTTCCAAAACAAGGCACTCAGAATATGCCTTGATGGCATCTGGTTCATGAGGAACAGCCAAATACACAGAGATCTCGATATTCCCCTCCTAAAAACGGAAATCGCCGTTTCGGCAAATCTTTTATACAAGACAATTTAGATCACCCAAACCCCCTCATTTCAAACTTTCTAGATTATGATCACGAAATCCACTACACACACAAAAAGATCAAAAACGTCCTCAACCAGTAATGGTACCCACCAATTCAGGACAGTTGCATTCCCAGCATCAGTGAGCTAGCCTCACTCCTCCCACACCTCCCTCTACTCCCTACCCATCCCTCCTCATCCCCCTCCCACTTCTTCCCCCGTCCCCAACGCCAATTCATGAAAGATGCAACTCCAGCATCAGTGAGAAAAGACCCACTCCCCCAATTATCCATTCAAACTAATTCTATTTTAGACAAATGAGCCATAGGTACTGCGCTTATTTCTTAAATATCCAAACAAACTACCGATGAACTACCGATGAAAAGTGGTACATAGGAGTTTTGATGTCGCTGAAGCCGAATCTGCTTTTTTATCTGTGCAGCGTATTTTTATCAATATTACGTACACTTTTAATTCAGTGTATACTTAATTTTTTTCACTGCTAGCTTTAACATACCATTATTTATCATGTTTTCAGACTCTGAAATCAATTTTCTTCACCTATAACAATAATAATTTTTTCTCTCCTAGTAGAAGTAAATTTTATAAACAATTGATTTCTGTCACGATAGATGTTTTAGTTCTTTGTGCAATTTTTACTAATGAAACCCAAGAAAACAGCTTTTAATAAGTTTTTATTTATTAAATATAATTATAATTATTACCAATTAATACAATCAATAATTAGCTAAATATTATGAAAAAAAAAAAATAAAAAAAAAACTAAATGTTTAAACGTCGGTTCAAAGTATTTATTTGAGCAAATGTCATTGATCAAGGCTACTTGATTTTTATGAAAATTTCATGAAATATCATTACTATTAATAATTTATTTTATTATTTAAATAAAAATAGTTAAATAGTGTTATTAGTGAAAAAACTAATACATAAACTACGGTAGAGAAGACTATTATAGTCTCGCACTCTTAAATCCCTCGCTGCTACGCAGCCCGGGATTTAGTACACTCTCTACATTGGTATATAATTACTATTATTTGATAATTAACAGTATTTATAATTAACTTAATGAGATTGTAATCATAATTTGTTTTGTATTATTTTTTTTCTTTTTGCTTTATATTCGCTTTATAATTTGATTTTGCAGCTGCAGTTTATTCATTAATTTCTTATTTCCAATCTAATTAAAATATATTATATTATATATATATAAAATGTGGGTGTTATACCCTATTGCTGGGTTTCAACCAAATCGGGCAGAAAGAAAACTTATTTTGCAATTTTCAAGCTTTCGTCATTTAATTTATGACATTTTCAAGAAATCTGTAAGAACAATAGAATGTCTAAGTGTTTATACATATAGAATAAATAAATAAATATAACTCACCAGCGTTTAAGTTAGTAAAAGGTTACGCTGTAGTAGGAACATTACGATTAGGTTACTAATTTGACGTTTACACATAAAGTATTTCCATTCGTTAATAAATAAAAACATAAAAACTTAAAAAACAGGAAAAAACATACTTATTATTGTCCTTTAAATAACAATAATTGGGCTTTTTTCGTAGACGTGACATTTCTCTATTTAATCTTCTTCTTCTTATTTGTGTTATGGCCTTATATATATATATATATATATATATTTTTTTTTTTTAACCACACTGTAAAACTTTATTATGGCTTGTTTCATCAAGCAAAAGAGTAAATTAAAAATCGCACAGTGAATATTTTCAAAACAGATTCGAATATTGGATGTGCGTATATACTGCATAGTTTATTTTATAAAGGATAACTATATTCTATACACAAACATATACTATTCAAACCTTTGTAAAAATATTTACTGTGCGACTTTTAATTTACTATCTTGCTTGAAAAAACAGACCAAAGTAAGTAATTACACTTTTAAATATTTTATTGAGGGAATAATACTGGGTGATCAAAAACCAAACCCCCTTGCCTTTTTCTAAAAAAACGAAAGAGATATCGACATAAATCAAAAACCTTTATGTACGGCAGAAGTTAAATTTTAAACACTACGATTCTAGTAAAGTTACAAAATACATACTAAGTAGTAAAGTTTTCTTGTTTATATTTAAAATCCATGCCAAAATTATTAAACAAATATTAAAACTCTCAAACAGGCTAGTTATTAACTTGTTTGCCAACATATAAGTATTTTTCGTTTTTATGAAAGCGTATATATGTATACGATTGATAAATTTAGAATGTTTTATTTATTTCAATTTGGACCTTTCTAACGAAATAAGATGGATATTAAAGAAAATGCGCACGTATCTACCCAAATTTAATATCCCACAGGGATAGCGTTTTATTTTATTTCATTATTAATTCTTAAATAGATGTATATAAAATTTATATTATACATTATTATTATTACACGCATAAAAATTGATTAGGAATACTTAAAAATAATATAAAAAACCAGATTTTATATTTATATAAATAAATCCCTTTTTTATACCCACAACTTTTTAGATGTGAGACCTTTTTTTTTAGTCATCAAAATTTCTGTCAGTCAATCATAAACAAATATACATGTAAGGATTACCATGCATTGAATAATACACAGGGCCGGCCTTTGCATATCGGCGCCCTGAATCAAGCTTCTGGTTCGACGCCCCTATTTGAAAAAAAGTTTGTATCCTACAAAATTTTGACGACTAAAAAAATAAATTAATAGTAAAAAAAACAATTTTAAGAACAAGCTTTTATTTAAGTGCACTAAAATAGTATATTAAAGTACTAGTTTCATAATATATGAAAACTCGCCGCAAGCGGCTCGTTTTCTAAACTTGTACTCGTGCGCTAAAAACGTGTTATGAAACGAGTGCTTTATACAATTTTTTCTATTTTGCTCTAAAATTTAAAAAACTTAAAATTGATGACTGATTTAGGGATTTTTGTTTTGGGTTGGCATTACAGTTTACACTATGTTTGAAATTCTAAGAACAAATGATATTTTGATATATTTTACAGTCATTTCTTCGTTTTTTAAAAGTCCACAATTTTAACACGGTAAAAAATAACCCAAACACAAAATTTTGTAAAAAAATTAAACTTTAAATCGACATTGACATTTGCACGCAAAACGTCAAGGGATAGGCTTTTGTATGTTGCCAACCCAACAGAAAAAAAAGTAGAGACCTCTTATGGGCCTATAAGAACACGCAAAATGCGTGTGATTATGAGCTTATGAGTCGCAAAATAGAAAAAGAAGAAAATAAACTTTCAAGTAAATCAAACCCATCATTTTGTTACATTATATCATATTAAATTGTATAATGTAGCAAAATGAGGGGTTTGATTTACTTGAAAGTTTATTTTCTTCTTTTTAGTACACTCAAATAAAAGCGTTCTTAAAAATGTTTTTTCACTATTAATTTATTTTTAATAGCCACCCACTTTTTTATAAGCCCTTTGCTAAATAAAGCTTTATTATACACCGTTAGAAAGCTTATTAAATAACCTTTTCAGCGATGTGTCACAAGTTGTATGTTGCTACTTGTGATGGGAGGGTGCAAGGGGGTGAAAATTTTGATAGCTCTTTTAAAACCAAGATTTGCAAAATTATAAATAAAAATCAACATGTCCTACTAGCGTGTTTTTAAAAGAAAACTTAAAAGTTAATCGGGTGATTCCTGACTTAATTCATGCACTGTATAGTAGGTATATTTTTCGGATTAAATATTTTATCCACGGCTGTGATTATTGGGCCTATTAATCACGGGTCTGTAGAAATAAACCGTTTAAAATTAAAAACGACCGTTGATAAAGTATAAGATTCTACTCGCGTATAATAGATATTAATCATTCGGGTGATTAGGTCACTCGCCTTTCGGCTCGTGCCCCAAAATTCACCCTCATTGAATAATTGCATCTATTATACGCTCATTGAATAATATACTACACCATTAACCACCATTAACCACCACATGTAAACTACATATAGAGCGATCCAAAAGCACCCTCTCCCTCCTCTTAACTTTTGAACCAGTTGAGATATCGACTTCAAATTTGGAACTTTTAAATAAGACAACTTAAACTATCTTTTAGCATATATTTAATACTTTCAACTCTTAAAATTGTGGGCAGGGGGCATGGGGGCACATTTTTTTAAATAGAAAGGGGGGTCGTGTAATACATCATTATAAAGCTTATAAAATTTTCCATTTAACTCCATATTTTTAAATTAAAAAAAAAAATTGGCTTTAAAATGGGGTTGAAAATGGGTATTAATGTCAAAATTCCTCTAAAAAAAAAACAAATAATTTTTTTAAAATGCCCAATTTCATCATAAAAAAATGTTAATTATACTTTTAAACTAATTTTAGTTGACATAAATAAAAATTTATAAAAAAAACTTAAAAAATCGAATGTTTTAGCACAAAAAATTGAAAATCAAAACTTAAAAAACATTTTTAAAAAATTTAAAAAGATTAGTTTAAATAGATAATTTTATAAGCTTTAAAATGATGTATCACACGACCCCCCTTTCCATTTAAAAAAATGTCCCCCCATGCCCCCTGCCCACATTTTAAGAGCTGAAAATATTAAATATATGCTAAAAGATAGTTTAAGTTGTCTTATTTAAGAGTTCTAAATTTGAAGTCGATATCTCAACTTGTTCAAAAGTTAAAAGGGGGGGGGGTGACTTTTGGACCGCACTGTATATTAATTTTTGTTTGTGTGGAAGCGTATTCGATAGGTAAATGTAGAATGTTTTATTTATTTCAATTTAGACTTTTCTATTGAAATAAGACGGATGTCAAAGGGAATGCGCACACACACACACACACAAATTTAATATCCCACAGGAATAGCGTTCTATTCATTTCGTGTGTGTCGCTTCCGTTTACATGGACCCATCCGTCTGACTTAATTGATGTATCAAGCAGGCGGGTTGATATGTGATGTGGTATACGGAATTAACCAAGCGTGGACTTTTCCATCTTACAGATTGGCGAACCTAATATAAATGTTTGCCATTTTGCGGTTGCTTTAAATATTGGTAGTAATATTTATATACAGTTATTACCAGTAATCGGGATAAACTCAGTTATGACTCATCAACGTTGAAAATAAATACAGAAACATAGGCTTACGGAATAATTTTTCCGAATTATGAGGGAAATTTTTATAAAGGTCACTAAATCGAAACATTTGATGACTAATTTGTTACACACAACAATATTGACTATACATATTAACGATAAATATGTATATATATATATATATATATATATATATATATATATATATATATATATATATATCGGTGTTTTTCGAAGAAAAAAAGCGATATTCTATTTTTATCTTTTAAGAATACGAAAGTTTTTAATTTTTATTTATCGATAACTTTTTTTCCCACCTAACTCGTTTAAATTAAATCATTAAAGAAAAATCGAGATAAAAAGAAATAAAAATGTAAATATTTAAAACCTCGCTTCAACGCTAGAATCGACGCGGCGCCTATGCGAGCACTGAACATTCGCCGATGACTGGTTATTACCCAGTTAAAATTTGACAACTGGGCGGTGTTATGCAAAATCGTCATATCAAGGTGGATTTTTAGGGTCATTTTTTGGATCATCTGGCAACCAAGATTTTCTTTTATTAATTGATTATATAAGTCTTGTGGACAATTTCTGCAAAAAATTAAAAAAATCTATCTTTTGCTTCGTTTTTTTTATAGAAAAAAATATGAATTTAATTGGCGTAATCACAGTTCGTCTAAAAAAAATTGACTAAAATTTTCGTTTCCAAAAAAGATTCGTATAAATTTACATTTAGTGATTAATAAAATTAACAAAAAAAAAAATAATAATAATCGTGGGGGAGAATTTTGAGAAAATCGATTTTCTTGTTTTTCTTGAACGAGTGTTGCTTTTATTAAGATTCTGGCTTAATATAAGGAAGCGTATTTCGAAAAACAGTGTAATTAAGAAAGATGTTCCATTTTAAATAAGATTTCATTTGGTATTCAAATCCATTAAATCGCGTTTTAAATAAAAAAAGTTTCATTTATTTAAATTTGAAAATTTATATATTTTTTTTTTTTTGATTTTTCGTAAACAAACATTAACACAAATTTTGTGTTTTTTTTAGTTCTAGCATATTATATTTTTTAAAAAAGTTTTTTAACAATTTTTTTTTTTTAAGTTTTAACTGTTCGAATCATTTAAATTAATTTATAAATAAAAAGTTAAATGCCTTTAAATTTAAATGTATTTTTTTTTATTTTGTGTTTATTTTGAAACAAAAAATTGGTTTTTGTATTATCCTGGCCTAATTGCCCTATTAAAAAATAATAATAAACAAAAAAATATTGTATTTTGAATAAGCTTTCAATGGTTTTATTAATCATCCAAATCGGTTGGTAAATAAAAACGTTATAGTGCGTTAAATTCATAAGAATTAACTAATTCCTAAAAAGACGTCAGGGAAAATTGGAGAGGGTTTTTTACGGTGCAATTTAAAATACGCTTTTTACGATTTTGGTTAGACGATTATTGCATAAAACCGCCCAATTAACCTTTATTTTTACTAATTATCCACCAGATCAATCCAAAATGATCAAAATTTGCGTTACGTAATACTTGAACGTTCCCTAAGGGTACCATTACAACTTGGTGTGGTTACCAGAAATAAAACTTTGATTTCAGATTACCGGTTGCAGCAACCAGAAAAATAGTTATCAATGTTTAACTATTAATCTGGTAGCCCCAACCAGATTAATTTTTTCATTGTCTATTTTATTCTTAAGTGTTAGGAAAATTTAATGCTTATCGGCAACGTTGCTCATGTGCGACTTGGCAACCGCGTAAAAAAGTACCTTGCTTTTTAAATTGGGCACTTTTATCTGTCCATATCAAGACTGCCGTTAATAATTTTGGAAAAATTCATATGTACGTCTTTATTAGTGAAGTAAACGTCTTATCTATATCTAAAGTTTAGATTCTAAACAGTAGCAATGGGGAATACATAGTCGGTAATTACGGAAATACGGAATAATATAAAATTAAGACATACATTGAGGAGCATTATTTCAAAACTTAACAAATCCTTAACACGTGTATTGGATTTGTTAACTTTTGAAATAGTGCTCCTCAACTTCTCTGTACCGTACTATTCTGTTCCAATTAATTTCAAACTAATGATTTAACTGAACTTCAATTCTACTGCCCGGCTAAGACAAGTGATCCTATCTGCAAATTAGATGTTTTGAGATGTATCCAGTGTTATGGTTTTTACACTTTTTGAAAACATGTTTAAATAAATATGGCGTTGGGTTCTGCTTTATTTTAAATAAAAAATACGTGATATTCTTTAAAAAAAATATTTTTTTTTTGTCAGAAACATGAATTATCATACTAAATGCATTTGCCCTAAGTTATTTATTTTTTTTTAAGTTATTTATTTTTTTTTTTTTTCATAAAGTTTATTTTTGTTATTTACAGTCATACTGTTACTATTACTATTTATATTGAATACTGGCTGAAGGACCTCGGTCAATGGCCTTTTGTATAACTTTTGTTGTCAATAAACTACTTTAAATTAAAATTAAAAAAAATGCATTTGCCCTATCTGAGAAAATTAGGACAAAATGATCTAAAAAGTCCAATCAAATTACTAATATCTGTAAAGTTAGTCCTAGTCCTGACTTTTTCGTCTAGTAAAGCCTAGTTAGGACAATTTTATTTAGAAAACATTGAAATTTTTCCACATAGGACAAATATCTTAGGCTAATTTTCAGGATTTGAGTTTTAGATAGAAAATTTCTTTTTAGTAGGCACATGGGGGGGCTAGTGTAATGCAATACAACGGTGTGCTTATCTCAAAAAGTGAATTTTTGCAGATAGTCTTAGCAGGGCAGTATACTATTATTCATTTTAAATATTAAAAAAATATATTTCAAATTTCTAAAAGGGAGCAAACGAATTAGAAAAATTGCTCTACTTATATTTAATTCAACGTAAATTCCAACATGGTTTACCATGTTGAAATTGACAACACTACAACACGCCATCATTTGGTCCCAGGAAGCCTAACCCTCGTTTTCTAATTAAAAAAGCTGTGAGGATATATAATGCTTCGCATTTAATTACATACTCTTCACAGTGGGTAGTATATAGCGTTTTCTTTCAACATTCTTCCTAAATAGTAGGATACAAGGACGGACAATTTTTTTTTGACGATTACGGAGATTTACACCCGAGCTCAAAGGTTGGCGACCGTAATCGTCTATATATTCACTGTAAAAGGTAAGCTGAATATTCAGTTACAAATGGATAGAAAATCGGAAGTTATTATCCTATACAATTGTACTTTAATTTTTTTAAAAAACACGTAACATTACATGTCCGTCTTTAAATATTAAAGTACGTGACTTTAGTACTATTATGGTGTTTTTAACAGAAATTAAAGTACATTTGTATTGGATCATAACTTCCTACCCATTTGTAACTGAATATTTTTGTTAAAAACACTGTAGTTCTAAGTCACGTATGTATTTAATATTTAAGGACAAACATGAAATGTTGCGTATTTTTAAAAAAAATTAAAGTACAATTGTATAGAATTATCTTATACTACTTCCGATTTCCTATCCATTTGTAACTGAACATTTTGTTAACTTTTTACAGTGTTTTACAATATTTTTAATTTGATTGTAATATCTTATTTTTATTTTTGATAACAAAGGGGTTAGAGTTCAAAGAACCACGCACAAACCATATGGGTTCTGGCCCCCGGTTAAATTTGATCAAATTTTAGTTATAGAACTAAACCTTCTGACAAAAAGCCTTCACGGGAACAAAGCTCTTTACTATACTATTATAAATCTATAAGACTTAGTATAGTATTACTATACTAAGTCTTATAGATTTTCCGTTCCAGGCCTGTGAAGTTGGGAATAAGTGGAACTATTTTTTGATATAACTCATTACCGAAAAGAGATTTTAGGATGGGACTTTCACCAAAATACTTAAAATAATTAATTCTTTATTTTTAACGTCAGTAGCGTCCAAAAAAGGGGTTTTATTTTTTTTAAATAACATTTTTATTTTTTTCCTTGGACGCCAATTACTTTGTTGAAAGTTTTAAGTTTTAAAATTTTTTGTGGATCTTTGTTTCACATGATTCGACCAGTGGTGTTTAAAAACTTGCATTTTTTACGTACGCTACTGCTTAAACAGTAAATATATTTTTAGGGCTTTTTTACTTATACAGAGTGTAAACCTTCGGTAACAATCTAGAAATAATTTATTAATACTTTTTACTTTCCCCAAGGAAAGTCTTGCGTTAGTAAAAAAAAATTCGAAACATTTTTATTGCTTTTTTACGTTTCTGGACGTTTTATATCCAAAAAAATATGATTTCCGTCGAAAAAAAATTGTCTGTCGGTCGGTCTGTGTCCGGGAAATTTGGAACCACGATAACTCAGGAACGCTTCGGGCTAAAGACTTTAAATTTGTACCACAGGTTGATTATCCAAAGTTCTAGGCTGGGATTGTTTTTCGTAAAAATCGGGTTGGGGTAAAATGGGGTAAAAACTATATTTTTTTTAAAACATGTTTTTTCCAATTTATTTTTCGTTTTACGAAAGAAGAAACTGTTTTTTTTAAATTTTTTTTTGAAAAACAATTTAATTTTTTTTTTATTTTATTTTTTTGTTTTTGATTGTAATGAACCTAAACCTATAGGGGAAAGTATTATTTTGTTGGCAGAAGTATTTTTTATTACACCACAAAGTTTTGTAAGTAAATAGAAAAAAAAAAACAATTTATTTTTTTTATGAACTTAAAATCTCTAAATTTAAAATATGTTATAGCTTTTAACTTAACTACATGCTCGTTAAGTAATTTTTGTATTTTTCTTTTTGTGGTTATTAGATAAATAAAAAAAAAATCTTTTCCCGCTGATGACTGCAAAGAGTTTAAAAAGCAGACCGTATTAAATGGATGAATACATCGTCAATGTAAATAGCCTTTGATGAAAGGGGACGTGTGGTTTGTAAAAATTATCGAAAATAATTTTGCATACATTGTTATACGAAAATTTTTCCATGCATGTATGATTTTGCTTTTGTTTCTGTATCATTAAGCAAAAATATCCAGTTTTATTTGGTTTTTATTTTTAAGACAATCTACAATCAAGTTACAGTTTTTAAGGAATCCACCAATATACGAGTTTAACGGCGGCCATATTTAGCTTTCACAACAATTTTACGAGATGAAACTGCTAGTAGGACT
Organism: Brachypterus glaber; assembly: GCA_958510825.1. NCBI lineage: Eukaryota > Metazoa > Arthropoda > Insecta > Coleoptera > Kateretidae > Brachypterus > Brachypterus glaber. The sequence goes on along the minus strand of OY294045.1, from coordinate 49,559,270 downwards.
CCATATACTATAGAAATCTGTTTTCGCCGCCATTCTACATATGACTGGTACTCTGCGTGTTAAAATTTTAGCGGTCATATCATAGACAAAATAAACAAATAGATTGATTTTTGACCGTCTGCGCATACTTCTGCGTTCCGACTAAATGCGTCCTCCATTTTGATTCCAATTGTCCAACATAAAGTAAAAAAATATATATTTTATGTTGGTAACATTGTGTTGCGTTAGATAGGAATATTTTCTTTGTTAGAGATGTGTCTTTTCATTTCACTTCAGTAGTCAGTAAAAGTTTCTTTTTGTCGTTGTTTTGTTGCAACAGTTTGTTATATATGTAAAAACTAAATCAATATGTTATACTACACAGATATTTATTTATTTTTACCAGTAATTTAAATATAAAAATATAATTCTTCGCACACACCTCTAACATATTCGTGCAACAGGTTAACATAACCTAATTTATGTATGTTTTGAGTTTGTTTTCGAGGTTTCTGTGTTTTTTGTATATTTTATAGTGCTTTTTCAAAGAACTAGTAAAGTCTTTGCAATGACGTGATTTATAAAAAGTTGTAGAAACATAAAACGACTGCTACCTTCAGACAGCAGTATCATATTTTTTAGGTAAGTTTGATTTTTTTTTAATATAACATAAGAAAACATTAAAAAGTAAGGTTATGTCGTTTATTTATTTACATTTTACCCACTAATTTAAATTTCCCGGCTGACTTCCGATCAAAATGGAGGACTCGTAAATTTGTATATAACCTTGAGATGACAGCTCATCTATGTTCTTTGTCTATGGGTCATATGTACAATTCCGGCGAATAATAGATTTCTATAGTGCAGGAAGTTTTCCTGCTGTCATCTCGTCAAATTTTTGTGAAAATAGCCGTCGCTAAATTTGTACCGGGTGTTACAAGACCAAGGTACATCCCCCTTTTTTCTTTATTTTAAAAGTTAGTTACTGTCATAAAACGTCAACTTTTAACATAAAAAGTACATTTAGGTCGCTTCCGGTTTAACCGAAAATTACACCAACTTTCGATTTTTAAATGGGACACCCTATATTTTTTTACATATTTTAATTCTACGCTTCATTCTGAGTACAATGATACAAAAAAAACTACATTTTAAATTTCAAAGTTGTTTTTATTTAATTTTTAGCTTTATCATAGTTACCGGGTATTACAAGACCAAGGTACATCCCCCTTTTTTCTTTATTTTAAAAGTTAGTTATTGCCATAAAACGTCAACTTTTAACATAAAAAGTACATTTAGGTCGCTTCCGGTTTAACCGGAAATTACACCAACTTTCGATTTTTAAATGGGACACCCTATATTTTTTTACATATTTCAATGATAACAAAAAACTGACATTTTAATTTGTTTTTATTTAATTTTTAGCTTTTATCATAGGTAGGCCATGCTTACTTAAAATTACTCGAAATTATCTAAGTAACCCTTGAAAAATACATTTACGCTGAAAATTCCATGGTGGGATGTACCTTGGTCTTGTAACACCCGGTATATCACAGACACAGTTGAAATATTTTCTCATTTTTTTTTTATTTTGTATTCTTGCCGTAATCAAGACTTTTTAAAAGACGGTTTTAAAAGTTTTAAAACGACTCGACATGTACTGTAAAATATAAATATGTTATTACGCACAATTCTGCATGTAAATGTGGTTCAATGCAGAAACTTTTACGTAGGTAATTTTACAATTTCACATATAATTTTACAGTATTATATGAACATTACATGTAAAATTTTACAGTATTATATGAACATTACATGTAAAATTGTAAAATTTATTAAAATCGACTATTTTTTTTGCATAAAACATAACTTTTGAATTAAAAAAAAATATTTAAACAAACGATTCAGGAACTTGCGTCAAGTCATATATGATATCATTAAAGTGCGGCAAGGAAACAAAAACCATATTATTTTGAGATAAAACTAATACTACGTATACCTACGAGTAAAACCTCGAGTAAAACCAAAAAAAAAATTATACATAAGTATATACAGAGCGGTCCAAAAGTCACCCCCCCCCCTCTTAACTTTTGAACCAGTTGAGATATCGACTTCAAATTTGGAACTTTTAAATAAGACAACTTAAACTATCTTTTAGCATATATTTAATACTTTCAGCTCTTAAAATATGGGCAGAGGGCATGGGGGCACATTTTTTTAAATGGAAAGGGGGCTCGTGTAATACATCATTTTAAAGCTTATAAAATTCTCCATTAACTCCATATTTTTAAATTAAAAAAAAAATGGGTTTAAAATGGGGTTGAAAATGGGTATTAATGTCAAAATTCCTCTAAAAAAAAACAAATAATTTTTAAAAAATGCCTAATTTTATCATAAAAAAATGTTAATTATAGTTTTAAACTAATTTTAGTTGACATACATAAAAATTTATAAAAAAAAAACTTAAAAAATCGAATGTTTTAGCACAAAAAATTGAAAAATTAAACCTTAAAAAACATTTTTAAAAAAATTAAAAATGTTAGTTTAAATAGAGAATTTTATAAGCTTTAAAATGATGTATCACACGACCCCCCTTTCCATTTAAAAAAATGTCCCCCCATGCCCCCCTGCCCACATTTTAAGAGCTGACAATATCAAATATATGCTAAAATATAGTTTAAGTTGTCTTATTTAAGTTCTAAATTTAAAGTCGATATCTCAACTCGTTCAAAATTTAAAAGGGGGGGGGGGTGACTTTTGGACCGCACTGTATACTATAGTATAGTACTTAAATGTTTGTAGAAAATTTATAACTTTTTTTTTATTATTTCATATATTTCCATTTCTATATTCGATTCACCTAAATATCTATTTAGCGTGAATTGTATATTTTTTGCGTTTTCAATTTATTTTGCAAAATCAATCACATTACTCAATGGAAAGTGGCAAGGGAGACATTCAACGTTCGGCTGTAGCCTTTTGGCGTCACCAGGCGTCGTAGGCGTCACATTATCAATATCAGAATTGACTGATTGATGGATTTTGCGACGACAAAAACCAGATTATATGTTTCAAATCCTGTTTGAAAAGTAATTATTTGAACTTTTTAAGGGGAATTGGGTGAAAAAAGTATTACTTGAGAAAGAAAAACTTGTATTTTGATAAGAATTATAAATTGTAAAGGATGGATAAATAAACAAATTAGGGACTGTCAAGTTATTACTTAACCCCTCCAGAATTATTAGCTTGGGTGTAATAGTTGTTTTCCGACGATCCTCTATGAAAATGACATTTAGCACACTCTTTTGTTCTTTAGAAAACGCCCACACTCGTGTGATATTTATATATGGAGGTTTGATAATTTTATTTTGATATTTACCTCGTAGCTTCTACGAATGTTATTCACCTTATTTTATAAACCATTTTTCACCTTTTACCACAGCCTTTTATATACAAATATTTCTGTTTTTCATGTCAAAAATAGAAACTGTAGTTATAACGTTACAATTTGGACCATTACTGTCTAGTCTAGACAGTCTAGATCTTATAAAAATTATTTAATTTTTTATTTAGTTACCTTACATTACATAAAAGACATTAAAATACACAGTATTTTTTTATGAAATGTAAAACTGTACAATTTTACTGTCTTATATGGCATCATAACCACAGAAATATAATAATATAATAGGAATATAATAGGAATAGGCAACCCATTAAACAGCTATGTATTGTATTAAATATAAAACCAAGAAAACTAAAGCTAAATAAAAATCATACTTCCTGTTTGACATACCTACATATATAAATTTGTATGCTCTTTTGTGCTTTGCTTTTCTTAAAAATTAATAAAAATTAGAAAATTTTAAAATAAGAAACTTCATATTTTTTCGGGATCGTAGGAAAAATAGTGTACATAACTCGTTGGAAAGTGTATTTAATATTCGTGGGGTTTCCTCACTTGCCTATCGGCTCGTTCGTAAACCTTCGCACTCTCGTGAAATATGTCACTTTCCACACTAGTTATGTAATATACTATTTCTTAACTAGTATATTAAGTGGATAACATCACTTAACTAATACACGTGTATACGAGTTAAGAATTAAATTTTATCCAACACCCTTTAACTTTAAATAAAAGTCTATAATTTAGCAAAAAAATATGACAAAAAGATTAAGTTTTCTTAACACGCAAAAGATTGATCAAGACACTAGTGGAAAAAACTGAACTTTTTATATTTAAAATATGCAGTGATAAAAACAAGTGTTTCTATATTTTTTTCTACTACCTAGTTTAAGGCTCTATAGATCCTAGATGTTTTATTTATATATTTATATATTTTTTGACGATTTTAACAAGGAGCAAACATTCGAGTCTTAAATGGTCCTTTGTTATTTCTATAAATGAATATGTAATATTCAATACTTTCATTTTTACACCACTCTAACATGTTTACTTACTTTTTAAAGTATACTTAAAGTTTAAAACTTAGTCTGCCATAATGGCATTTTGATGAGATTTAAAAATGGATAAAGTTTTAAATCTGTTTTTTTGAATTCAGATTCCGTGTAGGGGTGACCGGGGCTAATTGTCGCACTTTTCATTCAAAGTCAGTTTTTTCCTTTATTTTTGTATTTTTTTTTTAATTGACGGAATGGTAATTTTAGCTGCATGTTTCAGTAACATTATTTAAAGAGAAAACATGGAAAAATTTATAGGGTATTAGAGTTATGTTTTTTTTTGTGAAGTCTTGAAAAGTGCGACAACGTGCCCCATCACGGGGCACGTTGTCGCGGCACTTCGAGTATATTTTTTTGAAGAAATATAAAGGCATTTATAACAATTATAAATAACTAATAAGACATGTGCCTCCCCACAAGCTGATTGTTATCTAACTTTTTACTTTTGTGCCAAAATTTTCAACTTTATAATTAAATAATATTTTTTTGATTTTTTTTTAATTTAATATAATTTAATAAACGAATTTATTTGCTATTCGACAAAGTTTCACTTTTTTAGACAGTTTTGAATAAAAAAATGCCAAAAAGGAAATGTTATACCATGAGCATATCTCCAGATCATGCGACAACTAGCCCCAAACCAAATGCGACAACTAGCCCCAGTAGTCAATTTTACGTTATGTATCAAGTACTTTCTAATTAACGAATAAAAACTCCTAAATGACAATATCAACAAATAATATACACCTTAAACTATTATTATATATAAAATTCTCTTATCTTAATGCTTTAAATCAGTAACAATAAGAAAAAATATTTACCACAAAAAAATTAATAGGCTCTTTAATTTTTACATTTTTTGGTTTATCTGGATGCTCTTTTAATTTATCGCATTTAAGTTTACGAATGATAAATGGCACTGTTGTAACGCAGCGGTTAATCTTGGTTTGGCGCAGAAAAATATTTTACTTTTTAAGATATAAGCACTTCGACAACTTACCCCTGCGACAACTAGCCCCGGTCACCCCTACTCGAATGAATGGTGTTTTAATGATATGTGCGCTGCTCAGTGATCAATTCAGTCAAAAGTTTTCACCCTTTATAGCAAAAAAATTGAATTTACCCAGTTTCGTTTAACCCTTTATCGCCTACCGTCCCATACATGGCACGAGTCAGATTTTTTATCTCTTAAACAGACTTTTACTCATATGGAAAGTAAGTAAACAAGCTTATTACCAACTAACTAATAACTCTTCTCTCTAGAATAGGTATTTCATTTGTAAAAACTGACAAAAACGTAGCCAACATATACATTTGTCTGTTTTACTCGCACATCTTTGTTCTAACAGAGACAACAATAACAGTTACTGGTAATTGTTATTGTTCAGGCCAAACAAACCAAGATGTTGGCGATACTTTATATTAACGATATGCGTATTCTAGAGAGAAGAGTTATGTTAGTTCGTTGCTTATTACAGACATTTGTAAAGAATCCAGTCAGCTATATTTATTTTGATGGTCTTTTATAAACGTTTATATCATGGCTGCCGTATATACGCGAATGTACACACATATGGTAAACGGCCTTCGCGGGGGCCCGGTTAAATTTTTAAATATGTTTGGGTTTTTGACTGTTAAAAAAGTCTCCATGTGCAGGAAGCTCTGGCTTATAGATTTTTAGAGCTTAGCAAAAATGGTATTAAACGGATCTATCTTTTGATATAAGTATTATAGATTTTGTGCTAGAGCTAAACAAAAATGATATTAAACGGATCCATCTTTGGATATAATTCGCGAACGAAACAAGATGGAACTTGAACTGAATTACTAAGAATAATAACATTTTTATTTAAGAAGCCAGTTGCGTCCGAAAAAAGTAAAAAGTGAATTCTTAAAAATTAAGGTTGGTTATTTTAAAATTAATTTTTAAGACATTCGTCATCAAAGCTTTAGTTTTAAAAAAATCCACCTCTACACAGTCTTCAAAAGTTTTAACTATAAATTGACGTCTCTTCAACATTATTTTGACGTTTTTTTTTTAATTAAAACTGCGTTTGTGGGAAGAGGATTCCTTCAAAACTGAAACACCATTGGTTAACTTTTAAATAAATTAATAGTAAAAAAAAATTTTAAGAACGGGCTTTTATTAAGGTGCACTAAAGAGAAGAAAATAAACTTTCAAGTAAATCAGACCCATCATTTTGTTACATTATACAATTTTATTTGATATAAAAGCTTGTCGCGAGATTTTGCTGTGTAAATTTCTTTTATAAAAAATCTCGCGACAAGCTTTTATATCAAATAAAATTGTATAATGTAACAAAATGATGGAATTGATTTACTTGGAAGTTTATTTTCTTTTTTTTAGTGCACTTAAATAAAAGCTTGTTCTTAAAAATGTTTTTTACTATTAATTTATTTTTCTTTTTTTAGTCGTCAAAATTTTGTAGGATATAAACTTTTTTTCAAATAGGGGCGCCGAACCAGAAGCTTGTTTCAGGGCGCCGAAATGCAAAGGCTGTCCCTGTGTATTATTTAATGCATGGTAATCCTTACATGTATATTTGTTTATGATTGACTGACAGAAAATTTGATGACTAAAAAAAAAAGGTCTCACATCTAAAAAGATGTGGGTAGAAAGGGATGTTTTTTTTTTTTAATTTTCGAGGTGGGGAGGTTGGGGGTAAATTTTATATAAAATTGTATTGTTAGAGATAAGCATGTATACCGAATTTCAGTTCTACGTTTACTTTAAGTGGGTGAAACAGAGGGGGGGTAAACTTAGCTTTATACGCGTATGGGGGGTAATGGGGAGATAAGGGAGGATGTAAAATTAATTATAAAATTTTATTATCACTAAGTGAGTATGTAACCCAATTTTAGTTTTAAATTATCTTGTGTGGATAAAAAGTGGATTTTTTTAATTTTAGGGGAGGGGGGTTGGGGGTGAGTTTTATTTAAAATTGTATTGTCAGACAAGTTAAGCATGTGTACCAAATTTTAGCTTTCTAAGTATATTCTAAGTGGTCGAAAAAGCCTTTGGCAGATTTTCCCTAAACAAAAATACATACATACTAATAACAACAAACATTGCAAGTTAAATAAAAGTTTGTAAAAATATAAGGGCGTATTTACCCAGTTTAATTTTAAGTTTTAATTTTTGAGGTATTCACCACAAGTTTTAGCCTTAAAGCATTAAAACTTAAAATACTACTGGGTATATTCATTAGGATGACCCACCAAAATTTTAAATTAAAAAAATTGTTCATTGGGGTTCAGAGTAACATCCCTGAATTTTTTCAGAATTTTTGAAAAAAATTTAAATCTCACAACCATTTTTAAAAAAATATGTTTCTTTAGCTTTTTTATTTTTTTACGGCATTAAGATTAAAAAAAAATAATAATACGGCACGGTATAAACGGATAGTAAATGGTTAACATCAAAAACATCACAATTTTTTCCTTAAAGATAGCGGAGCTGTGCCTACTTTTTAGATGTACCCTTAGGAGGGTCGTGACTCCCTTAGGAATCATTTCGGGACCAACCTTTATAAAAAGTTTTTTTCATATTTTTTAACGTAGAATCACGTCTTAAATTTCTCGAACTTATTTCTGAATAACTCTGTATATCCAATAAAAAAATTATAGTGGTTTTTATGTGGGCACAATTTCTTTTGAGCGACAGTAGATTTTTAAAAAATTCCAAAAAATTCAGGCTCTTACCCTAATGAACAAATTTGAGGGGTGAGACCTCCAAAATTTTCAATTTAAAATTTTGGTGGGTAACCCTAATTCACCTTAATTTTGACGCTGTAGAAATAATTTTTGAGGTTAATGTCAAATGCATAAAGGTTTATGAATTCATTGTTTTGTTTTTAAATGGGAAGATCAGTATCCTACGTGTTGGATACTAGGCCTACCTTATATGTTTATAGTAAACACGATGTCTTTTCCAATTAAGAGAAAGAATACAGTTAGTTACCTTGCCATAGGCACGAATAACCAGTATTGGACAATGTTGGTCTATAAGCATACTTCTTCCGCAGTGAATGGGCCATTCTAATTTTTATTTTTGCATATTCAACAGCTTCACTGCCCCGGCGGCTAAAAATATTTACTAGAAGGTATTGCAGCGGTTGTGTACGATGTCCATTACATAACTGTATAAAACAGACCTGCTAAATGGAGGTCATTAAAAAATATTTGGATTCTCGAAACTGATTCTTTAAGTTTTTGTATGCTGTTTACGAAAATCACTTCCATTTTTATTTTCATTTCTAAAAATAGCTTAGGGGGAATTCATAATATCGTGCACTTTGTGACAAGTTTTTGAAATTTGGTATAGTCTTACGTATCATTAGGATTTAGGAAACCATCGCAACTTGTGCGCGACCTCTGGTGGCCTGCTTGCTATAAATCCAATATGGCCGCTTTCTGTATTGGTATTTTGAATAGATGGGCTTCTATTTTTCTATGCTCAATTGCTCTATTACATAACATGCACTCTAAAATAAACTTTTTGAACTCAAAAGAAGACATACCACCGGCTATGCAATTTGCTTAATTGATTAAAAAAAAAGAAAAACTATGAACTTTTAATTTTAGCCGGAACGCTCCTTGATAAACATTTTTACCACTTTATGACGTCATTTTAGTTTTTGTCACCAAATGGCGCTACTGATACTATAAGTTCGGTGATACAATGCAAGGTTGCCGACAGCAGCCTTTTTAAATGATTTTTACTTATATATAAGTATATATAAGCTCACTTTCCCTAGGGTCAGTTAACCTACATGTACTTGCCTCAAGCGGCTCGTTTTCTAAACTTTAACTCGTGCGCTAAAAACGTGTGTTATGAAACTAGTACTCTAATATACTATTAAGTTGTACATCATATAGTGCAGTGGCAGCTCTGCTTATTTCTTTTTAATATAAAAAGCAAAGCTGCCACTGCATTATATGATGCGATTGAAATCGCGGCTACAGACTATACTAAACGAAGTATCTGATGAAGTTTCGGTTTTCAAAAATGTACATCTAAAGAATAACGCATTGTACATAGGTTATTTAAAAACACTGGATTTTTACTATTACGCACTGAACCAAAAATTAACGTGATATCAATAAAAATAAACGTGATATCAATAAAATTACATTGATTTTGCACCGATGTCCGTAAGGCACCATAAATTTAGGTCTTCAATACCAACCCAAAAAGAAAATTCCCTAAAAATATTATATTTGGATTTTATCACAGTGCAACAAAAAGTGTGCAAAATTATTAAAGAATACATAAAACAGCTTATTAAACACAAAAACAAGTACAAAATCACACACACACAACGGGGTATTATCAATGACTGTCAAATTAAGGAGTAGGTCATAAGTTGCCTGGGAAACTTTAGACCTACTGTACACATAGCTGTGTTATAAAAACTTAAAAAAAATAGTTTTTTATTAAAAAAAAAACAAATATCTTACCTTCATGTAATTTAAAATATAATCTAAAATGTTATTTTTACCTATAATATGCATAATTTTATTTTAAAACAATAATAATTATACTTTTATCTCTTTCTGTAGAACTTCTCTCTTTGTCTAATCTAAGTAGACGGCAGTCCATTGTGACATTAAAATTTTTATTATAGCAATGCTTAAAATTGGTTGTCTTAATGTAAAATTTATTTAATAAAAAAAATTCGTTGTTATAACGAATTTATGCATAAAAGCAAGGAATTTTAATGCATTGATACAATAAAGCGTTCATCGGTGAAAAATTATTTTCAGTCCGGAACTTTGACTTGAAATATAGTGATATAGCATTATATCAAACAATTATTTATAAGTATTTATAATTATTGCGTCATAAAAAGTTGAAAATTTGAAATCCAGGTTAATTTTTCCTGGAATCGCCCATAATTGGTTATTTAATACACAAACATTAATAAAATAATTTCTAGAACTAACTTTAAAATATCAACAAAATGACTCTTTAGTCGACACTAAAATCTGGCTGCACTGTAACATGTTAACAATAGCAGTTCCATAATATTCTATTCTCTGCATCCTGTACTTTGTACGGTGGAAACGAGTTTATTTCATTAACGAAATTGCAGTAGGGTTTCTTTAAAGCCTTTCTTTTTATTTTACTTAAAATAATTATTAAATGGTACACCGTAAAAAAATCAAGTAAGGATAACCTGCTATGTAATTACCGGCTATCGGCAGGGCTGGCAAGGTTTTGACCAGGGCGGTAAAAACCAGTGGTATTTACCGGTTTTTACCACTGAGCAAAATCCCGGGTGGTAAATACCATATGGTTTTTACCTGGTAAATACCGGTATATACCGGTAAAAACCACAAGTAAAATCCCACTGGGATTTTGTGATGTGCTAGAGTGAGAGGCAAGCAAATATTTTCAAATAGATTTGTAAAAAATAGAAACCGACTTAATTCACACTTGTGTTCCTAGTAGCTAAGTAGGCGGGAAAATTTTAAAACTCGGTTTTTGTATTCATGAAACTCATAGGTATTGTATTATAATTTTTTTTATTAAAAATGTAGGTTTTTCTTGAGGTTTTTCCCAATTTTTTCCGGTTTTTCCCGGTTTTTACCCTGGTAAATACCGGTACTTGATTTTTCCCAGCATTTGGGCAATTGTGGCCTGGTTTTTACAGGTTCTTACCGGTAAATACCCTGTCCGGGATTTTTCGGAAAATCCCGTCTTTTTGCCAGCCCTGGCTATCGGTAGCAGAATTTTAATAGTAGATTACAGGTCGACTCGTAAAATAGTACCTTTTTCCGGGAGACCTGTATACTATTTTATTTGTAACTGTTTTTATTTAAAAAAATAAAGTACTAATTTTTTTGAAACCTAGTTTGAATGTTTGAATTGAATTGAAGAAAATAATACTATAATACTTGTTTTTTAGTTCTTTTCATATTTTTTCCTGCATTTCACAAGAAAATCACAATCATATAAGACTGAAGTTCCACATACGCGTAACCCAAATAAACAACCACAACAAACATTTGTTGATAGCTCACAAGGCACCGTTTATAACATTTATTATCCCTCTCAGTCTCAAAAGTAAAACACATTGACTAAAACTGTACTACATTTAAGTTTTTTAAACGAAATGTATTAGATTATATGTTTATTATGACAACAGCAGTTCAGCCATCTTTCTTTAAGCATTAATAATGATATTTTAATCGGTGGTGCCATCTAGCTGCTAGCAGTTTTAAATTAAGAATCGCCCTGCACATAGAAAAAACAGATTCCTTGAACCAAGGACACGTGTCTTTAGATATGTTCAAAGCCATATTCTCTTGTTTCAAGGCTGGCATTTTCTTGAACCAAAGTCAATGTCCTTGAATAAAGAGCGCGGATTTTTATTCCAAAACCCGTGTCCCTGGTTCAAGGAATCCGTTTTTTCTATGCAGCATTAAAATTTTATTGCTTTTTTTGTTTCCCATTCAATATGTCATCTTCGAAGGGCCTTAGGGCTTATTTCGAGAACACCCTTTATAGAAACTTTTTTCATATTTTTGGATAGAATTTTGGCATGGCAGTTACTGATCACCCTGTATGTTAACTTGTATTCAATAAAGTTGAATAATATACTATTATTTTCTCAGTTAATTATTCCATACTAGATAAGTTTTCAATTGTCTGGAATTTCAATTGTTTATTTTACAGATCTGTTAAAATGGACAATATAATTGGTAAACAGTTTTAATAGAACTAAATAGATAACACAGGTCTACGAAGTTTTTTTCAAGAGACTTGAGTAATCTTTTCGGACATAATAAACATAATCGCTAAAAACAAATTTGATGTCAGATTTTTTCATCGATACCATATCCTTTACAAAATAGAATAGTATCTATATTCTATATATATATACACCTGACAACAATGCGGATTCTAGAGAGTCCGCTATGCCCAGAGTGCGGAGAGTATGAAACATCCTCTCATCACTTAGCTGAGTGTGTCAGATACGACAGGATCAGGTTGCAAGTCTTTGAAACTCAAAGACTCAACCAAGAAGAACTAAGAGATCTCCCCTGGGCCAATATCCTGACCTTTATTGAAAGGACGGGCAGGTTCAAGGAGAGCTCAAATTATTAAATGGCTGGGATTGCCTGGGGTGACAAAAACGGCCAGAAATGGCCTAGTTGTCCGGCTTTGGCCAACCCAAAAATTTACTACTACTACCACTATCTATATTCTATAACTAGTATGGAATAGACAATATTCCGCGCAAGCGGAAGATTTGTCATGCGAACCGGCAGGCAAGTATGACGGTCTCGCCGGCGCGGAATATTCCATACATGTTATATAGACTATACTTTTTCTTCGACTGCAGATATGAAACACTTGATGACTTTAAACTGCGGACAAAGTTTAAACAATGTTCCTTGTCACTAGACATTGTAAATGCAATAAAACACATATTTTTAAATAAAGCACCTAATATTATTAAATAATTTTATCAAATAAGTAGTTAAAAATATTTTAATTGATTTTACCACCTATTTACGAATTATAATGCAAAAATTGAACGTTATGTCAGATTGTTGTCATGATATGTTTTAATAATCAACAATAGATGGAGCAGTTTTATTTTTTTGAACTAAAAATTGATTAAAAACTGGTCAAATATTAAGAAAAGCTAATAAACTATATATAGTTTATTAATTAATTTAATGCAATTTAAAATTTTGTGTTAAAATTACCTACATACAATACAATACAATATATTTTGTAAAATATATATATATTTTTTGCTAATTTTGACAGTTTTCTTTACCTTTATAGACAAGAGATGGCACCATATGTGCTCATTCTAACACTTGATACGGAATTGTCATACCGTATCTAGTGCTAGAATGGATTCATCCTATGTTTGAAAAGTGTTTGTTTTGCCTACATTCTAAACCAGTCGTAGAAAAAATCGCTGAGTCACACATATGCACTTCTGAGTACCATTATCATACACTGCCGCACATTAAATTCCGGACACCTACAAAATTGAAATTTTTTAAATTCTAATATTTCGAAAACTAATTAATGGATTTAACTGATTCTTTTTTAGTTTTAAAGCTTAAACATTCTCTACTTTTGATTGTTTTAAGAATGATTAATTTTTTTTTCGTATTAACAGCAACAAATAATGTACAACTATGTTTTTTACCCCATATTCTAGGATATGAGTGTAGAAGAAGAAGTAAAAGACATGAGCTTAAAATAAAAAACTCTGCTGATTTAGTACTTTTTGAGTTAACTGAAAAAATGACAACTTTTAGGAAAGTCCTGATATCTCCTAAACTAGAAGTAAAAAAGTAAAAAAATAAAAAAGAAAATATTCATTAAAACTGCGGTATAAGAAAGACTTTAATAATTTGATAAACAGTGGCAGAGGCATACCATGCAAGTCCTAGAAGATGGGGTAAAAAACATAGTTGTACAACCATTACCTAAGTTGCCAAAAAGTATAGTAATGGTAAAAATGCTTATGGTTCACCCAGCTGCTACATTTTAAGGCATATCCACAAGCTCGCATAAAAACATAGTACATAAAAAAGCGGTACCGTGATTGGCTTATAAGATACAAGCCAATCACGGCATCGCATTCTTATGTACTATGTTGTTATGCGAGCCTGTGGGTATGCCCTTATGTCAACTGCTGTTAGACTCTTTTTTATGTGTTGCAATGAAAAAAGTACTCGAAGTAAGTGTACAAAATTTCTGATACCAGATTCGTTTTTCACCGAACCAAAATACGTCTAAAAATACCACTCGATTTTCTTGTTAATTTTTTTTGTGTGCCTGTTATTATTAATTTTATTTGGTTCTCAAGCCAAAATCTTAATAGACAATGCTAACAAGGTTATAGTTTCGCCCATTAACACATCTTTGTTTACTGTACATACAGTTAAGCGTGTGCAATGGAGCTCTCTACAACTAGAACTATAGGCAGGGCCAGACTGAGCCAGCTAGTCCCCGGGGAAACATTTTCCCGAGCCCACCACTTTTCGAAAAAACCATTCCTATCCAGGGCCTTAGCGACTAAAAAATGGTTACCACCAAGCGAATTTTTTTACAAATTGTATTAATTTCTGACTTTTTGTCTATGGTAACAAGACAACGAATATATGAAACAGAAGGCATAGCTGAAAAAATGGAAATAATTTTCATAGAAGAAATGTCAAGAAAAACCATGAGCCAAATTAAATTTAAAATTATTATAGTACAAAAAAACTCTGTGGTATAAACTACCTTTTTCAAAGGTCCCAAAAATGAGTATAAATAAATAAATATTGTAAATCTGTAAGTTTTACAACCTTAAATTACAAAAAAATTTAAGAAAACCCTAAATGTTTACAATTTTATTTTTAAAATATTGTTACAATTAAAAATTACATAAAAATGTAAGAAAGCTCTGTCGCTGCAGGTGAGAATTTTTACTAATTTCACGCTTGAGTTTTGCAAACTGGAACAAAAAAATAATGTAAGAAGCCTAGCACCGCGGCGAACTCCCATAAAATGTTATAAAATTTTATATACCAGTTTATACCAATAAATTTTATTAAAATTGAGGGAAATATTTCTAATCTTATAGAATTTTATATAAATGTTCATCTTCAGTTAAAGCAAACAAAGACAAGTGAGGGTGTGTAAAAATATACAATTTCGTGACGAATAAACAAAAACATTTTTTCTTTGTAAACAACTGTCACACAGCTAGTCAATTCATCACCATCAAAACTAGCTATGTCTCTTTTGTCTCCCTAAAGGGTCGCGAAGAACACTAGTTTACAAATTTACTTTTTTGGCGCAATTTAAAATGAACTTTTTTGCTGAATTATTTATTTGAATAAAGAAAAACAAAACACCCAACTGAAAAGTATAAAACAATAATAACATTATTAATATCAAAATTATTTAGTAACCGTCGCAGTCGGAGGCCTATTATCCCTTCATATTATTAAAGCATTTTATATTTTAACTGAATTTGAAGACTTGTATCATTACTATGATATTCAGGATTGGATACCCCCTTAACTTTTAAACGTAATGAAATATAAACTTTAAATTTGAAATGTTTATATCACACAACAAAAACTATAATTTGCGATAATTTTTAATTTTTTATACGATGAGGCAGCGCTAGGCTGTAAGGGACAAAATTTTAAGTAGCAACGTAGGTCATTTAATATATCATTTTAAAGAGAATAATTTTTTTCGTTTAGCTGTATAACTAGTTATTAAAAAAAATTGAGGTTTTTTAAAAATTATTTAAATTTTTAATATTTTGTGCATAAATAACTAAAAATTTTACATGAAAATGGTAAATTGTATAATTAGTCTTAACCCATTCGTATCCAAGCTTTTTATTTTTATCAAAATAAGATTAGAGATAGATATTGTTGCCCAGTCATGTAAATATATTTATTTATTTTTTTATTTTTGCTTTTGAAAAAATGTTCCATGCATGCTTTTGTCCTCAAAACGTCGGCGTCCTAAAACCTACAAAACTCAGGTACTTAATAATAACTGTTAATAATAAAAATTTATAATTTTACTCTCAGTGTTGAAAAGTATGATAAATTTTGAAACAGTTAATAGCATGCATATTTACCTACTCCACATACCGGGTGTCCCAACTCTATTTACCCAGCGATTTTCTAGTTTGGACTTTTTGGAGATAATCAAATTCTGAGAAAACCATCTCAAATAAGACAACTTAAACTATCTTTTAGCATATATTTGATACTTTCAGCTCTTGAAATGTGGACAGGGGGGCTTAGAGGGACATTTTTTTAAATGGAAAAGTGGGTCGTGTGATACATCATTTTAAAGCTTATAAAATTCTCCATTTAACTATATATTTTTTTATTTTTAAAACATTTTTTTTTTGTTTAAAATAGGGGTGAAAATGGGTATTTTTGTCAAAATTTCTCTAAAAAATCAAACAATTTTTTAAAAATTACTAATTTCATGATGAAAAAACGTAAATTATATTTTTAAACTAACATTAATTGACATAAATAAAAATTTACAAAAAAAAACTTAAAAAATCGCATTTTTTAACACATAAAATTAAAAAATCAAAACCTCAAAAAACTTGTTTACAAAATTAAAAAATATACAGTCCAATAGAAAATTTTAATTTGCTTTAAAATGATGTATTACGCGACCCCCCTTTTCATTTAAAAAAATTCCCCCCATACCCCCTACCCACATTTTAGGAGCTGAAAGTATCAAATATATGCTAAAAGATAGTTTAACTTGTCTAATTTAAGATGGTTTTCGCAGAACTTGATTATCTCTTTTAGTTTTCGAGAAAATCGTTGGGTAAATAGAGTTGAGACACCCGGTATATGCACCTTTTAAATTTGAAGTATATCTCATCCCGTTTAAAAGTTACGGGTGGTGTACCA
This sequence comes from Brachypterus glaber, assembly GCA_958510825.1. Classification (NCBI taxonomy): domain Eukaryota; kingdom Metazoa; phylum Arthropoda; class Insecta; order Coleoptera; family Kateretidae; genus Brachypterus; species Brachypterus glaber. The sequence goes on along the minus strand of OY294045.1, from coordinate 49,542,380 downwards.
ATAAAAATAATAATCCTGTATATCCAGAAAAGCACCTTATATCTCGAAAACTTTACGATATTTTTTACAGGCTCGAATTCAGCATAAAAGATAAGCAGAAAAAAGCTTTTAAATTACCTGAAGAACCGCTGCAAAGTAGTGTATATTGTCGTATGTTTTGTATAGATTTTTCTTTTTTGTTTTTAGGAGTCGGACTGCCAACGTCGGGAGTTACAATGCGTGACAAAAAGAGCGGCGCCTTGTCTCGAATGCAAAAGCTCCGGAAGAGGTTGTCACATTCATTCGGCAGATTATGTAAGTTGAAACTTTTTATTTAGCTAAAAGGTTTTATTGAGTCTTTATATAATGTTTATCTTTGACAAAATATAAAAATTTTTATACTTAATATCGTCGGCTTACAAGTAAAGAGCACTAAGTCCAAAAACATGGTTTTGAGATATTAACAAATTTACCTTTCATTGTTGTTTTTTAATTTTTCTAATAATTGTTTTTGGAAAAAAACTACCGCAAATCGCAATAACATGTTTGGTCATAATAATGTCCCATTTGCAGTTAAATAAAGAAAAATTGAAGTAGTTTAATTCAACTAAATCTGAAAAAAGACATGGACTTAGTGCCTTTTACTTGTAGGCCCACAACGTCGGCTTACAAGTAAAGAGCACTAAGTCAATAAAATAATGTAAAAAACAACTATTTAAAATTAAAACCCTTCTATTAATTAAACGTAATGTATAACTATAAACTTTAAACTTGAATCGCGTATTGTGACAAAACGGCAAAATATTAAAAAAAAATGGTGTATACTTTTTTTGTAGAAAATTAAGCAGTCTTTATTTTATTTTTAATAATATTTTTATTACATAATTAGAAATAGCTGGGATATAGACAAATAATTAAACAGGTGCAGATTTTTATAAAAAAATCTAAATTAAAAAAAACTAACCCATAGATTTTTTTAAAAATTTTGCTCTTAAATCGTTGGTTATTACATAAATAATAAGAATATAAAGAAAAACTAAAGTTTGCCGCAAGTTCGGAAAACACCCCTCAGAAATGCACCGAGACTTTGAACTTAGTTTGAAGGCTTTAAATTAAGTTTTGAAATATTATTTGATAATAAAAAACTAATGCAAATGAAAATTAAATTATTACCTACACATCGAAAGGAAACGTAAAAAGCATTGTCATTTTACAGGTAAAGTTGTGTTTCTCTGTTCTGTCTCTATTCCATCAACTTTAACATAGCAAAATTTGAATGCGTTTGTCAGTACAATAAATAACGCGATATTGTATCATATAAATGATGCAAGCAATCATATTTTTTATAAATTTACTCTTTTTAGAAAATCGCTTAGTGCAGAAACATTTGAAATAGTCTACAAGTAAAACGCACTAAGTGCACTAAGTGACTTAGTGCCTATTGCCAGATAAAATTTTAATCAAAATCAAATTGGTGCGTTTTGTATAGTGGGTAAGTCCCTTGGCAGTCCACCTAGAAGTTAGTTCGGTTTACCTATACATAGATCATCAAAAATTCATTACAATGCCATTAAAATCCCATTTTTGCAAAAAAGTGACTTAGTGCCTTTTACTTGTAAGCCAACGATATATTTTTCTATTTTGCGACTCTTATAAGCTTATAATCACACGCATTTTGCGTGTTCTTATAGGCCCATAAGAGGTCTCTACTTTTTGTTCTTTTGGGTTGGCAACAGACCTGGCCTATCGCTTGACGTTTTCCGTGCAAATGTCAATGTCGCTTTAAAGTTGAATTTTCTACAAAATTTTGTGTTTAGGTTATTTTTACCATGTTAAAATTGTGGCTTGGTTAATTGCAGTAAAACAGAGAAGAGATGACTATAAAATATATCAAAATATCATTTGTTCTTAGAATTTTAAACATGGTGTAAACTGTAATGCCAATCCAAAACAAAAATCCCTAAATCAGTCATCAATTTAATTTTTTTTTTTTTTAATTTTAAAGCAAAATAGAAAAAATTGTATAAAGCACTCGTTTCATAACATAAGTTTTTAGCGCACGAGTACAAGTTTAGAAAACGAGCCGAAAGCTTTAAAATGATGTATCACACGACTTCCCTTTCCATTTAAAAAATGTCCCCCATGCCCCCCTGCCCACATTTTAAGAGCTGAAAATATCAAATATATAATAATATATTTATTCCGGCCTTTGAAGCCATATCAAAATAACAAAAACAAACATATATATATATATATATGTATAAACATAAAAAAAACGTATAAAAAAAAATTAGAAGCAGAGACGACGCCAGCTGGCTATGACTGAGGAAGTCCAAAGACATCGGAGGACACTAGGGCTTTTCCGTAGACGGTCCACAAAGTTGACAAGCTTTTTTCGACGCAGTGCATCCAGAGTGTCTATACCGGCCGAAGCAAACATTTCTGAAGCACTGTTGTAAGCGGTGTAGAAGGCTGTAAGCGTTATTATAGCACACGCGTAAAGTACGCCACGACGCCACAGTTTGGTTACACCAAAGTTCAGCCGAGTAAAGGTTGTAACAAAAAGTTTTATACAGGAGATTTTTAACATCCACAGAACACTTAATAAATTTTCTGGCCAACATATTTGCCCGAACACAAAAGCTTTTATAATGGCGTTGTATTTCGGAGTTATCGCACAAACTATTATTTATAATATGTCCCAAGTATTTAATTTCATGCACACGTTCTATTTCATTGTTGTCCAGAAAAACCGGAGGTACAAATAGGTCTTTGTAAACTGAAGGCTTAAATATCAGGAGTTTGCACTTGTTGGTGTTATATTCAAGAAAAGAAGATTTAGCAAATTCTTCACATTTACGAACAAGCATACGGAGTCCTTCCAGGGAGGGGCTTAATAAGACCATGTCATCAGCGTACGAGATGCAGTTAACTTTCACAGAACCACAGTAGCAGCCAGCTGACACCAGTAACAGGATGTGGTGTAGTTCATCTATATACGCGTTGAAAAACACCGTTGCGCAGGAAAAACAGGAAAGACTTGGCTGTGCCCCAAAGTACAAATGCTGAGGCAGAGAGGTTCCAGTTCTGGATTATTCGGCAAATGTAAGAAGGAACCTTACGTTTTAGCAAAATTCTAATTAAAGTTGCATGATGAACTCTATCAAAGGCTTTACTCAGGTCTAAAAAAATTGCATACACTGGAGTCTTCTTTCTTAGGTTATGGCCGACGGTTTCTTTCAGGAGGTAAATAGCTTCAGCAGTTCCAACATGCCTCTTAAAGCCGAATTGATTATTGCAACTTTGAAGAAGAGAACCACATCGGTGTAGAATTATTTGCTCGAAAGCCTTGGAAAGAACGGTTGATATGGCTATAGGGCGATAGTTTGAAATATCTGAAATGTCGCCGCTTTTGTTTTTTACTAGTGGTATAATGATGTTCTTAGTCATGTTAGGAGGAACTTTGCCGTGAATAAGTATGCTAGTAAAACACAGAGAAAGTAAGGGTTGCAAAGATTGGTGTGCATGAGCAATGTGCTCGGGGCATAAACCATCCCAACCTGCAGCTTTTCCTAGTTTAAGTTGTGGAAGCACATGTTTAACATCTTCAGGCGTTACAACAATGTTATCAAAAGCCTTGATGTCTGAAAAAGTTAAAATATTGTCGTCATCATAAAGGTTACTAAGTTTTTTAGCCCAATGGTAAGCTATCTTGTCCTCACCAGATATTTTATCAATAGAAGTAGCTAGCGTAGCAGACTTCTTGCTTATCTTGCCGCAAGCCTTCCAGAACTTTACAAAGTTTTTATCCAGTTGGTGTGTAGCTAAAGCATTAGCACGCAGCTGCTCCTCTCGATGACGAACTGAGTCAAGCTTCTTTTTAAACAACTTTCTTAACCGACGCCTTCTGTCATTAACAGGCCCTTCTCGAGGACGACCAACCTGCGACCATTCCAGAAAAGCTTCGTGAGCATTACGGTAAGCTTCAGCAACTTCTGCGGACCATCTAGGAACCACTTTGGCTTTAGGCTTAACGCATGGAAATACTTCAGATACTGAAGAACAGAGGGTTTTAACGATTTTGTTGTAGAAATTTTCGACTTCTTCGCAGTGAACAGGATTGGAGCACAACGGGTCACGACAATAAAGAGCTTCGGGTAGAGGTAAATCCTTTAGATTACTCATAGTAGATGTTCTGTAGCGGTTGATGGAGAGATTACATTTTTCTGTCCATTTGGGGATATCAGAAGAATATTTCTTAGTTTTCATAACTGGCGGAAGTAAGGAGGTTTTTAAGTCAAATGAAAGCGGAAAATGATCAGAACAAGTAGTTAAGTAATCCACTTTTAAAGACTCTACACACCGAGCTGCGGCAAAGGAAATTAAGGCATGATCAAGCCAGGAAGTGGATGAATGCGCTTCGCTAATGTAAGTGTAGGTATCTTCTGGTAGAGATATTACATCCGCTACACGTAGGTTCTCTCTCTCACAAAAAGTTAGTATGTCCTGATAAAATAGATTATCATTCTTGGGCCTAGCATTAAAGTCTCCAAGAATTACAACATCGTCAGGCCAGATTCCTCTATAATTGCGGAAATTCTACCCAGTATGAGACAGAATTCAGGGACGATGTTGGGGTCGTTGGGTTCATAAGTAGGCATGTAGACTGAAGCCACAAGAATTGTTCTACTTCCAGTTTCGATTAGAACTGCAGCAATTCTAGAGTGATCACAATTAAGAGGTTTTACAGAGTTTGCAAATCTGTTATGCCAGAGAATGGCAACTCCACCAAATGGCCTTCCTCTGCGTAGTTCTGTGTTATTCATTGCACAAGCACCGGTAAAAAGGAATTCAGGACTGGCATTGGCTAATTCAGGTAAGTCTTCAGTTGCAAGCCAGGTTTCTTGAAGTAGTATAAAATCGAAGCTTTTGCAGAGATTAGAAACTTCTTTTAAGGATCTTCTAAAGTTTCGGCAATTAAAGGTAACAAACTTAAGCTTGTGGTCCATCATAATTAGTCACTGAAGAACGACGAGTCTCCCAGGCTTTGACAATTATTCCTGGAGGCCAAGCACCAGGTTTCAAAATAAGGTCACTTTTAGAGGAAGGTGCGCCTATTTTAAATGTTATAAATTCACCTGTGCGAGAATTTATAGGGAATAAAACGCAATCTTTGAGTCCCAGATTAAGTAAGTGCTGTTGAACTTTCTCGCAGGATGTTGTTGGTTTAAGGCGTGAAACATAAACGTATTTATATTTTTCAGAAGCCTCTAACAGACCCTTATCGGTGGAAGGCTCCAAGCTTATTTTAGGGATTGTCTGTTGCTTAGTAGTTTCAGTATGGCGGCGAGTTGAGCTTTTAACTGACGAGTTGGAACCTCTACGTTGGTTAGATACAGACTTTAGAGGTGATGGTATAGTTGACTTCTGGACCGGAGGCTTCTGGGAAGAAAGGCTAAGCTCACAAGATTTTAAAGGTGGGGACAAATTTGGTTGAATTAGTAAGGCAGGAACGTTACCTCCTTCGTTCTTTTCCGAGACCTTTAAATCTTTAATTTCACTCTTGATCGAAGCGAATTCGTTAAAATTGTTTAACTTAATTTTTTCGATTTCAAATCTAAGTGTCACCATAGACTGAAGAAGGGAAGAAGCGTCCACGTAATCGAAAGTAACGGGAGGTAGAGAAGAAAGGTTCACTGCTGCAAATTTAGGTATTTTTACGGGATCTGTTTCTCTTAAGATCTTTATTATATCTCCAATTACTCGTTTTTTACGTCCGTCTCCCTTTCGCAAAGTGGGACCACTATTCAGGGAACAGCGGGATAACAGAAGTTCTCTGGCTTCATCAACTGTTGCTTCAGAAAAAGAGTTTTCGCACAATAAAGTTAGGGAAGCTTCGTCTAATGTATTGTATTTTTGTTGGATAAAGCAAAGAAGTTCATTCACTATAATACCGCAGCTGCAATCCATCCTCAAAGAAAAACTACAAAGCAGAAGCAGAGAGTTTCCAACGTCCTTTGAACACTAAAATTATAAACAGTCGAAAAGTAAGAATAAAAATAAAGTCCGGCAACAGCGCGAAGCAAAATCGCCGAGGATGTGTTTATCGGCACGGTAATAAAAAAACCAAAACAACTGTGTAAATGTTCCGTACAGGTGAATTTGGGAGCACTGTAGCACGATAGGACACAAAACTGTTACAGGAGAAGTATGCAACACAAAAAAAATTATTAATGTGAGTATTTTCCACTTAAGTTAATTAAAAAGGTTACACAGATTAAAGCACAGGGTTGCCGGTTTAGCTATATCAAAATATATGCTAAAAGATAGTTTAAGTTGTCTTATTTAAGAGTTATAAATTTGAAGTCGATATCTCAACTCGTTCAAAAGTTAAAAGGGGGGGGTTACTTTTGGACCGCACTGTATGTGGTTCCCATTTTAGGTCTTCAGAAACAAGTATACCCAGATCTTCCTGCGAGGAAACTTTTCGTTTGGACTTTTTAATTATTTAATTTAATTATTTCACTGTTGAGAGTAAATTACCCTAGAATTATTAGCACCAATGTTCAAAACTGTGCATTTGTCAGAATTCAGTGACATAAGCCACCTCTTTGTCCATTCTTCAACTGTTTAGTAAATAAAGATAGCAATATTGATAAATATTGATATTTAAATTATTCTAATTTGTCTCTCTTAGGCCCGGTTTATCAATGTGTAGTTAACACTTTATCTAATGATTAAAGTCTCAGTTAAGGACAAATTCTGGATTTTAATTAGAGTTGCCATGGCAATTATGTATCAGTTAAATTTAGCTGCACACTCATAAACCCAGCCTAAGTGCGTTAAACCCAGCCTAAGTGCATTACGTATTTTAATTATGACCCCTTATGGAACTTCTTTTTAAAAAACTTCTTTTAAACAACTTCGTCATTCAGATATTTAATTTGTCCTTGTTATAAATTAAAAATGAACACTTCTAATTTCGGTAATTTCTTTGTGAAATATCAATTGGTAAAAAGTTATTTTAATTTTTTTTTAGTTACCAAGATATTTCCATTTAGTTTCCTGTTTATATTCTTATAGAAATGATAAATGTGACGGTTATGCCTTATCTCGTAGTTCTGAAAACATTTGAGAAGTGGATTAATGTTGCTGTCATCTAGCTTGTCGAAACGGTTTAATAATGCATTTCACAGATATGTATAGTTATCTATTAGTCATTTTACGAAAAAAAAATCTTAAAAAAAAAACAAAAAATAATTTATATAGAGGATGTTGCTAAATGGGGAGTATTATCCGATTAGTTAAAGTGCAATTTTTGCCATTTTTAAGGCCTTTATTGAGGCAAAAGTGTACAGTCCCCGTAACTTTTTAACGGGATGAGATATATACTTTAAATTTGGAATATGTATATCACATAACAAAAACTATTATTTGGAATTTTTTTATTTGGTATGGTGGCGCTAGGAGGTCAGTGGGGGACAAAATTTTAAATAAACAACAAGAAACGACGTAGGTCATGTGATATATAATTTAAACAGATTAAAAATTTTCGTTTAGCTGTATATCTCGCACTGGTCTGGAAACAATTTTTAGCTCAACTTTCATCCAAGTATTTTTTCATAATTTAATTATTTAGAGTTTTATCATCTTTTTAAGACCAAATTAAAAAAAAAAAATCTATCGATGCGTTTTCAAGAAAAATGTTTTTTATTTGTTTTAACAAAAAACATATGAGACATTTAAAAACTATTTTAGATTTTACGTCAAAAAGTGAAAAAAAAGTATTTATGGACGTTTGAGCTAAATCGCCTTTTGAGGAAGCTAGCGTACTTTTAAAGGGCATTTTTAGAATATTTATCCCCCCATATCTCAGAAACGGTTTAACTTATATTCATTATAGTACTTTTACCTATGTATTTAGTAATACTACTACTACAGTTATTAATATATTGTGATACTTTCTTAGCATCTAAATTTATCTTATTTTTTTTTAGTACCTACAATTTTGTTAAATATTACCAAATTATAGTGGTCTGCTGTCACCTAGGTTTAGTTGACAGACCAAAAAGTTTAGAAATATAAAATAAATAAGATCTTTTACTTTAATGTTAGCTATAAAACAAATATATATTCATGTGGTATATTATATTTTGTAATATTTAAACAATAAATAAATAAGTAAAATAAATTAAAAAAAAATAACTTTTTGACCAGGGGCGTAGGTAATGCCCCCTTAATTTCTATGTAAAACTGTAAGTCCACTCCTGATAAAAATTTAATTTTTTTATGTCATAAAATAATAATGTTTATTGATTGCATACTATAGTAAAAATTTTAAGTCAATAAGTTAAACCTTTCCTGAGTTATGAAGTGAATAATATTCTAAATACGCCCCTTAAACGTGGTCTAGCTTCCCTAAAAAGCCATTTAACACAAAGGTTCATAGAAACTTCTTTTCTTACTTTTTGACGTAATATCTGATATCTTATAAATAATTTTTAAATCTCAAATATTTTTGTCAAAATAAATGAAAATTGTTTTTTCTCAAAAACGCATCGATAGATTTTTTTAAATTTGGTCTTAAAAAGATGCCAAAGCTCTAAATAATTAAATAATGAAAAAAAACTTGGGTTATATGAAAGTTGAGCCAAAAATCGTTTCCAGACCACCGTGATCTAGTTATTTAAAAAAAATAAGATTTTTTTTCTTCAAAATTATTCGATTTTTCATATTTTGTGCATAAATATTGAAAATTTTACATAAATAATTGGGCTTAAAATAATAATTTACCTTTCATTCAATATTTAGACCTTTTTTCAAAAAATTTATAGTTATAGTTTATTTTTTGTTAATATTACATAGACATGGAGAGCCTCAAATAAGCTTCTGGCTTGTGCTAAGGGCTCTCCATAATTTTGAAAAAAATACAGTTCCAATTTTTACAGATTATAAGTACATAAAACTTTCAAATTTCTTCTTCCAAAACTAATTTTCATAAAATATTAAAAATCTCAATAATTTTAAAGAAAACATATCTTCAAAAGAAAATTTTAAAAATAAATAGTTACAAATAGTAAGAAATAGAGAGTTTAAACTCTAAAAAATTGGCGGTGCCGCCTTACCGAAGAAAAAAAACGAAATATATTGCATAAGGATTTTTACGTAATTCAATCACAAAATACTTAACCCTTGTTTCACGTTGCTGGAGTCGGTTAAAATAGATTCAAATTAATATGGCTTAAATTAACTACTCTTTGTTCAATAATCTCTGCAAAGCCTCGGTCGAAAAGACTTGGAGCAAAAGATTAGAGCAAGAGAGTCTGCTGTATTCAAAGTAAATCAAGTGAATCATTTTTCCAGCGGGATAGGTCGTTACAAAATTCCGTAACGATACCATTTGTCTTAAAGTCAGTCAGACAGATAATGCTACACGGTGCCCGTTTTTAAGAAAAACGAATTTTATTTGTTTTAAGTAAAAATACGTGATAGTAAAAAAAAAGTTTGACAGCTGATTTTATGAACTTTTTCTTAAGGGTTCTAGGATCTTTTTAAGTGGCCTTTTTAAGCATATTTTTAGTGCGGGATTCACTTTTTGAAAAGAGTCGTAGGCTATAAAACTGTAAGTTCGCCCCAGGTTAAATATTTATTTGTTGTGACATGAAATTTATGACATTTATTAGTAGTTGTAATAATATATTAATTATATACCAAGGTGGAGAAGACATTTTCTATAGCCGAGCGTATTATATCCCGTGATGCGTAGCATTGAGGGATATAAGAGTACGAGGCTATAATAGTCTTCTCTACCGTGGTTTATATATTATTTGTTTCACTACTAGCACAGTATTTATATATAACTAATAAAGTAAAATGTTTGTTGGATCCTAATTTTTAAAAACAAATTGGGATTGTTTCTCGTAAAAATCTGGTTGGGGAAATGGGTAAAATGGGGTAAAAACAATTTTTTTCAAATACATATTTTTTTAATTTATTTTTCGTTTTACGAAAAAAGAATTTTATTTAAAAAAAAAATTTTTTTGAAAAACGTAATTTTTTTTGAAATTTATTTTTGATTTTTTTTTATTCTTTCTTTTTTGTTTTTGATTTCAATGAACTTTGGGCTATAGGGTAAAGTATTATTTTGTTGGCAGCAGTATTTTACATTTTTAAAATGTGTGAAAACATAAGTAAGTTGTTTATTTAAGTAAATAAATTTAGTACTAAATAATGTGTTATTATAATTTATTTATTTATAATATAGGCCATGCTCATTTTTTATCCAATGGCAAAATATTGTTGAATTTCGTCCAACAGAAATTACTAAGCAATGTCTTTGCAATTCCAGGAAAATCCAGTTACAGTTATCAATTGTTTATAAAATTAACTCCTACTAGGAGAGAAAAGATGATTATTACTCTAGGTGCAGATAACTAATTTCTCGGATTAAAAACATGATAAATAATGGTAAAGTCTTATTAATTATGCAGGTCGCTTGCAAAACAACTCTACACTACAAATATTAAAGAACGCTTTGACATAAAGACTTAAAATTTATACCAAAATTGAAGTCTCTGTGTCAAAGGTTCCTAAAATATCGTTCTGTAAAGTTATTTTACAAGCGGCCTGCACCATTAATACGACTTTAAGTTCTAAAGCTAGCAGTGAAAAACAAAATTAAAAATTTTAATTTCGTTAGTAGCTATATTATCTAGTGACTTACAGCAAATTTGATTTAAGTGATATTATGTATATTTTATACTTATTACTGTCTATCAGAATCACCTACAATTTTAATTCATTTTTGAGCCGTTTAGAAATCATTAGTTTTTGGCTTCTACTGAAAAATGTGATTAAGTGATGTACCCCTTTTGATTCGGCACTTCTCAAATGATCGTCGACATAAAATAAAGTCGACTAATACATATTGGTTTTAGCCCACCGTGTAAATCCAGTCAAAAAGATAATAATGCTAAGGATTACAAACTCTAATCGTGTAAACGTTTAATTTTAACTGGAGTTTTTTTGCTTAAACTCCACAAAATAAATTGATACTATAGCATTAAATATATGGCTGTAATATAAGCGAGGAACGGCTTCGGGAAGAATATAAAACAGTGGCGTATTTAGGGGGTAATGGGGGTAATTACTCCCCTCTGTAAGAATTTAGACAAATTTATTATTATTCTACAGGGTGAGTCAGGAGGAATGCACCAAACTTCAGGAGTGTATTGTATACATACAAGTTATTTTAAAAACTCATAATATAATATATAAAGGGGGATTTTGGCATGCCAAAATTTAAGAGGTGATTCTACATCCAAAAATATTAAAAATAGTTCCTATAAAGGTTGGTCCGAAAATGAGTCCTAAGGCAGCTACGACCCTTTAAAATTTTAATAAAAATTAAGTTTTTAATAAATAACTCTGGTACCCTTTAAGCTAGAGCGACAAGCTTTTGCATGCATACTAGTATTATGGTCTGTTTTATCAAGCAAGAGAGTAAATTAAAAATTGCAGTGAATATTTTCAAAATAGATTGGAATATTGGATGTGCGAATGTACTGCGTAGTTTATTTTATAAAACATAACTATATTCTATACACAAACATATACTATTCAAACCTATTGTAAAAATATTTACTGTGCGATTTTTAATTTACTCTCTTGCCTGATGAAACAGACCATAACAAGAGCAATGAGTTAATTTGTTTGAATTTATCCAGAGGCTTATGTGAGGCTTAACAGATTTTTGCCCCAAACTTTTTTATGTATATATTTTTTGGAATTTTTTTTGTAAAAAATAAAGACTCCTTGCGTAAAAATACATAAAAAATGTCATATAGTGGAACACTGTAGGAGAAACTGTTTTAAAAAAATGCAATTAAGAGAAAGTAACATTTTGTGCCACCAAAAACGTTATTTTTTTAAAGGCTATTACTCCTTCATTATTAAATTTAGGTGTTTTGGTGAATAATACTTTTTTGTTCAGTTTTAAATAAAGAATCACCCTGCAGCATTAAAATTTGACTGATGCTTTTTTTTTTGTTCCCCATTCAGTATTTCATATTCGAAGGGCCGTAGCTCCCTTAGGGCTCATTTCCGGACTAACTTTTATAGAAACTTTTTTTCATATTTTTGAATGTAGAATCACTTCTTATATTTTGGCATATCAGTTACTGATCACCCTGTATAATATATTATATTGTTATCCGATTTTTATTTGTTTTCAGGTTATAGCCTCATTACATTTTTTTTTTAACTTTTTTTGGAGAAACTTAGCTTCGTGTTCTTTTACGAAATTTTTTAAAATAAATGAAAATCAAATAACATTATTTTAATGTGTACAATAAACTCCTGGAGTTTGGTGCATTCCTTCCGACTCACCCTGTATATAAAAACAAAACTCCAGCGGCACTTTTCTTTGAAAATATTAAATTTTTGGTGAATATGGTGAATAAAAATTCCGACTACCCCTCTCATAGCTTGGCAATTTTATTTATTTGTTAATTATAGCCTTTTTGAGACCTTACAAATGTTTTATACCATAATTGACAGTTTGTACAAAAAAATTAAATAGATACTCTTCGCTTCTAATAGCACTCTAAATTCGCCCCTGATATAAAAGAAAAACCAAAAAGATATTTACTTGCTTTATGTTCCGACGTGATTCGAGAAAAGAAATATATTGCAATTTAGCGAGAATTAATATTACTTTAAATTTACATTTTGCCAAAAAGGAACTCGGAGAATTAATTCTTTAGGATTCTTACTTAATTATTACAAAATTATTTTTTTTTAATTAAAAGTTTTAATTAACGAGAGTAAGACTTTAGAACAGAAAATAAAATTAAAATGTTCTTTCTTATCAGGCGCACCTATTTCTAATAATTTTCTTTGAAAACGGTATGAGATTATAGATCCCGTAACGTTAGAAGTTAACTTTAATTCAGTTTTTCGTCCTTTTTCAGTTTGAAACGAAAAAATTTTGAAAAAAAAGTAAAAAAAAATAAAAAAGACCTTAAAAAATCAACAACTTTTTTTAATTTTCTTTTCGCAAAAAAAATTGAATTTTTTTTTTTAAATAATAGTTTTTTCATTTTTTTAAAGTTTATTAACCCCCCATAACTTTTTTTGTTTTGTTTTGTTTTTCGGGGGATTACTTGCAAAACAATAGGGATCTTAGCCTCATAGAACTTGATTTTTCCTGAAAATGTCAAGTCCATCGGATTATTCCTTCTTGGGTTATCGTGTCCACAAAAAACATGATATCAGATGGACAGACGGATAGAGAGACAGAAAGGCAGACGAAAATTTTCAGAGTTTCTTAGTTTTTCATGAAACACGTTTGTATCCAAGAATATTTTGTCTGGGGCGTTTTCTTGGCGATTTCGGGATATTCAAAACTACCGTACACGGTGTATTTTAAATAGCGTCAGAAATTTAACGGATGATTCTACCTCATAAAATATGACAAAAAGTTCCTATAAACATATGTCTAAAAATGCGTCATAAGGGAGCTACGTCCCTTTGAAAGTGGCTAAAACAATCGGTTTTTATTTACTAACTCAGGAACCCTTTAAGATATATCAACGAGGTTTTGCACGTCAACTAATCCTACCAAGGCCCGTTTTTATGTGTTATTTTCATGTACTTATTTCAACCAGGGGTGTGCGAAACGGGGGGGGGGGCTTATCAGTTTTTTGTCCCAAACTTTTTTCTGTGTAAATTTTTTGCAATTTTATTTTTGAAATATGATTCCTTAGTTCAAAATACATAAAAACGGAACTCTTGTTGTAATACTGTAGGATTAACCGTTTTCGAGAAAATTTCATTTGAAGGTGAAATTCCACTGTTCGAGGACGAAAAATTAAATACTAAAATGTTGAAAACCAAAATTTTAATGATGCAGGGCGAATGTACATTAAAAACTAAGAAAAAAACCTCATATACAGGTACTTCCAAAAATCAATCCTAATGGAGCTATGGTCTCCTAAATATGCACCATTTTTAAAGGCTATGGTAGCTTTAAAAGCGTTTTTTTCGACCTACATGTATGGAAACTTTTTTTCTTAGTTTTTGATGTAGAATAACATTGCATCTTTAAAATTTTGGTTTTCGACATTTTAGTATTTAATTTTTCGTCCTCGAACCGTGAAATTTCACCTTCAAATGAACTTTTCTCGAAAACGGTTAATCCTACAGTATTACAACAAGAGTACCTTTTTTATGTATTTTGACCTGAGGAATCATATTTTAAAAATAAAATTGCAAAAAAGTTACACAGAAAAAAGTTTGGGACAAAAAACTGTTAAGGCCCGCCGTTTCGCACACCCCTGGTTTAAATAAGTACGTGAAAATGACATACATAGATGGGCCTTATTAGGATTAATTCACGTGCAAAACCTCGTTAACATATCTCAAAGGGTTCCCGAGTTATTAAATAAAAACCGATTTTTTTAGCCAATTTCAAAGGGGCGTAGCTCCCTTATTACGTATTTTTAGACATATGTTTATAGGAACGTTTTGTCATATTTTATCATGTAGAATCACCTGTTAAAATTTCCTACGCTATTTCAAATACACCCTGTATAATACAATTCTAGCGCTACGCGAAAAATACATTTCTAAAAATTAAAACTGTCTGTGATTGGTAGATTCCTTAAAAACTAAAACTTGATTGGTGAATTATTAAAAAAAAATCTAATAAAACTGGGTATAGGTGAATTTATCCATTTTTATTTTATTAAAAAAATTAAGACTTAAGTCTTTATTTTTCAGGAATTTATTACCATTGCAGTTTTAGTTTTCAAGGAATCAATCATTTACAGATGCAGTTTTAAACAAATAAGAATAAGAATAAGAAGTTTATTTATCCAAAGATCATTACAAATGATATAGGACAAGTCACATTAACAACATTTAAAAATACAGAGCCTGGTTCTTTAACTTAATAGCATATCTAAATACCACAGTGCAGTCACAGGTGGGTATTAAATTGATTTATTTTTAAAAACAAAAAAAAGATGGAAACATACTAAACCAAAAAAAAGTTTTTATACATTTGGTTAAGTTAATTATTTGTTAAAAAAACATGGTCATTAAAAATACTAGTAATTTCATATTTGAAATAGTAGAATCTTAGCTCACCCTTTTCTATAACTACACCATATATAGTTAGATATTTATATATTAAAATCTAAAATTTAAGTATTCATCAAGAGAGTAAAAAGCATTACTAATTAATATTGTTTTAATTTTTTTCTTAAACGTATTTACTGGCTGAATGGACTTTAGTTCCTCAGTAAGTTTGTTATACAGTTTTTCACCTGTATAAAAAGGAAGTTGTTACCAAATCTGGTGTTATAATTATGATACTGATTTAATGTGTCAAATTCATCTTTATTTAAATGAACAAAAGATAAGATTTCAAAAATATGGAGGCAAGGAGAAGTTAAAATATTTTTCTGCTTAAAGAATTCTTTACAAGGATGATTCCATGGAAGACCAAAAATGGAACGTACACATCTTTTTTTTAATATAAATAAACGATCTACTGAGGAACTATTTCCCCAACATACAATACCGTAACGCAAAATAGAGTCAACATGCGAATGATACAAATTAATAGTTGCCTCTACATTAATAATTTGTCTTAGTCTCTTTAAGGCATAACAATAGCTGCAAATTCTTTTAAAAACATAATCTACATGTTCTCTAAAATTTAATGACAAATCAAGGTAAATACCAAGTAATTTGTAACTAGACACCTGTTTTAAACTTTTATTGTTAAGATATATTAGAGGACTGCATTTGTACTGATGCCTTGTTGAAAAAAACTGCATTAACAGGTTTAACTTATAAAATAAATTAACGTTTCTTAAATATTATTTTGACGTTTTCTGCAGTCAATACTGCGAAAAAGGCTAAATATTATAGTTACTGTGTTTTTAAATGTGCCAGCCGAAAAGATTGTGAAAAAAGTTCATATTTCGTGCCTGCTTATCAAAAGTAAGCGGAAAATCTTTTTTAAACTAATACCGCAATTTTGCGGAAATGTTTTGAATTTTCTCTCTGCGGCAGCGTGCTGTGTACAATCAGACTCGAAGATTAAAGTGCATGCAGCCCCAAGTAATGCGTCAATGGCTGAGTTCAGGTCTGAAAAGGAGTTACAAAGGCTACCAATTTGGCTGCAATCTTGCGGCTGCAAATTTGATTTCAAAGATACATTGTGAAATGCAAATTTGGCAAGCAAAAGCACCAGTGGCAATCTTGCTTGGATTAAAATTCACCGCATGATGCGATCGTCAAATATATTTCGGGATGTGTCTGTCAAACCAGGCGAATATTTTTTCTTCTACCGAATTAAGTGCTAGCCATAAACCAGATATGGTGCTAGCTTATACAGGGTTATTCAGAAATAAGTTCGAGAAATTTAGGAGGAGGATTCTACGTTAAAAAATATGAAAAAAAGTTCTTATAAAGGTTGGTCCGGAAATGAGTCCTAAGGGAGCTACAGCTGTTTAAAATTCTAATAAGATAAGTTTATTGATTATAGTAGTAAATACAGTTTTTTACAAAGTGGTTTTCTTAACTATCACGTACTTACAGATTATAAACAATTAGTTTAATTTACATAGTAAAAAAGAACCCCGATATTTGCGTAAATATTTACCTAAACCAAAGGTTTGTGTTGCGGCTTAAAAAATTGAAGTTTATTTAATTCAAATTTATAAACGAAATTACTAATTTCCTATAAAAACGTTAAGATCAAAACATAATACGAATTGGTAAAAATTTATCGGGTAACGACTAAAAAAAAAAATTAATTAACCGAGGGGCAAAGTAGTATAAGCTGATTACTTTGATTATATTATTGTAAAAAAACCGTATACTTATGTATTTAAAATTAAAAAAAAAAAGATGTATTGTGAAATTAATCTTATTTATCAACAAGCAAAAACACTCGTACAAATACAGGTCCGTAATAAAAATAAGATTTTTAATTATTAACTCTTGTACCCTTTAAGCTAGAGCGACGAGCTTTTGCACGTATACTAGTATTAAAAAGGGCAATAAATTTATGTTAATTTATTTTTTTAATTTATCCAGAGACGTGCCTAGACGGACAAAATATGTTAGGCTTAACACATTTTTACCCCAAACTTTTTTATGTATACATTTTTTGTATTTGTTGGAATAAATATAGATTCGTTCAGTAAAAATACATAAAAAATGTCAATAGTGTAACACTGTAGAAGCAACCGTTTAAAAAAAAAGCCACTTAAGAGCAAGTAACATTTTGTGCCACTAAAAATGTTACTTTTTAAAGGGCTATTACTCCTTTAATATTAAATTTAGGTGCTTTTTTTGTTCCCATCACACAGACCCCCTTTAAAAAAATTGGGTTTTAGATTTTTCAGCTGACCCACCCTAACTCCTAACGTGTATTCCAAGTTTCAGATTTTCCGTTATTTGGCCACACATTAAAAAAGTCCCTTTTTTGGAAGTGGCGAGTAAACAAAATTTACTACCCTGACTTTACCGAATTGCATCAAAGTTCCGGAGTGTCGAAAGAATAATGAAGAGGGGGAATAATACTACACTTAAATCTGGATTTTCTTAAGTAAATAATTTATAAAAGTCTAATTTAAAGTTTATAAACCATAGCAAAAATGTTATCTCTATATATATATATATATATATATATATTGGAGAGATAACATTTTTTCTATGGTTTATTTAAATCAACTCCAATATGAGTAAGGATCAAGAATTTCTTAATTTGATTAAAGTTTATAGGATATGATTATACAAGAAAGTTTTCCGGCTGAGCTGTCTGATACATTTTTGAAGTAATTCCTTGCAAGTCGTAACAGAAAATAAAAAGGGATCTATTTTTTATTTCTTTAGCCTACATAGGACAAAATGAATACATTAATCATTTGGTGTGATAAATATTTGTTTTATGTTACATCAACCCTCCATGTCAGAAGTGAAAGGCCTGCTTTCATTTAATAGAGTAATTTTTCAGAGGTTAGTGTTTTATACAGGGTGATCAATAACTGGCATGCCAAAATTTAAGAGGAAATTCTAGATCCAAAAATATCAAAAAAACGTTCATATAAAGGTTGGTCCGGAAATGAGCCCTAAGGGAGCTACGGTCCTTTCAAATTGTAATAAAAATAAGGCTTTTAATTAATAACCCTGGTACCCTTTAAGCTAGAGCGACGAGCTTTTGCATGTATACTAGTATTAATAAGGGCATGTTAATTTATTTTTTGAATTTATCCAGAGGCGTGCCTAGACGGACAAAATATGTGAGGCTTAACAGATTTTTGCACCAAACTTTTCTATGTGTATATTTTTTGTTTTTTTTTTATACATAATTAATATCATATAGTGTAATACTGTAGGAGCAACCGTTTTCCAAAAAAAATGCAATTAAGAGGAAATAACATTTTGTGCCACCAAAAACGTTACTTTTTAAAGGGCTATTACTCCTTTAATATTAAATTTAGGAGCTTTTTTTTGTTCCCCATTCAATATGTGATCTTCGAAGGGCCGTAGCTCCCTTAGGGCTCATTTCCGGACCAACCTTTATAGAAACTTTTTCATATTTTTGAATGGTAGTTTCTTATCACCCTGTAAAAAATATTGCTTGCAATTTAATTACCAGCTGTCGGTACTAGAATTTAAAAAAAAGTTGTAAAATTTCATACCGAAATTTAAAAATAATATTGTTATTTTAAAACTTGATTTTAGGAGATTGCGCCATCATCGCTAATTTACAGGGTTAATTTAAAAATTCAGTTGTATTTTCCAAAACAGTAAAAAATTAGGTTTAAATCATATGAATTTCATGCCTCTCCTGAACTCATAAAAAGGGGTGCCGGGCCCCCCTTGGAATAACATTTATGAACACTTTTTTTCCCAAAATAGTTTGCCACCCTGGAATTTAGAGAAGAAAAGAGGTTTAATAGTCCAGCGCATGATTATTTTGTGACAGAAACGGGGCAGCGAAATGACGTAACGCGATTTATCTGACCTTGCGCAGTACGCATCTCTGTCAGCTGTGAAATTCTGTCGGTCGTAAAACAATTCGTCACCACAGTATTCATTTATCGTATCTCCAAAAATCCCCGAGTAAAAATCTCAAAATGTCCGAAAATAGAGATATGACAAACCAATACTGGGGTGACGAATTATTAGTAGTTTGTTTATACTGTCAGATCGTCGTTTGTTTCTGTTCATTTTTCGACTTTTACTGTGTTTTAATTGTTTTTTTTTTGCTGAATTTGTTTATAACTTTAAACATGACCTGTATTGTTGCTTTATGAAGAGCAAAGAATCAATCCCTGGTGTACTCAAAGTAGCTGTACAAAATCCCGAAATTCAAACACACCTCGAAAAATTCATATAAAATAATTAAAAAAAAATATTTTGACGTTTCTTCGTAGATATTTATTTTTTTTTTTGCTGCATTTTTTACAGTTTTTATTTTACACAAAGGTTAAAAAATACTTGTCAAAAACAACAATAATAGTGCGCATGTGCAAGTTTATCGCAGATGCGCATGGCACATTTATCACACTTTTCCGCAACGGCTTTGGAGGTCTTTCCTTGGTCAAAAACTATTGTCTATGTATATTACTACTGGGTTGGTAATACTAAACCATCAACGTGTTTATCCCAGTAATATTTTTTTTTTAAATAAATAGCATTATCACGTGGTAGAAGCGTCTTCGTCACCCGTTAAAAACGCGTTGTGTGTCTCTTCTGGACCATAAAAATCAGCGCACAATTTTGGTGTGGTATAGTGTTAATTTTATTTATTTCAATGACACTTGGAAGATTTGACTCAACCATATGGTTAACATTTTTTCGCTTTAGCAAAAAGAAGTTTCCAGGAGAATCCGAGGAGAATCACAACATTGTCCTCCGCTTATAAAGTATAGTAAAGTTATAAGTTCGGCTCCGCCTCGTAAAAAAATAGGCACTCTCGTACAATGATAACTAGGTTCGCGTACTCGGTGCGTAATATACTATTTTCTACGACTCTCTTAGAATGTTTGTCAAATCGCAGAAAAACACACATTCCGTAAGTGGTTGACGGTATATAAAAACTCTTACGGTATATAGCACATTCCGTAAGCGGATGACAGTAAGTATATGACACATACCTTAAGGGTTTTATTTTTAGCTAAATTAAAAAAATATTACACAATTTACTATAAAATATTAAATTATTAGATGAAAATTAAATTATTGGATGTAAATTATTGTATTTTATTTAAACTTTTGGTTATACAATTTATATAAAAATATGAATGTATAAAACTTTAGTCGTAGAAAAAGTATAGTCTGCAACACGTGTAGAATTGCTATTCCTCACTCGTGGACCGTCCCCATCGCGACCTGTTCGGGATATGCATCATTCTAAACTACAGAATATACTGTTATACGAATTAGGTAACGTTTTTATCAACCAATCATTTAATAATGTTTCTGACCACGTGTTTCTGCCCATCATATTACAGTTATATCGGGAATTTTCTACTGTAAAAAATTCTAGTGAGAGTCGCTGTAATATTTTATTTTTCAGTATTTCACTTTTACAACAAAATTTCATACGTAAAACTAATTAATAATTAAATATGAATATAATATATAATATTATATATAATAATATATAATATTGTTAATATTTATAATTATTGTTATTACTTTATTATTTACCAAAATTTACCACAAATTATTCTTTTTATAAAATGTAATGACAGTTCTTATAGGTTGACTTTTATGAACAATCCTAGCGCAGTACCGCGCTAGTCAGTACTAAGTGACTGAACTATTGACAGAACCATAATTTGAAATTTATAAATGAACAAAAAAGGTTCACAGTTGTCCCCGAGCTCGCTTGGGTTAAAAAAAATTCGAACCAAAAGTTAAGGTTGGATCCTTGAGTAATCGGTTTGGAGATAATATATCCACCAACAGCCAAATCCAGAAAATTCGCTTTTGGCAGATAATGGTAACTCTTCTTTGAAGAGGTACATCTTTTACACCAATGATAATAGAAACCTGTTCAAGTGTATTTAGTTAGTATTTTTGACGCAGATTCCAAATATCTTTTCAAAAGTAAGCTATCTATTTTTGTTACGGAGAAAAACATAAATAAAAAAATGGAAAATTGAAATTTAGGGTACTTTTAAGCATTTACTTTTATTTAATTTTAGTAAATATATGACTCTAAAGTATAAATGAAGAAAATCTGTTTCTTTAACTTAATAAAAATGCTAATTAGAACTTAATTTATTAACCATTTTAAATTTGGGAACCTTTAGAAAAATCGATTATTTTGATTATATTTTATTTTGTTGAGTAGTGTGAAAATTGCAATCCTTCAAAGTTTGACTTTTTAAATCATTTTATGGAATAAGTAAATCAGTGGTTATAAAACGGTTTAGAACATTGAATATAGTTCCTCCATCCGGCGGCGGTTCTAGGGAACCACGGCACTATGATACCAAATGTGTACTTGTTTGGGAATGATGCGAAACTCTCAACAAAATGAGGGTGCTAGGACACGAGGGTGTTGAAGGCAATGAGGCAGCAGACTGTCGTGCTAGAGAAGGGGCATGCACTCAATTTACTGGCCCTAAACCTTTAACAAAAGCCACCTGGTAAAGTCTACCAAAAAATGGGAAACCAAAATCATAGTTCGATATTGTAAAGACCAAAACTTAAGACAGGCCAAAATATTTATAAAATATGAACCTGAAAAACAAGAAAAGTAAACTCAGCATTCCGGAAATAAAAACCAGTCATTGCCCTCTAAGATAACGCTTAAAAATTGACACCTGCTGTATATGCTCAGAAGCACCAGAAAAGGCCGAACACATTATCTGCTTTTGCAAAGTCATTGTTTGCAAAAAGCTACTATATCGAACAGGTATATCCAAAATCTGCAGATATATCCCAAGTAGCCCCAAATATACTTTTGTCCTTCTTGGGAAGCCTAAAGTTATATGTAGATTAAATTATGAAGGGGATTCACAATAGATCTCATTGGTCGCAGTGACTTGAAAGCTACTATGTTGCCTCACAACCCCATTTGTATTGAATTGTATGATGTTTAAATATAACTTAATATTTTAAGGAGAGGCGTTCTTAGTAGTATCTGGCGAGCCTGCCTATTAAAATCTGTTCGAACCCACTATGTTAAGCAACAATACGAAAAATGTAATTTATTATTAATAATCGGTAAAATATAATACATACAGTTGTGTTTAACCATATTATAATTTTTTGTCTCCATTTTCCAATTTCATTGCTGATTTATGACTTATTTATGTGTATTTGTATACATTCTAAAGATGAATAAACGAATTGAATTGAATTTAAAATATAATACAAAACGAGGAAGCCGAGGAAACGTGTAGATTTAGGAAATAGTTAGAATGTAAATTGAATATAAATGAATTTCTAGTCTAATAAATTATCACAAATCAGTTAGTGATCACCGTTTTATTTCACCCTCTCTGATCAGCTGAAGGACTAGAAAGTCTTCTCCATCCTGCTTATTCAGAGAGTTACCTGATGTAAAATATAACTTACAAGTCTGGGTATATTGCTTGGATTTGTAATAATTATCTTAAAAAAGAAAAAAATACAGACAATAAAACGATTTTTTTTAAATAAAATTATTATGCTTTAATTTTGCAAAAACTACTGTGCCAAACAAAATATATTATTATTTTATAAGATGTTAAAATATAAAACATAATAACTAACGTTAAATTATATTTAATAAAAAATGGAAAAAAATAAATTTAAATTAAAATAAAATATTTAATCTTATTGCAATACATGCATTAATAAATAAAAAAAACTTTCGACAATAGTCTATGCTGGCTACACATATTTTAAATCATTACTTAAAACAAAGATAGGGTTGTCAGAGTTTTATATAAATAAAACTTAACTTATTGAGAACCACTGCTTTAAAAAAGGACACTACCCAACAGACCGTAATTTCATCAATGATACTGTAAAAATAGCAGTTACTTTTTCAGGTTCTTAAGTTCAGAAAAAAATAATTTTTAACTGTTAGTAGCGTATATATTTAGTTAAAAACATGAAATTTATTCAGGTTTAGTCGAAAGTATTATATTTGCTAAAATGTAATAAATAAAAATGCTTAAAAGTGCCCTAAATTTCAATTTTACATTTTTTTAAGAACGTTTTTCTCTGTAAACAAAAATGATAGCTTAATTTTGAAAAGATATTTAAAATCTACGTCAAAAATACTAACTAAATACACTTGAACAGTTTTCTATTATCATTGGTGTAAAAGATGTACCTCTTCAAAGAAGAGTTACCATTATCTGCCAAAAGCGAATTTTCTGGATTTGGCTGTTGGTGGGATATATTATCTCCAAACCGATTACTACAAGGATCCAACCTTAACTTTTGGTTCGAATTTTTTTTAACCCAAGGGTTCTCGGGGACTACTGTGGGTTTTAGTTTAGCAATTGAGAATGAAATTAAATTAACCAAGTTAAAGAATATGCCTGTAAAAATATTAAGATAAGTAATATTTATATCATTTTGCGATGAAAAAAATATAAAAGTTGGTTTGACATATTATAAATCGTTAAAAAAAAATCTTCCGAGTTACACATGATTCTTCGAATTATCGGAAAAAAATTCACAGTTTTCATTCAAATTTGCTGTCAAAGGACATAATTACTCCAGGGGCATGGCTTGTTTTACTCTTCGCAGCTCATTTAGCATTTATTTTTTTAATAAAAAACGAAGCGCTCAGTAGGTTTTTTTATTTTTCCTCTGAAAATCATGTAAATGGACAGTACTATCGAATGGTAATTTCAGGGTTTCCAAAAAAAACAAAAAATACCCCCATAATAAACACCGTGAAAAAAGAATCTTGCCAGCCTGTGTTAGCTACAGGTACACTTCCGCGCACGGGAAATAAGATTTGAAACATGTTATTAATGGAATATTTTATGCTTACACTTTAGGCTGGGGAAACATTTTAGAGCCTAACCTTTAGGGTGTTTTTTTCGTATCAGATTAAGCACTTAATTCTTTTAACACTTTTTGTTTTACTGCACCCTCCAGAAATCTAGTTTTTACACCGATTCAGGACTTTTCTAACTAAAATCCACATCCGATATATGGTTATACTCTCCACAGCAAGTAGTGCTAGAAAAGTATTATACTATGGTTTGGTAGGTACAGGGCGATTAAAAAATAAGTTATAAAATTTTAAGCCATGATTCTACGTACCCACACCCCGCGCTGAAATATTCCGCACCCTAAAGTGTCTTCACCTCAGATTTTTTGACGTTTCCTCATTCTTTAGTTCAGGATACACAAAACTTTTATTTGAAATATATTGTCTTTTTTTAATGGTACACTGATAAAAATGACGTTCTTGGCTCAAAGTAGTCAACACTCTTGGCAGTTATTCTTTTAGTTTTAAAGATGTGTATATTCAAACAAAAGTATTTATCTTGTCCCATGAAAAGTGTCGCTTTTGAAATATTTTAAAAATTCTCTTGGACTTGGAGCATTTCAGGCAAAAACCATTTATCTTGTTTTAAGATTGTTAAAAATTAAATAATTTTAAATACTTCGGCTCAAGAATTTTTCTTTTGAGACAAAACACTTGCATTTCACACAAGATGAAATAATTTTAAGTTAAAGAATCAGAAAGTTTTTGACAAGTGAATTATATTTTCATGTTAAGAGAAGACGCTTTTGGACGTATTCAAGAGTGAAAAGCATTTGTCCTGATTTCATATGCCATTACCGCAAAGGATCCTTTTTTTCAGTGTAGGTGACAGTTCATAAAAATTCATAAAAACTTAAAAAAAAAGTCTTTTTTATCCTAAAACGAAGTTGAATATTTATTGTTAAATTGTTAAATATCAAGTTAAATAATATTTAAACAATAAAGCGAACGATAGACTGAACTATACAGTGTGGTCCAAAAGTCACCCCCCCCCCTCTTAGCTGTTGAACGAGTTGCGATATCGACTTCAAATTTAAAACTCTTAAATAAGACAACTTAAACTATCTTTTAGCATATATTTGATACTTTCAGCTCTTAAAATTTGGGCAGGGGGCAAGGGGGACATTTTTTTTATTTTCTTTTTTTTTCAGTTTTTATGAATTTTATTACCATTAAAAAAAAGGACGACAAAATATTTCATTTTTTTTATAGAATTGCCCTCGGAATTACACCTTAAAATTTTGTAACCTATTTCTGATTATACATTTTTTTTTTTAGTTTGTTCGTCTGTGTGTCTTTCTGTCAAGTTTTTTTTGTCCACAATTTGAGAATGGAATGTCCAAGTGATATTAAATTTTCCGAAAAACTCAACTTCTGTGAAGGGGAGGATCCCCGTTGTGTTTGAAAAAGTCCAAACGTATTGTGGCTTTCACAATACTTTCCCGACGTTGCAACGCGTTGGAAACTGATTATAATATTATCTTAAAAAGGCTTTGAACTAAAAACTTAAAATCCTTTAAAAATGTTTTCGATTTTTCTTTAATTTTATTCTTTATTTTTTGAGTTTTTTGGATTTTTTTTTTCGAAAATAAAATTAAAAAAAAATCGAAATGTTTTGTCATTTTTCAACCAAAAACTAATGGTTGCATCCCCAAACCAAACGGTGGTTGTATACCAAATTTTAAGTATATCGGATAAACCGTTCGGCAGTTATCGAGGATAACAGACAGACAGACAGTCAGACAGACAACATCCTGTTCTTTTTTCGTCTTATAGAGCCTTAAAATTTATGTTACCGTCGTTTTCTCGATTTTGGTCTTTTGATGATACCAATACTTTTACTTTCATTGGTGGGTAAAAGTAAATGTAAAAGTTAATAATAATAATAATCTTTATTTCCATAGACTTTATAAAAGTATTGGATAATGTCATATACAAAAAAATGTACTGTAAATGTATACAAAACACTGATTTACATTTAATTTAAAACTGTTTACATTAGTCTATAACAAAAAAACAAACAAATTGGTGGTGAACATTGGTTTACTTAAAAGTTAAAATTAAAAAAATCATCTAATTTATAGAAAGGATGCGCAGAAAACAAAAATTTAAGATTTTTTTTAATTTGAGTCACCTTGCCCACCCTAAAATTTGTTGGTAATTTATTAAATACCTTGGTACCCAAATAAATTGGGCCTTTCTCAAAGAAAGCTAGGCGATGCATAGTAATAGAAAGATTTAAGATTTATGCCATACCTGGTTTCCGGGCCTGAAGATATATATCTCGGAGTTACTATGTAGTGAACAACGTTTTGTTTTCAATGGTATATACCGCCAAATTATATAGGTACAATGATATGACTGTCATTATACCGTGTTCAATAAAAAGTTATAAGGAAGCGTCTTAAAAAAAAACTAAAAAATATAAGCAAAAGTCGGTTAAACTTTAAATTATTAACTTAAAAAATATATATTAAAATAGAAGAAATGTCCCCTTTAGGGGGCATCACTTTTTAGTACAGTATACAAAATTTAGTGTGCGCTCAAGCTGTACTAAGAAACAAATTTTGGGTGAATATCGACAGAAAACGCAATATACCACTGTGAAGGGTTTACTATGGAATAACGTGTCTTCACAGCTTGTTTTTAGTATAGGATTTTCTTTCCACATTTAGCAAATTGCTTTAACCACACCTGATTTCATTTCGTATAGAAACGTGTTAAACTTAATTATATCAGGAAAAAATGCTGAACTCGATAGATTTTTCAGATTTTTGTATGGTCTGATTTTTCCCCAAACGAGATCGTTTATCACTCAAGGTGATTAATCAATTCGTATATTGTTAGATTATCTTCACACAAAAGATAAATTAAATCTATATTCTGAAGAGGCTTCTCAGATTTGTCAAAAATAAAAAAAAGATAAAATAGATTGGAACACTTTTTTTGCACTGCAATGCAGTGACTGCACTGAGAAAATAACACGGTCATATGCCTATGGCATATGACCTATGGCCTTGGGACACTTTTTCATAACGGTTTCGCCCTTTGCCCCTTCTAAAACATATTAATGTTAAAA
Organism: Brachypterus glaber; assembly: GCA_958510825.1. Lineage (NCBI taxonomy): Eukaryota > Metazoa > Arthropoda > Insecta > Coleoptera > Kateretidae > Brachypterus > Brachypterus glaber. The sequence goes on along the minus strand of OY294045.1, from coordinate 49,515,282 downwards.
TAAATACGTAATACTCAGATCAAGTGGCTCAAAACTTTAGGCCAATAGCTTCAAACTTAAAACACATAAAAGTGTTTGAATAATAAAATGTCTTGTATTGAGTATTAAAGACAGTTAAACGAAAGATAGAAAGTAAATATTTATACTGAGTATTTAAAATATTAAAAATAATAAAAAATAGTACTAATACTGATTTCTTGGAAAAAAGTACTAATTGAACTAAGGGAACGTTCAAGCATTACGTAACGCTCCTAGGGGGGGTGGGGTCATTTTGAAGTGTTACGCCCATGTTAATGGTATAGGAAACTAGCGTTACAGGGGGGGTCCAAAATTTGCGTTAAGTAATACTTGAGCGTTCCCTAAACAAATTATAGCTTTTGTTAAAATTAGTTAAATATGTCATCACTCAAAATGCAAAAGGTCGTATGTTAAATTTTACTTAGCTTTATTTTGGTAATATCTAAGAAAAAACAAAATAAAAAAGAAACAACCTGCCTGCGGTTAAAATATTATAGGTAATTTATTCTTTAGAGTGCTGTGCAGTATAAATCGGAAAAGAAAGGAGATCATTTTCACAAAATTACCATAAGAATATGTAGATTACACCTTGTTGTAGATTTAATTCCCGGGTGCCTTAAAAAGGATAACTTGCATTTCATAAATTTACATATATTTATTTTATGTTGTTAATGGATTTTTGAAATACTAGCTATAGCGACATAAACTTCTCTAAGACTGAACATGAATTTAGATCTAAATTTTAGATGTAGAGACATTGTATAATATCTAGTGTGTATTATGCGTGGCTGTCAGAAAATGGACCATATTGTTGGTATAGAGATTGTAGTATTAACTAAAATTTGTTTATATCTCGAAATGTAATTTTACAGGTAAGCTGATATTTTAATAACCAGGTTAATTTTGAAAGTATAATAAGAACATTTACTATTACAATATTCGGTAATTTACAAATAAAAAAAAAGTAAACTGTAAATGATGTACAGGGTTGAATAATTCAGAACTTTTTTTATTTACAAATAATTTAATTATTTTTTTTCTGAGAACTAAAGCCTTATATTATAATTTGAAAAAAAATACACTAGTTGCGGAAAATGATGTTCTTCGAATGAACGCCATTTTTGGCTTTACAAATACGGGCTAGCCCGGGCTCTTTCTCTTGAGACCATTTTCCATTAAATTCTTAAGAATTTCTGGCTGTAGTGCTTGGATTTTGTTTCGGATATTGGCTTTAAGTTCCTGGATCGTTTCTGGCTTGTTTACGTAAAACCGTTCCTTGAGATACCCCCAATAACAATAACAAAGGAAGTAGTCGGGGCTGTTAGCTCTGCTTATTAAACGTTGGCCAAAAATGTTCCTCAAAAGTCCAAAATTTTGTCGGGCAGTGCGTGCTGAAACCAAAACTGAATTGTCCTTAACAACTGACCGACAAAGTATGGCACTTTTGAGGAACATTTTTGGCGAACGCTTAATAAAAAGATTTTCTGCTTTCAGCTGGCCTTCACATTCACCGGATTTACAGCCCCAGACTACCTTCTTTAGGCGTATCTCAAGGGAAGTACACTGATAAAACAGTTTATTTGTGTGTACAAAATATTTGGTTGGATATGGCCAATTGAATTATTTGGTTGTGACAAATAAATTTTATTTCTGTCAAATAAACTATTTTGCTCCCATTAATAAATGATTTTGAGATTAAAATATTTATTTGCATGAACTAAATATTTATTTGACCCAAATAAAATTTGTTACTCGCAACCAAATAATTTAAATTTACCATTTTATGGGAGTATGTCAACCGAAGATCATTTTTTCAAAATTGTTTTTAATTTATGTTCAAAATTAATGGAGAGCCCCTACCACAAGCCAAAAGCTTATTTGGGGCTCTCCATGACTCTGTATAAACAAATAATAATAAATAATAATAATAAATAATAATAATAATAATAATAATAATTGGCCATATCCAAATAAATCAAAATTAACTTTTTTATCAGTGTACTTACGTTAACAAGCCAGAAATGATCCAGGAAATCAAAGCAAATATCCGTAACGAAAAGTGAGCACTACAGCCAAAATTTTGTAGGAATGTAATGGAAAATGACCTCCTCTTTGTCCGAAAATGGCGTCCACTGAAGGATATAATTTTTCCGCAACTAGTGTGAAAAAGTTTCCAAATTATAAAAATGTTTTATTTCTCAGAAAGAAAATATTAAACTTATTTGTAAATAAAAAAAATATGAATTATTTAAACCAATGCGTGACTTATGTGCCACCCTGTATTTAGTTTACATTTGGACTTTTTAGGATTGGTGTAGTGGTCTGCCGCGTCTGTACCTGACTACTAGCCAACTAGCGTGAGTTCGATTCTCACTGGCGCCGATTTGCCTTTTTCAATTAATTAATAATTTAAATTTGGCGAATGCGTAAGTGAAGCGGACACTTCCTATAAAAACTGGTTCAAAAGTCAGTATAAGCCGGTGGTTCCCTCTGCTACTAGCCCACACAAGTCCTGGACTTAGGGGATGTTTAATTAAGTAGAATAGTACGAGGTTAAACAAACATGTAATGTAATGTAATGAATCACCTTATGAGATGGAAAGTTTAAAAATTCTTGGCATTAATATAATGTGGGTCCTTTTCAACCGAATCTATACAGAGATAGATTTTATGTAATAGTGTGTATAAATTTATGTTAATTTGCTGCATTAAATATGTATGCGCATGAAACCACACGCCCGAACATAAGGGCGCTTTCTCACTATTAAGCAAAGTTGGTATTAAATAAACCCCTCGTAGGTATTGTTGAAACATAGCGTATCCAGAATTTTTCTTGAGTGAGGAGTGAAACACTGGTATAGTAAAAAAATAAGCAGTACACTACATATTTATGTAAATTTACATGCACTGTAAAAAATAAATATGTAATTACACATGATTCTGCACGTAAATGTGATTCAATGCAAATACATGTAAAATTTACTAGATTTTACATGTAATTTTACAACTTTACATGTAGTTTTAAAATTTTATATGCAAATTACATGTAAAATTACATTTAAAATCTAGTAAATTTTACAGAGTTTACTATAACAAATAAATATATAAATTTACATGCAGAATCATAGGTAATGTGTTGCCATGCAGAGACAAGTAAAAGTTACAAGATTTTACATGTAATTTTACGAATTTATATAAATATTTCATTTAAATTACATTTAATATTTATATAAATTGTAAAATCTCGTAAATTTTACTTTAACCTTCATGGAAACGCATTACCTATAATTCTATTTCTTTTTTATATTGTACTTAAAACCTACTAAAACAAAATAAAACCCACTAAACAAAGCAACAACTGATCAAGTGACCCTTCTTTTAGTATATAAGCCTAGTATTACTAGGGTTTGTTATTATACCTACTAGCCTAGTAGGGTGCCAGCCAAAAATTAGAAATTTTTGAACCCCCCTCAAATTTTATCCAATTAAATGACATGTAATGACTTGACCTTAAAATATCAAAAATTGACTAAAAATTAAAATAAGGCTTAAAACTAAACCTCTGAAGGAAGCTGTAGCTTTGCTTAGGGACACTAGATTTAGGTCTTAAGTTAGCAAGGCGACTTGCTAACTTGAAGTTCGAAAAATACCCCTCAGAAATGCACCGAGACTTTGAACTTAGTGTGAAGCCTTCAAATTTGAAATATTATCTGATAATAAAAAAACCAATGCAAATGAAAATTAAATCATTACCTACACATCGAAAGTACACGTAAAAAGCATTGTCATTTTACAGGTAAAGTTCTGTTTCTCTGTTCTGTCTCTATTCCATCAACTTTAACATAGCAAAATTTGAATGCGTTTGTCAGTACAATAAATAACGCGATATTGTATCATATAAATGATTCAAGAAATCATATTTTTATAAATTAACTCTTTTTAGAACGTCGCTTAGTACAGAAACATTTGAAATAATCTACAAGTAAAACGCACTAAGTGCACTAAGTGACTTAGTGCCTATTGCCAGATAAAATTTTATTCAAAATCAAATTGGTGCATTTTGTATAGTGGGTAACTCCCTTGGCAGTCCACCTAGAAGTTAGTTCGTTTTACCTATACGTAGATCATCAAAAATTAATTACAGTGCCATTAAAATCCCCTTTTTGCAAAAAAGTGACTTAGTGCCTTTTACTTGTAAGCCGACGAAATGGTATTGTTAATACAAATAATAGTCACAGTTGTAACGAATAAAAAACGTTTATAAACTATTATCTGTATGTAAGTTGTTGTAATATAACTTATATAAAGTTATAGTTATACTTCTTTAAGCAGATAGAAAATTCAATCATTGCAGAAGTTCAATCTGTCCCTTTTAACTTCAATGGTTTGAATAACTTAAAAATTACATATCTTCCTAATAATACTTTTGTCGCTTGTTGTGGGAAATGAAAATGTCCACAAAAAAGGATGTTTTCCACATGAGCCCCATGTTACAATTTTAGGTTAAGTGGCCCATTAAACTAAAAATATAAATTTTATAGCAAAATTAAGGATAACACATCACAACACGTTTGTGTACATCAAAATATATCATATAATTTGTTAAGATTTACATTCTACTTAATTGAATAATTGTCAATATGCTTGGTATTATGGTAAATATATTATATACTTAACATATGCTTGGTATTATTTAAAGTACCAAAATCCGAAAATTTTACTTTAGCACGTAGTAATCAATCAATAAGTCATTAACAATACAAATTTCAACTAAGAAAAATTAACACTGCATATACGCATTAAAAATGACATCTATAATATTTATTTCAAACGTATTTAAATTACCGCAGAAATCAAACTGTCCATATGCACCCACTGTTCACATGAGCCCCTTCCTTCCCTAATATTTCAATTATAACAAAATTAACGTTAAAATCACTGCCTATATCTTATACGGGAGTATGATATAGTTACAAGGTATTTAACGAAAGTGTTTACAAACGAAATTGGTTAATTACTTCGAATTCCTGCTCTATTCGCTGTTCTCAGGATTTTATTACTCAGCCACAAATTTTCACGAGGAACTTAAGAATGTACACGCAAAAACCCGTTGATGTACACTGTAAAAAGTAAATATGTAAATATACATCATTCTGCACGTAAATCTGATTCAATGCAAATACATGTAAAATTTACTAGATATTACATGTAATTTTGCAATTTTTCATGTAGTTTTAATTTTTTTTTTACACGTTACATGTAAAATTACATCTAGTAAATTTTACAGTGTTTACTGTAAAAAATAAATATGTAAATTTACAGAATCATAGTTAATGTGTTGCCATGCAGAGACAAGTAAAAGTTACGAGATTTTACATGTAATTTTATTATATATGAATATTATATCTAAATTACATGTAATATTAATATAAAATTGTAAAATTACGATTTTATATGAATATTACATCTAAATTACATGTAATGTTAATAAAAAATTGTAAAATTTCATGTAAAATCTCGTAAATTTTACTTGTTCCTGCATGGCAACACATTACCTATGATTCTATTTATTTTTTACAGTGTAAATTAAGAATTTTGTTGTTACGTTGTTAACTGTAACATGAATATTAAACACAGAAAAAAAGAATTCCTTGAACCAAGGACACGCGTCTTTCGATACTTTTAAAGCCATATTTTCTTGTTTCAAGGCTAGCATTTCTTTGAACCAAATTCAGTGTCCTTAAATGAAGAGCGCGGATCTTCATTCAAAACCACGTTCATTAAAGGATATTGACTTTGTTTCAAAGAAATGTCCTTGAAACTATAAAATATGGCTTTAAACATATCGGGTCATTGGTTTAAAGAATCCTTTTTTTTATGTGAATATTTTTTATCTATAGCACAATATTTTAGTTCCCAATACATACATTGTAAAAAATGATTCCGGTGCGGATTGCCTGCAATTACTTATTATCGGTACCAGAATTTTAAAAGAAATTGTAAAATAAAAACTTTACGGTGAAATTAAATTTTTGCTTTAACTTTGGACAAAACTGCAAATTTAGCCCAACTGATCAACCACCAAAACAAATTAAAAAAAAAAAGCAACATCGGCTATGACGCTTACTGTTGCAAATAATAATAATAACAACCGATCGATTGTGGATTTTATACTAATTATGTTTTCCCAAATAGATTTCACCTTTGTTCAAACATTTTACAAACTTTTAATAAAAAAAATATAAAACTTTCAGTACATAACAAAAGTCAAGTTTAAAGAACCACTTTAGAAATCGTTTGCCTTATTTTCTATACTGCATGTGCTCCTAATTGAATGGCACGAAAAGATAAAATAAAACAAGCCTTGTAGGTATGCAGTGCTTCACTTTCCATAATATATACTCTTCACATCAATCACACACTAGCGCCCGTACACTGCCAAAAGTATTTATTAAATTTCTCATTATTACATCGGCACTTAGTGCTACTAAGAGTGCCGATGTATTGAAATCTTCGCCGAAAAGTCAAAATCTTTGACCACGTTTTTTTACATTTCTCGACGTTTTAGACCATTCTAGTCGAAATCAGTAAAAAAAAAATTTTCGTCCGTCTGTCTGTCTGTCGGTCTGTCCGGGTGTAAACTCTCTAACTCCATTTCTACATAAGATATCGACTTGCGGTTTTTTTGCATATTGTTTCTTATCGTATTCCGAAGAGCTGATTAGATTTTGGTGGTAAACGATTGGGGGTAAAGGGGTAAAAATAGGGTAAAACTCCTATTTTTAGCGTTTTTTGTTTATAATTAAGGCAATTATTATTGTATTTGATTAATTTAGCACTTATATAAAAGATAATTTTAAGTTGGTCAAAACATGTGATAAACAACGTTTTCCTAAAACGCATTGTTTTCGAGATATTAGCGTTTAAAGCAGTAAAAGTTTTTTTTAGCATATCTCATATTTATAACCTGATTTCAAAAAATTATATTTTAAATAAAAGCTCTTTTTAAGCCCTATAAAAATGTTATATACAGTTTTTTGCTAGAATATAATGTTTTAAAGATACAGAATTTAAAATCAAACAAAACACCTAGTTTGAAATTTGCAAACTAGATGGCTCTAGTGTACAATAGTGCCGATGTTTTGACAGGATGCTTGCAACGTTTCATCTAGTTCACTCTGAAATTTTACTTATCAGTCCTAAGACTGGGTTAAAGCAGGTCTCCATTCCACCCTATCCTTAGCCAATTCTTCCATTTCCTAAAGTTTCACATATTTTATTATCTGTGAGCACTATTCAGTCGTATCTAGGCCTACCTACCCGTCTTCTAATAATGATTACTAATAATGGTTACATTACAGTACCAATAAAGGTAAAATCACATTAAAAATATAGGTAAAATAAGAGATCCGGTACGACGGCAATAACATAATCTTAAAAACTCTTATAGTTATAATTAGACTTTTTGAGGTTATGCCGAAAACCTGACGCGATGGGGGTAAAATGGACTTCGGATTCAGTTTCAGCGACCCCAAAAACATATAATAAACATGGTCTGACCCCCAGGCCAGAACTTTTTTTCTTTTTGTGTGCCATGGCTGTGTAATATGCACTGTACTGTACTGTATCTCTACCGCAGTAAGCAAGAAACTCGTATCTGGCAATTTGAGTTTTCCACGTCTTAGTATCTTGCACTTTTAACTTTTATGCGAGGGGCTGACCGCGTCTGAAATTTGTACAAAAGAGTTCCTTTTTGCAAAGAGTTCCTCGGAGTTCCTCCAGAGTTCCTTGGTAGTTCCTCCTGTGTTCCTTAAGAGTTCCTCTCTGGAAGGGGTAATTTTTGGCAAATAAGCCGTAGAAATTACCGCTGTGCAAGCACTACTGCCAATAAGGCACCCTCAAAAAAAATCTTTGTCCCTGACGGTTTCAACCAAAGTTGGCGCCCCTACAAAAAAAAAAAGAAGTTGGCGCCCAAAAAAATACCTTCATAAAAAAAGTTATGTCCCTGACGGTTGCTACAAAACTTGGCGCCCCTTCAGATACAAAATGGCGTCCCCGAGATTTACCTTCACTTCCCTGACGGTTTCTACCACACTTGGCGCCCCTTCAAACCAAAAATTGGCGCCCCAAAATTACCTTCAGAAAAAAAAAGCTTTGTCCCTGACAGTTTCTACCAAACTTGGCGCCCCTTCAAAACAAAAATTGGCGCCCCAAAACTTGTACAAAAGAGTTCCTTTTTGCAAAGAGTTCCTCCTGAGTTCCTTTGGCTTGTACAAAAGATTTCTTCGCGGTCAGCCCCTCGCTTTTATGTTACTAAAAAAAGGCGTAGGGGAACAGGGGGCACAGTGAGTCACTTACTTTTTCAGAGCGCATATTTTTTAAAGTTTTGACAATAACTCAGATTTTTTTTCATACTACGTTTCTTTGATCTTTAAGCTAACATAATTTGCAGGTTTAAATTAAAAATGTATAGACCATGATTTTTTACAAGTACTTTTTTGACAGTATGTCATTTGATTCACTGAGCCCCCAGTACGGGGTACAGTGAATCACAGCAAGGGGTAGAGTGAGTCAGTATGGGGTACAGTTAATGGTGATATTTAAATAAATTAAGTCAATTTATTAATTAAAAAAATGTTTATTTTACATACATAGTTGAATAAACTTAAATAAAAGTTTTTGGTAACAAAAAACAAAACTAAAAATTAATTAACGTAGGTAAATCAAAATCTTAAAAATGAAACTCTTAAGTAAGAAAAAAAAACAAAAGTCAAAATAAACTAACGTAAATCAAGACCCTGAAAAACAATGTTAAATGTATACATTGATTGTATATTGTGTAAACCAATTTTCAAAAAAATCATCACCACCCCTAAGGGGGGTGGATTTGGAAAAAAATAATTTTAAGATTTAGTTTTAGCAACCTCAAAAACCCCCATATTCAAATTTTCACGAAAATATTAAAAATATTTTAAAATATTTACCACCTCACCCCTGCGGGGGTTGAGTTAGAATTTTTTTATTATCAGATTCGCTTCAACAATATTAAAAACCCTTATAATGAAATTTTCAAATTTTTCTAAACAAATATTGTTCTCGCTCGGGATTATTTTTGGTGAACAATCCCGAGCGAGAACTTTTGGTAACATACCAAAGTCTCTAGCTTAAAGAGTTCTTAATTTATCGTACCCACAAGATTTCCCGGACAGACCGACCAATCGACCAACAAATTTTTTTGCTTGAAATTGATTTATATCGACATAAAACGTCATAAAACGCAAAAATACGCAAAAAAAATGGGTAAGCAAAATTCCTACAGTAATTTTAATTATAAATATACAGGATCATAGTTGAGGCACAGTGGATCATGAGCCACTGTGTCCAATCGGTCTTTGACTCACCGTGTCCCCCCAGTAACCAGACCAGTTCAAAGTGGACATAAAAAAACATACCAAATATCTGATAAATTTGTGTAAACACACTTATTTAAGAGTTAATAAAGAATATAAAAATGCCAAATTACACTGGAATTTACGTAAAAGTAGTACAAATATACCTAATTAACAGATTAACAAAAAAAAATACTTTCATTATTTATTTTATGCAGCCACCTCTTCGCTTCAACACACGCCACGCAGGTTTGCCGGCAACTGACCCTTTATCTAGAGAAATGTCTTCTTAGCGTGCCATTAGAAAGCGGCGCTTCTAAAACTAATATTGGTAGATTTATAGTCAACGATTCATTGTGCCCAATGACTCACTGTGCCCCCTGTTCCCCTATATTACATTTTGAGAGATTTATTCATATAGAAATATTGTTATATCTGCGAAATTGCCGCCGGTCCTAATAAAAACGTCGATTGTTTCACAACGACAAAAATACTAAGAGCTGTATGGCTGCGAAGAGTATTATAATATTATAAGGTTCGGAAATTTTAAGCTGACAATTTATTTACTTCCGAGTTCACTTCTTATTTAAAAATAAAATAAAAATAAAATTAGGTATATTAAAGTTTTATATAAAATTGGAGGTTTTATTATTAGTTAACTCAGGGACGGGCCGAGCAAAAAAGATTTGGAGGGAGAGGCAAGATACTAAATTTTTCCAAGTGGTGGAAAAAAATTCCAACTTGGCAGTAAAGAGATGCAGGGAATTCTTAAAAATATACCGACTACTAATAACTGATGACTAAAAAATTAATAGTAAAAAAACATTTTTAAGAACAAGCTTTTATTTAAGTGCTCTAAAACGAAGAAAATAAATTTTCAAGTAAATCAAACACTACATTTTGTTACATTATACAATTTTATATGATATAAAAGCTTGTCGCAAGATTTTCCTGTGTAAATTTCTTTTATAAAAAATCTCGCAAATTTATTTTTTTCTTTTTAGAGCACTTAAATAAAAGCTTGTTCTTAAAAATGTTTTTTTTACTATTAATTTATTTTTTCCTTTTTTATTCATAAAAATTTTGTAGGATACAAACTTTTTTTCAAATAGAGGCGCCGAACCAGAAGCTTGCTTCAGGGTACTGAAGTGTAAAGGCCGGCCCTGTGTATTTTTCAATGGTAATCCTTACATGTATATTTTTTTATGATTAATAACTTTTAAAATGATGGATATAGGTCTTTGTACTTCAGAAAAAACACGTTTTATAACTTGCCGACGTTTCGAAAAATTTATTTTCTTCCTCAGGGCTCTACAATTCAGAAAAACGTAGAAATTACAATATGTTATACCATATGTTTATGATAGACTGACAGAAATTCTGATAACTGAAAAAAAGGTCTCACATCTAAAAAGATGTGGGTAAAAAAGGGATTTTTTAATTTTAGGGGTGGGGAGGTTGGGGGTAAATTTTATATAAAATTGTATTGTCATTAGAGATAAGTATGTGTACCGAATTTCAGCTCTCTAAGTTTATTCTAAGTTGGTGAATCAAAGAGAGGGTAAACTTAGTCTTATACGCGTATGGGGTGATAAGGGGGGATGCAAAATTTATTTTAAATTTTTATTATCACTGGATGAGTATGTGACCTAATTTTAGTTTTAAATTATCTCATGTGGGTAAAAAATGGATTTATTAAATTTTAGGGGGTAAGTTTTATATAAAATTGTATTGTCAGCGTGTGTAGGTACCAAATTTTAGCTTTCTAAGTATATTCTAAGTGGTCGAAAAAGCCTTTGGCAGATTTGCCCTAAACAAACATACTAACAACAAATATTGCAAGTTAAATAAAAGCTTGTAAAAAAGCGCATAACTCTTGAACATTTACAAACTCATCTAAAATTATCCCAACTGTGAAACTAAATTTGCTAATAGGCATTTTAGCCCGGTTTACCGCGGTATTTAAAGCTATTAATTAATTACTAATTACTGTGAACCAAAATAATTTAACGTATTATTGGATTTGTGTTGTACTATCAGTGGTCAACATAGTGGACAACAACATTAAACATCCCAACAAACAGAAGCACCAAAAACGTTTTTACTTAATTTTACAATAAAGCATATACTATAAGGACAGGAATTTTTAAATTTTCGTCAAAATTATATAAATATTAATTAAATATTCCATCAATCTATTTTTTAATTATCATACACGGAAAGAAATTAGTGGGCTCTGCGCTATACATTATAAGATATTTGGTAACAGTGGCAAATTATAGTGATTTAAGCTATAGATTATAAGGGACACAATAACTAATAATGTTAAAAATAAATTGGAAACGATTATATATATTACAGACACGATTATATTTATTACAGGCACTATTATAAATTTACAGAAATTTTATTATATTATAAAAATTATTAGCACGGACAATAATTAAATCTATTTAAGCTATAAATGCCATACTATTTGTTATATTTTATTATTCACTAAACAATTAAAGTATTTCATATAAATTTTTACACTGACTGCCATAATTGTAAGAGAAAGCCTTGTATTTATATAATAAGCGATTATAATTTGTTTGGTATGTGTGTTATAGCGCTCCTAGCTATAATTTTTTTTTTCCGTGTACACAGTACAATTAGTAGGCGTCTACTGTGCAATACTGCACAGTTTTAGGCTACTGGCCCTCGTCAGTGCCAATCCAATTGAAAATAATTATAATTAACATTATTATTAGTTGTAGTATATTAATACACTTATAATATATGACATACGATTTATAAAAACTATGGGGTAATTCCATGATTTTTCGCCCTATTTTTAACAAGATTGTTACTCGACCACTTAGATTTCGCTTAAACTTTTTCTGGTGGCACAAAACTTAAAATAACGTATTAGTCTTTATCATGGGAAACTCTGAAAAACCGAAATTATACAACGTTGTGTATCAAAAATCGGAGTAAAAAAAAAGGTTAAGAATATGTCGATATATGAAGCAAATTAAACGTTAATCAATAACACAGGCACATAAAATAAAAAAAAAGTGGCCTGTACTTTAATAACCACATATGTACCCATATGTATGTTTTTACGCTGAATCCGAATCCGACGTCAGAATTGTCCCATCACCCAAGGATTTTGATATAACCTCAAAAATTGCTAAAATTTACCTTATTTTTGATAAAAGAGTTTATTAAGGATTAAAACGAGCAAACTTTGTTACTTATACGTATTTAGGGGCGTTGAAAACGAATCTGCACTCAAATTTACCAAACACATTAAGGTTTCGACATAACCTCAAAAAATACCTCAAAATGACCTAATTTTAGATAAAAGAGTTTATTATAAATCAAAATCATCCTATCTATACTTATTTTGTGGCGCTGAAACCAAATTCGAGGTCCGAATCGGCCGATCACCCTAGGATTTTAAATGCGAGGCAAAAAACCACGTCTAAACCGGCCAGAATAAGGTTTAAAAAGATTTTAAAAGTATCATACATTTCGATGTATTTTTTCCCGCTGAATCCGAATCCGAGAATTAGAATATCAGCTAAAATTCGACTGAACACCACCCAGCAAACATTGGTTCGTTGGCCGCCCTTTGGCCAAACATTGGCATACCAATGTTTCCTGCATTGGACCAATGTTGACAAACCCACATTGGACCTACATTGTAAGGAGACACCAGCCGCCCTAAGGTCGCATACGACGGGCCAATGCTGGCAAAACTGCATTGGTCCTACACTGGCCGCCTTACGGCCAACGATAAATTTCTCAATTTTCAAGTTAAAATTTTTTCATTGGCTTGACGTACGTTGGTCTATAAGACTGGGGCCTTAGATTGGCCGATGTACGATTTTAAGATCGAAATTGAAAAATTAATGGTTGGCTTTAAAGCGGCCTTCGGGCGGCCAATTTAGGACCAATGCAGTTTTGCCAACATTTCCCGTCGTATACGACCTTAGGGCGGTAGGTGTCTCCTTAGTATGTAGTAAAAAGTCCAATGTGGGTTTGCCAGCATTGGTCCAATGTAGGAAACATTGGCACACCAATGTTTGGCCAACGGGCGGCCAACGACCCAATGTTTGCTGGGTAATTTTTAGCCGCATTTTAGCTAATATATAAATTCTCGGATTTTAGCTGATATTCGGATTCAGCGGAAAAAAATACATCAAAATCATGTATGACACTTTTAAAATCTTCAATTGTCTTTTTAAACCCCATTCTTGGGGAGCGTTCAAGTATTACGTAACGCAAAATTTGGCCATTTTTGACCCCCACCCCCCCCCCCCATGTAACGCGGCGTAACATTTTCGAAACCCCCTTTATTTGTTACATTATACTAAAAGTAAAAAAAAATTAAAGGAAATTTGACTTTATGGTTTAAACCGGTTTTTAACCTGTTATTGCTTCCGTGTTTTAACCCAAAACCGGTCTGATGTAATTTCCGAAACCGGTTAACCGAAAACCGGTTATTGGCTATGGTTTTTCATCTCTAATTGTTTTTGTTTAGAGAATTTAGTTAACTGTTAACCACGCCGTGTGCAATAAAATTTGCAAGGAATCCGTCTTTTTAAGCCTAGATTATTGTTAAAAACGTGATCAAATAAACATTTTATAAGTTTATAATTTTTTAAGTGTTACATAACATTTTTACTGACACCCCCCCCCCCTCTCTCTAACGCGGCGTAACGTTTTCGAGAATTCGGATTCAGCGGAAAAAAATACATATGATTTAATTTATTATAGCCTTTATATTAGATTGTTTTTTTTTTCTTTTTTTACTAAAAACATAAAATACTGTTATTTTATTTAAAAAAAATAGCCATAATTAACTTACCAATCCAAAAAATCCGTTAAAACTCTTTTTTAATAGCTCATAAAAAATATTAAAATATGTAAATTTTGTTGTTAATTAGTAGTAATTTACCACAGAGCTCTTAAATGCATCTTAACAACAACTAACTAAATCTTTCACCGGTTGATCTTAAATTCACCGTGAATTATATAACTACGAACATGGGATTAATTTTTTTAATAAAAACAGCATTGACCAATGCTCTATAAAGAGTTAATTTGTGTTTAGTTTATTATGTGTATATGTAGTTATATCTAGTTTTGAATATGCACTCCTCATTTACAGTCAATTTTTCGTAATAAACCAATCAGGTCCAGTCATAAACACATCTAAACACACACATAAGATCTGGAGCAATCAGTAGATGGACACATAAATCGGAGAAAAGCCGGGAAAATGGCCGAATTTCCCGTATCAATCAAAACGGAAAAGGTAATCGAGCAGATTTATGTCAGAAATGTGTTTCTCCAATATTGATTGACTGGACTGAAAATGGAAAAATATAACTCGTGCAAGTTGCAAGTTATTGCCAGTTTCAGTTTATTCTGTAGCTGTAATAAAATGGTCAATTGCTTGAGTATGATATATAACCTTCCTCCATAATATATATGAAAGCACTTGTTATACATTTTTGTACGTTTTATAAAATTTGTGCCTGACAGTCCTGGAAAAGTATATGCTTTTCCAGGACAAAACAATATTAGGGGGCGACTAGGCGTAAACACAGTGTGTATACTATTCGTACACAAAGCCATTTTAAATTTTTAGCATCAAAAACACCAAACCTGCGAAAAAACCAACGAAAACCAACGATTAAAAAAAAGTTAGGTTAAGGCATATCCACATGCTTGCATAACAAAACATAGCACATAATAACATAGTGACCTAATTTGCATACGGAATAAGATATAAAGACTTATCCACACAGCCACTTGCTATACATAAGCACATAAGATTTATTATTGACAGTTTGTGTCGTTATTGGCTAAATATTATGTTTAATAGTAAATTTAATTGTGAAAGTTAGGTTATAACACTAAGAGCTGTTAAAACAAAACTGGTTTTGAATACAACGCCAAGAAAAAATAGAAGAAGAAGAATAAATGTGATTAGCATAGCCCACTACGCATAGGACGTACATAGAAACTTTTATTTTTCTTATGTAATATGTCTTGTTATGTTACTACGAAGATTGCGCCATTGACTTGTGTGCTTTTAAAATCCTTATGTCTTATGCGCGATTTATGTATTATGGTTATGCAAGCCTCTGGATAGACCTTTATGTTTCATACATATGAATATCTACATACATATGTATAGGGTGATCAGTAACTGCCATGCCAAAATTTAAGAGTTGATTCTACATCCAAAAAATTGAAAAAAGTTTTTATAAAGGTTGGTCCGGAAATGAGCCCTAAGTGAGCTACGGCCCTTCGAAGATGACATATTGAATGGGAAACAAAAAAAAAGCATTAATAAAATTTTAATACTGCAGGATGATTCTTCATTTAAAACTAAGCAAAAAAGGATTCTTCGCCAAAACTCCTCACATATTTTGTCCGTCTAGGAACGCCTATGGATAAATTAAAAAAATAAATTAACATAAATTTAAGAACTTTTGTTAATATTTTTGGATGTGAATCACCATTTAAATTTTAGTATCACCCTGTATATACAACAACGCTGGACTGTTTACGGTATGAAATTCGCCAAAATTTTACAATTATTTTAAAATTCTGGTACCGATGGCTGGTAATTAAATACTTTTTACAGTGCATTAAATACTAAAGATTGTGTATATTTGGAACCCCTAGCAACTCTAGTTTTTGAATACAATTAAAGTTGTTCCAGTACATCAAACTTTAGACTAGCAAATAGACCACTAGAGCGATTCACATTTTATGTGGATGTGATGTAATAGCATCACCGGTGAACGCGACGTTTGCGTTCACTAGTGATTGTGCCGTGAAGTGATAACATTATATAAGGTGTTAATCGCTAGACTGTGGGATTTTTTTCTCAAATTACCTCAAATTACCTTTCAAGGTAATGAAATTTTTTTTAGTTACCAATTTTATACCAGTCGGCAAATTTTCAGAAGTGATGAGCTTTTTTTCGGGACACAGTCGGCAATTTTTTTAACGCCAGTTAGCAAATTTTACCTCTAGCCCCCCATATCAGAAAGCTCGGAACGCCCCTGGGGTTAAATATTTTAAAAAAATCTACGGTTATTGTAATCCAGTGACCAATGCTATTTTCGATCTGTTGCCTTAATTTAAGGAGCCCCACCGTTTATTAAACTAAAGGGCCCCTAGGCCATATGGAAAATTCGTCCCTGGTTGCTAAATAACTGTTTTATCACACTGTCAAATTTAAATTAAGATTTTAATCGGAGATAGGTAATGAAATATTAATCTAATTCCATCTTTAATCTGTTTGATCTACAAACTTCATTAGGACAGGGGCACAGAAGGGCGTTTAATAATAATTGACTTAGAATAGTTCTCTCATAACGAATCTTATAAATTACATATGGAATAGTCAACATTTATTATTAACAGAGCTCGGACCACGCAAAAAATAGAATTTAGAAGTAAATATTAAAAAAAAAAAAATCATTACACTTTGTTACTTTCAAATTATGTGGGCTAAATCGCCTGCAACGATAAGATTTTACATGCTTATAGATACATAAAAAATAAATACTTAGCCAACATTTCAGCCCTTCTTACATCCCGGAACATAATTTAATTAATTATTTTAATTACAAATTTTGACATATGTCACAATGCACGATTTGGCAACATTGTAACTAACGAAACTTCAAGTGTCAATTGTCATATCGCCAAAATAAAAATAACTTTCCACATTGGCTACTACAGTGGGGCCAAACGAAAGCGTCTGTGTTGTGTTCACTGCTCTTGACTCTACAATTAAAATATTTTATTGTGTTTTATTAGTTTTAACGGATTTAACATGCTGTAAATCAATGTGTAATTAGGCTGGACATGTGACTAGTTTCTTAAGTTTCAGTGGGATTATGGTTATTTTTGAGGTATTTATACTATAATAACGTTGTAAGCAAACCAGCAGCTTCAACGATAACCCAAAACATGCAATTCCATGACATGTCATGACAGTGTTGCCCTAGAAGAATAATTTAATGTGGCTTTCAACGTGTTAAATAAGTTTTTTTTCCATGATATGATTTAAAACTAAATTATGAAAAAGTTACACATTAGACTTTCAACTTAAATAAATATATTTAATTAATATTGTACAGTGTTTTTATTGTACATTCTACATTCTAAATGTTATTATTGGTTTTTAGATAAACAAAAAATATTACTTTTTTTCATTATGATAGTCACATTTAGCGCAAGAACAATGCGTTGTTGTCCGGTATCGTAAACCGCGTAGCGCTAGAATAGTATTAGGTGTACGGTAGTTTCGAATTTCCCAAAATCGTCAAAAAAAAAAAACGTCCTAGACAAAAAATTCTTGGCTACAAATGTATTTCATTTTATCATAAAAAATAATGATGAAAATGTCCGTCCGTCCGTCTGTCTGTATGTCTGTCCGGTGTCACCTTTTGGTAGACACGATAACTCAAGAACTAATAATCCGATCCTCAAAATTTTCAAAAAAAGGTTCTATAAGGGGAAGATCCCTAAAGTTATGGGGGGTTAACTTTAAAAGAAATCATTTTCAAAAATTTATTTTTTCTAAATTTTTTCGTTTTTTGCAAAAAGAAATCTTAATTTTTTTTGTTTTGTTTTTATTTTTTTATTTTCGTTTTTCAAAAACAAATGTTAACATTTTTTTTTATTTATTTTTTTTGAAAATACATTTTTTTAAGTATTTGGGAAAAGTCAATGTACTTTACTGTGCATAGTATAATGGAATGCGTAGCATTACATATCTTCACAGCTTGTTTAATCACTTTGGTTACAGACTGACAACCGAGCTATCCTATAAAGGGTCGGTTTTTAAAGCACGGAATTCTAAAAACATAAAAATCGGTACTTTTTGTTGCTGGCTTGTTAGCTTTTTCACTGTTTAGGTAATAAATGAGCTGAAAAAGCTTTCAACCTAATAATGTGGTCCATGAATTGTACTTGCGGTTATTCTTATACGTCTGTGCGTTCGTGCAAAAAGATGTGAGGGGAAGAAAACTCATTTTTACACATGTCGTGGGTAATGCGTGCTAAAATGACCGGAAAAAAAGTTTGAAGCTAACTTTGAATGATCACTCAAGATGTTGTTTTACTCGGGTGTATTTCTCAGTTGTTTTGATTGAATATTATATGATATGACATATAAGTTTCTTATTAAAGATAATGAGAAAAATAGGCCTACAGTGAAAAATTTATAATAAAAAAGTTCTCGGCTGGGATTATTGTTTATGGTGAGACAAACGAGTAAAACGTTCTACTGTACTACACTGTAAATGCAAATATGGTAATTTTACAGCAAATAAAGTAGGTCATATGTTGCCAGCAAAGAAAGCGGTAAATTTAAATCAGTAAATTCACAGTTATCTGTAAAAATGTGAATTTTTACCTGTGATTTCACAGTAATTTAAGCATCGAATTTAATGTGTATTTCAAGCATTATTACGGGCTCTTGTAATTTTCGGGAAAAAGTGCCGGCTTTTTGGACCACATGCAAGAATTTTAATGCAAAATTATTGTACCGACAGGAAAAGAGCTGAGATTTTACTAAACCCAGTAATATTGAGGTTAATTTAATAAACATTCTGACATTGTAAATTTGCTTTAATTATTACAGTTAAAACTACTGTAAGATTAACGGACAAATTTAGAGTGTAGTAAAGCAAAACCGTGATAACATGAATATGTTTTAAGCCTCCAGTTAAACATATTAATGGGTTATTAGAATGACCCGACCTGATCTGACCCGACCCGACAACAAGTTCTCGGATGGGATCATTGTCGTTATCGTAAAGGTCACATATTTTGGGACACTTTTTCGTAACGGTTTCAGCCGTAACGGTTTCAGCCCTCTACCCTCGTCTAAAACATATTAATGTTAAAAATCTTTTTTGATTATATTTTTCCTTATTGCTAAAGTGGGAGTAATGTTTGGTATGTGAATACCATATCTTATTTATTTGTTTTATATGTAGCCTAAGGATTTTGGAATGTTGTATTCTCTTGGGAAATAAACTAAACTAGAATTTTGTTTAACAATAGAAAAATCACAAAAAATATAGTACACAGTAAAAAATAGAACGGTGGTAAAAAACATTTCACGAGTGTTAAAAAACCGAGTGGTAATTTTTACACTCATGTGAATTTTATTTACACTCGTAATTCACACCCATAGCTTACCATAAAATAGAAATGATTTTCTGGTCATAAATTTTGCACTCTGAATGTTAAATTTTACACTTAAACTTGTTAAAAAGGTTTGTATGTATGGTGAGTATACCACTTTTTTAACCACCTGCTGTGGAAATAGTATTTACACTTAAAACAGATCCTCCCTTGTCTCCCGGCCTCGACTGTACCACCTAAACATATTAAGTATATTTGCGTTGTTATTTAAGTGTTCCAGGTTTCAAGTTAACACGTGAGGCATATGTGGTTCAAGTTTGATGAAAACTTGAACCACATATGCTTTAGAGGACAGACCACCTATGACATGACCCATATATGTTGTTGGACAGTGAACGTGTTAATACCTTAAGCCGTTCAAAAGTTAAAAGCACTGAATACATGAGTCATTGGACTGTCAAGAATTAATTATCAACTGCATGTAGTACACAAAATACCAATAATTTAAAAACTATTTGTAATGAGTGGGTTCAAAACAGTTTACAAATATATTTATAGTCCAACCCACATAGCATCTAGAGATTTATTATAATCACATCGATTCTATCCTAAGAGAAACTTACTTTCCGACAACATTGTTTTCTTTTTATGGAAAAATGCAATGAGGCAAACAATCCTTATGCGGATAATAGTTGATGACTAACCTTCTCCAATGTCAGTTGCAAGTATACAACAAAAAATACACAAACAATGTAGTCATTGTGTTTTTAATATTTTTTGGATAAATATAAAGTTGTTTCAAGTAAATTTTGTAAAGCCTGTCATCAGAAGCGGTATGGTTATTACAAGGTAACAGCCACGGCACTCAGACCTAAGATCCATTGTGCATGCCGCAGTCATCTAGGATGTCACATCATTTGATTAGGATCATATTCCATGGGGGCAGGCATATAAAAAGGCGATGATCTGCCCAAATGAAAGATCAACCAAATCTCCAGGTTGATGGAGAACCTAAAAATCGCAGTCTTTTCTGTAAGAAGACGAGACATTGTCCCTAGGCCCATAGTATAGAAATAAATTTCCTTTTAAACGGAAACTCACACTTTAAATTTAGTGCTCTGTGGGCCCATATATTTAAATACAAAAAAATCGGCTATATGCAATATGACCCCGTCTGAAATATAACTATTAACTACAACTAAAATAGTTGTCCTTTAATCTCGGCAAGGTAAGGGTATAGATCTATATTTTTGTTTTCAACGACAAATGTGACAAATATAATTTTAATGATCACAATTAAAAAGTATAACAAAATAGAGGGTAAGAGTAAAGTTTAGTCTTTAGAAATAAACCTAGTTTTCTAGTTCTAGTTCTAGTTTTCTATACCGGGTGTCCCACCAGGTTCTTGACAAGCTATATCTCCGTTATTTTAAAAGATACAATTTTTTGCAAAAAACAGCATTAAATGGGAGTCATTGAAGTTTTTATTGACCAAAACCAAAAACCACCCCTTGCTTAGCCACCCCCTTAAAACCACCCCCAACTTCTGTTTTTCAAATAGCACCCTCCCCATTTTTATCAAAGAATATGAAAGTAAATGTTATTCTTAATGTATTAAAGTAGTATCTTATTTCTTAAAGGGGCACCAAATAACAACTATTATTTATTAATAATATTGTCCCACCAGGTTTTAAACGGGCTATATCTCCGTTGTTTAAAAAGATTAAAAAAAATCGATAAAAAAAAATAAAAATAAAAGCGAGTCAAAGTAAAATTTTCTGACTTATGCAAAACTACCCCTTACTTACCCACCCTCTTGGAACCACCCCCAACTTTTGTTTTTTAAATAGCACCCCCCTATTTTTACTAAAGAATATGAAAGCACATTTTATTCTAAATTCATCCATGTATTATAAGTGATATCTTATTTTTTTAAGGGGCTCCAAATTACAACCCCATCAGATCACAAGCAATATTTTTCATCATTTTTTTTTCCAAAAACAAGTTACATTATATCTAAAAGAGAACTGATTAATGTATCCAAAACCCACCCTTAATAACCCACTCTCCTGGAACCACCTGCAACTTTGTTCTAATTACCACCCTATTATTAATAAATAATAATTGTTATTTGGAGCCCCTTAAATGATAAGATACCACTTATAATACATGGTTGAATTCAGAATGAAATATACTTTCATAAGCTTTGATAAAAATGGGAGGATACTATTTGAAAAACAAAAGTTGGGGGTGGTTTTAAGGGGGTGGGTAAGCAAGGGGTGGTTATGGATAAGTGAATAAAAACTTCAACGGCTCCCATTTAAAGCTGTGTTTTGCAAAAAATTCTATCTTTTCAAATAACGGAGATATAGCTTGTCAAGAACCTGGTGGGACACCCGGTATACTAACAAATCAAACTCTTAGTTCGTTTAGTGTTAATTAGGCAGAAGGACTTTAGTCAAGAGCCTTTTGGAAGTCCAATAAATAAACGTACTATTATTATTATTATTATTATTATTAAAGCTAAGCCATCTACTAACATACATTAAGTAGTTTTTATAATGTTTGCATATAAAATATGACAAATTTTTAAATAGTTATTTTTTTTTGCGTTTAAATGTGTTATTATATTATTCACAGCGCCCGCGCTAGAATAATATTATATGGTAGTTTTGAATTTTCAAACAAAAAATCAAAAATCGTTCTAGCAAAAAATTCTTGGGTATAAATTTTGTTCATGAAAAAATAAGCAATTTTTTTTTCATATGTCCGTCTGTCCGTCCGATTTCACGTTTTTGTGTGCACGATAACTCAAGAACGAATAATCCGATCTACTTGAAATTTTCAGGAAAAATTAAGTTCTACGAGGAGAAGACCCCTATTCTTTGTCCAAACAAAAAAGTTATGTGGGGGTAAACTTAAAAAAAAAATCGAAAAAAGCTGAAAGAAAATTCCGATTAACGTATTTTTTCAGGAAAAATTACTTTTATTATATAAGGTCCAATTCTACCAAAAGAAATAAAAAAATTGATAAATTTGGATTTTTTTTTAAGTTTTTTTTATTTTTTTTTTAATTTTTCGTATTTTGCAAAAAGAACATTTAATAAAAAAAATTGAAATATTAAAAAAAAAATAAGTTTTTTTGAAAACTTTTTTTTGATTTTTTTTTTCAATTTATTTTCGAAATTTCGTTTTTCAAAAAAGATCTTTAAAAAAAATGTATTTTTTATGTCATATTTTTTTGAAAATATTTTTTTTAAGTATTTGGGAAATGCAATATACAATTTACTATGAATAATATATGATGGAATGCGTAGTATTACATATCTCCACGGCTTGTTTTGGTTTTATCGATTTTATTGCTATCGTATAATTTTCACATAAAAATATAAAACAATGCATTTTATCATACCAGCATTTTATATAAATAGTGGAAATCCCATTATGGGATGCTTAAATCACCATGCTTTAAACATTCATAACCTCACTGTTAATTTAACATCCTTAGTATTCAACACACAACACCATTAGAGCCATGTGTGCTATAAAATGGAACTGTATTACGAAAGAATTTGAATTTATGTATATTAAAGAGCAATTTGCGACTATTTATTTCCAAAGGGAAAATGTTAACATTGATAATAGTATATTATGATACAAGGACGAAAAGTTGAAGTTTTCGGCCGAGTACGGGTTTGCCAGCCGAGCGTAGGCGAGGCGGGCAAATGTGCGAGGCCGAAAACAACTTTTTGTCCGTGTATCATACGCTATTTTTTATTCGAATGTAAACAATTATTATTAAAAAACTGATAAAAAATTGCGTTTTCGTCTTTGATTTAGTGATCTAGTTACCTTTGACAAGCGCATTTTATATAAAAAAACAATTGAATGATGCTTTAAATGTCAGTTTTAAATTTCTGGTAAACGACGCGTTACTTTTCTAGAATAGAGATAGTTTTGCTGTTAAAAATGGATGGTAGTGACGAATATACAATGGGAACGCCGCCGGAGGTGAGAGAAGCGGCTAATTTGGCTACTTTAGATTTATTGCCGACGAAATCAAAAGATTTATATGAAAGGCAATACCGAAAATTTTTAAAATATACTGAAGAAAAAAATATTCAAGCTATTACAGAAAATGTAATGCTTGCTTATATGGCAGATCTCTCTGAAAAACTTAAAGCTTCCACGCTGTGGTCAATTTATTCTATGCTTAACACAACATTAAACATTAAACAAAACATTAATATATCAAGATACATGAAAGTGCGTGCTTTTTTAAAGAAAAAGAATATAGGATATGTTCCGAAAAAATCGAAAACCTTAACAAGGGACCAATTTCAAAAATTTTTAACAGAAGCACCAGATGAAAAATATCTTATACATAAGGTGGGTAATATCAAATTATATAATAAATTTATTTAACCAAAGAAAATTGGTTTTTGTTCTAGGTTGTATATATTTTTGGAATTGCAGGCGCGTGCCGTCGCGAGGAGCTAGCGCACTTAAAAATTGATGACATTGAGGATCTAGGTACAGCCTTACTTATTAGAATACCAGAAAATAAGACAAATAAACTGCGGTCTTTCACTGTAACTGGGCAATATTTAAAATATTATCACAAATATGCTCTTCTTCGTCCAAACGATCTTAATGACAGAAGGTTTTTTGCTTTATACAGAGATGGAAAGTGTCACAGGCAAGTTGTAGGAGTTCACAAAGTTGGGGCAATACCCTTTGAAATTGCTACATACCTTAAAATACCAAATGCCAAGGAATATACTGGGCATTGCTTTCGTAGGACCTCAGCAACACTACTTGTAGATGCAGGGGCTGATTTAACTGCACTAAAGCGCCATGGGGGATGGAAGTCCTCAACTGTAGCTGAGAGCTACATAGATGATTCTCTTCAAAATAAAATTGAAATAGCAAATAAAATTTTACAAAATGAAGAACATACATCCATATCTAGAAATACATCATTAAAGCCGCACACTATAACTTCACAAGACAGTTCTACTAATCTGCCAAACAAAAATGCTGAAATAGAATTAGTAGATATTTTTAATGCACAAAATATACCACAAACTTTTATATCACCCCAAACCCAGACCAATGCGACAGAAAATTTTGCTTTAGATTTAAAAAGTCTTAACCGACCAATAATAATACAAAATTGTACAAATTGTACATTTAATATAAACGATTCAAACTAGCTTTAATGTTTATTTATTAAGTATATTGGTAACGTTAATAATTTTGTCAGAAACAAAAACTTATTTAAAATAAAAAACTATAATAATAAACACGTTGTTCACATTCTTTAATCAGCTGTTTATGTAAAATCTCAGTTGTTGATCTATAGTCAATTTTTTGTGGTAACGCCGGTTAACCTGTATGTATCTAATTCTCTGTTTAATTGATGAGTTAAAAAAGAAAGAAACATATTATACTAAATTAGTTACTAACCGCTGCACCACGAAAAAATCAGCTTATGTATAGTAAGTTGCATACTTTTCAAGTCAACGTCCTAAAATATTGCAATGTTGCTTCAGAAGTTATGCAACACATTATACCACTTATAATTTTTTTAGAATGAAAAATATTCTCTAAAGTATAAGTCTAATACTATTATTTTTAACTTCTACAATTATAAATTTACTCAAAATTTAATTAATTTAAAATATTAGTGTCATAAAAGGTTAAGTTTTGACAGCTGTTGGCAGAATTAGTTATAAAACTTTTTTAGGTTAAAAATAGGATAAAAATTAAAAAATGTAATCGAAAATGTGTACCAAAAGAAGCTGGCGGTAAGTGCTATCAATGATACGTTTTAAATATAAATCAGAAAACGCAATTAATTAAAAATAGTGATAAATTGTTTAAATTTAGCGGCCGCAAAAAATTTTTGCGGCCTAGGCCGAAAAAAAAAAACAAAAGAATACTAAAGAAAAGTCTTTCTTTATGAGAATGTTTTCTAACTGAAAAACGTTACTTTTTGATACATTCGAATATTAATAATTTTAAGTATCATTTAAAAAAAATATTTTTAATTTTTTTTAAGGTCCATTGTAAAAAATACGAGAGATCTGCTTTAAAATGTGCTCCATAATTTAAATTTAAAGCTCTCGATATTTAAAATCAAAAATTCAGCTATCTTTGAAGCACGGATCTGTGGCTACGGAAAATAGGAATATATGTTAGGAATGTGTGTGCAAGTGAGAGGCCCGCATGCCTTATAACGCTGTTGACGGAAAGGAGAGAGCGCGCATGATTCCTCCCCCTTTCGTCGGAGACTTTGTGTCATGCGGAGAACTATATGCATCTTAGCAAGCTTCTGGAGGTGTTTGTATACAGGGTTAAATTTTAAACGAAATAAGATTTAAACTTCAATTTTGGAATTTATCAAAAACTATCATGTATATTATTTTTCAATGTTTTATCCGGTAAGGTGGCGCCAGTGGTAGTAGTCGATCGGGCAATTCCTTCTTGAGTTATCGTGTACACGTGACATCAGACGGTTTTCAGGGTTTCTTATTTTTTCACGAAACCCATTTGTATTCAAGAATTTTTTGTCTAGGCCGTTTTTGGCCATTTTGCCGTCTTCTCGCTGCAAAATGTATAAAAATAAAAAGAAGTAAAATAAAGGACATTATCAGGGGATAAAGACTTTAAGCTTTTGTATTTTATATCAAATGTGTTTATAAATGATTGATTCGATTCCATGAAATCTTACGCTCAAGCGACAATAATGCGATTTTCGATAAGAGTTACTTGCGAGCAAAGGAAATTTTAAAAGACTTTTTAATAGCTAATATTAGCTTTTGTATTAAAATGAAAATCGCTTGTTTACTGTAAATTCATTGCAATTAAAACGAAAATTTTTGAGTTCAATGGATCAATTTTTAAATTATTTTTGATTTTAATATTTATTTTTTCTTGAGGCGTATTAAAATTTTAATTATACTGCGCACTATAATAGGAAACTAATTTTGGGGGGTAAAAAACGAGCTAGAATCGAGATTATTAAGACCGTTAAGGGTTATTTAGAAATTGGGTCATTTATTTTAAGTGGTGATTCTACATAGGAAAAAAAAAAATCCTATAAACATAATATGTTTATATGTTATATGTTTATTATGTCTAAAAATGCGTCGTAAGGGAGCTAAGCCCCTTTAAAAGTGGCTTAAAAATACTGTTGTTATTTAATAACTCAGGAATACCTTTGAGATACATTAACGAGGTTTTGAATGAATTAATGAACTAATCTTAATAAGGCCTATCTTTGTATATTTTATTCATTATCTTATTTTAACCAGGGGCGTGCAAAACAGGGGGGCTTTATCAGTTATTTGTCGCAGACTTTTTTTTGTGTAACTTTTTTGTTTATTTTATTTTTCATTGGAACATGATTCCTCAGGTCAAAATACATAAAAAAGGTACTCTTGTCATAATACTGTAGGATTAACCGTTTTCGATAAAATTTTATTTGAAGGTGAAATTTCACGGTTCGACGACGAAAAATTAAATACTAAAGAATGTTGAAAATCTAAATTTCAATGATAACTAATATAACTTAAAATAGACCATCGAATTTGTAAAAATCTTCGCCTGCGGTGCTAGGGCTTTCTTACGTTATTTTCTAATTTAAGAATATAAAAGTTTTTGGATTTTACCCCTCCCCCAGGACCATTTCCTGGATCCGCCCCTGAATTCTGCAAAGCACTACCTGCATGATGAGTAGTTCTAGCTTTACGTATTATTTGAGTGGTTACTTGAC
The DNA here is from genome assembly GCA_958510825.1 of Brachypterus glaber. Taxonomy (NCBI): domain Eukaryota; kingdom Metazoa; phylum Arthropoda; class Insecta; order Coleoptera; family Kateretidae; genus Brachypterus; species Brachypterus glaber. Next base: position 49,487,922 of record OY294045.1, on the reverse strand, counting down.
AAAGTTAGCCTAGTTATCGAGTATTCCTCTGAAGGTTAGGTTGGTATTAGAACTAGATTATGCCGTTCTAAAGGGAAATTGCGCTAAAATAATATTACCTGCTAATTAAATTATCAGAATTATCTTAATTATCCTGCAATATCCGAGCGTCAGACTAAAATGAGGCCATCTCAGGAAGATCCTCTACAGGATGCATACAGTTTTATCCAAATCGCTTTATCGGTTCCAAACTTATGTTTGAACATAAATTAACAAAACAAAAGCTACACGACAAATTGAGTACCAGGTTCTTTTGAGGGCTTTTAAAATATAGAAGAATTTTAAGTTAAAAGTCGCAGCGCGGTCTTTGTAAGCAGTCGCAGCGTGGTCTTTGTAAGGGACGGGTGTGACCGCTTTGACGAAATTACTCCAGCATCAGCATTGCAATCATTGATATGCATAGGACTTGATTAATTTTATTTTTTATTTTATGTAATGTCGTGAAAGTGTTCGTTTAATTGTAATGTTTTAAGTCAGTCGTGATTATTAATATGTGATGCCTGCGGTTTTACACCTTAGGGAACGTTCAAGTATTACGTAACGCAAATTTTGATCATTTTGGACCCCCACCCCTATTTTCCTATACCATTAACATGGGCGTAACACTCCAAAATGACCCCCCCCTAGGAGCGTTACGTAATACTTGAACGTTCCCTTATGTGAATATGAATTGTTTTTCTTAACTGAACTTGGGTAATTTGGTGTCCCTGATTTCAAATCTGTTTTTTAGTTTTTTTGTGTTACGTAAGTTTTTTTGTCAATCGAAAATTTACACAAATAATAATGTATATAAAAAGGTATGTTTTTATAATATTATATTTATAAAATAGATCAAAATACTAATACAAAAATACAAAAAAACCATAGCAAAAGAAACACGAATTACTCTTTGCCCTTCTTAGAAAAACTTTTTCTTATACTTGGCCATAGGCCATCGCCCCTGATAACTTTTCTCAATTTCTTTAATGTCCTGGTGATATCGCTCACCCTGCTCTTCACTAATATCGCCAAGGTTTGCAGGAAAATAGTCCAAATTTGCATGTAAAAAGTGAATAGAAGAATATATGTGATAGAGACAAACGATTGCAATCGATTGGTTTGGTTATTAATACGTCAAAACTAACATAGAAAACCAAAAATTGTCTAATCACAAATTTTTCTCAGGCCTGTGTTATTGTTGATTATAATACTAAAGTATACCATTCATCCATCCATTTAGTATACACTTCCAAACTATAATTTATATCCTCTTATGGCCGAGCTGCCCTATTTTCGGACGAACTCGGGATTAATAAGATAAGATAAGATAAGATAAGATATTTATTCATTCTTTAAAGCCAATAGCATAGAACATGTCAGTTTAAAATATAACGAGAAAAAAAAATATACGAAACACAAAATATAAATAGACAAATAAATAAAATAGATACAATAAGTTACTTAAAAACTATTATTTAAAATGTTCATCATTAAAATACTCCAACATTGTATCGTTCTGCCTTTAGGGTGCAAGTCGCAACTTGTAATTTATACGAGTAAAATTTCTGCAGGAGTGTGCAGGGGATTCGAATTATACCTTAAGTGTATACTAAACCAATGGATTATCGGTATACACGGTGTATTTAAAATAGAGTCCGAAATTTTAAGGGTGATTCTTCATCATAAAAGTTCCTATAAACACATTTCTAAAAATGCGTCGTAAGGGGGCTAAACCCCTTTGAAAGTGGGTAAAAAATTTGGTTTTTATTTAGTAACTCAGGAACCCTTTGAGATATAGCAACGATGTTTTGCACGTGAACTAATATTATTAAGGCCCATCTCCTTATGTTATTTTTATTTACTTATTTTAACCAGGGGTGTGCGAAACGATGGGGCCTTATCAGTTTTTTGTCCCAAACTTTTTCCTGTTTAACTTTTTTGTAATTTTATTTTTGGAATATGTTTCCTCAGGTCAAAATACATTAAAAAGGTGCTCTTGTTGTAATACTGTAGGATTAATCGTTTTCGAGAAAAAAAAATCATTTGAAGGTGAAATTTCACGGTTCGAAGACGAAAAATTAAATACTAAAATGTTCAAAACCGAAATTTCAATGATGCAGGAAGAATGTACATCAAAAACTAAGAAAAAAAAACCTCATATACATGTACTTCCAAAAATCAATCATAAGGGAGCTATACTCTCCTAAAAACGCATAATTTTTAAAGCGCCATAGTAGCTTTAAAATCGATTTTTTGACCTACATGTAAAGAAACTTTTTTTCTTAGTTTTTGATAAAAAATAACCCTGCACTATTTAAATTTTGGGTTTCAACATTTAAGTATTTAATTTTTCGTCCTCGAACCGTGAAACTTTACCTTCAAATTAATTTTTGTTAAAAACGGTTAATCCTACAGTATTACAACAAGTACATTTTTTATGTATTTTGATCTGAGTAATGGGAGAATTAGCTCAGCGGTCTAAGGCATCGATATAGCATTGACACTGAGCTAATGATCGTGAGTTCAAACCTCACTGGCGCTGATTGCCTTTTTCAGTTAATTAATAATTTAAATTTGGCGAAGGCGTACTTCCTAGATATATTGGTTCGAAAGTCAATTAAAGCCGGTGGTTCCCTCTACTACTAGCCCACACAAGTCCTGGACTTAGGGGATGCTTAATTAAGTAGAATAGTATGAGGTTAAAAATAAACGTAACTTATAATAATATTCCAAAAATAAAATCACAAAAAAGTTACACAAAAAAAAAGTTGTAAATGAAAATAACAAAGATGGGCCTTATTAAGATTAGTTCACGTGCAAAACTTCGTTGCTATATCTCAAAGGGTTCCTGAATTATTAAATAAAAACCAAATTTTTTAGCCACTTTCAAAGGGGCTTAGCTCCCTGACGACGCATTTTTAGGCATATGTTTATAGGAACTTTTTGTCATATTTTATGATGTAGAATCACCCCTTAAAATTTCAGACACTATTTTAAATATACCCTGTATAAGATTTTAAATTAAATTGTTTCTTGAACTGTTTGTTCTATGTTGTTTTTATGTACTTAAATAATTTCTTTTTATGTTTCAGGTAAGTTCCTCGTTCGCTGACTTTTAAAGCAGTAAGTTTTTGAATCCAATCACCATACCCCGGGGATTACCGAGCTGTTCGTTCTTTCGTTCATGAGCATTGCATAAATTCTGCACTGATTAGAAGGACCGCAAGCCGCCTGTCCCCACTCTGTAACAACGCAAAGCCAATGTATCTATAATAAAAGTTAAAACTATGACAAAAGATGACTCATAGATCGCAGATCCCCGGGCTATGTCAATAACATTTTAGTACAAACTTTGCAGCACATTTTTTTTCAAATTTTTACAAAAAAAAAATAATACAAATTTTGTACAGACTGATCCAGAATTCCCAACCTCGTAATTTTTTTCGAAAATGGCAAGGGATATTAAAAAAAAAAAAATAAACCGTGTTTTATACTACAAGTAAAATACCGAATGACTCTTTCATAATAATATTCACCCTGTGGTGACCTATATACACAAAATTAAAATTTACTCAATAACATAACCTCAAAATAAGTGTTAACTAATTAATCTGTATTCATTCACTAAAATAAATTAAAAACACAAAATTTTGTTGTAAAATCAATTTTAATATTTATAATATTCAGAGAACGGTTTCAGAAGTATTATTATTTTCATAACAGACACATTTTGACAGAAATTAATCACCAAGCTATAGCTGTTTTATTTTGAAAATGAAACCGCACGCAAAAGAAACGATTCAATTTTTTTTTAGTGATTTGATTGGATAGCAATTTGTCATGGATAACTAGATAAGTAATAAGACAGTAAAAAAAAATTGCAAGTTAAAATTAAGTATATTTTAATAATTTATCATAATTATTAACAATCAAATAAAAAATATTGTATAATACACGGGCAAAAAGTTAAATTTCGATTTCGTAGGTTTATTACCCTCGGGTCGGCCCCATCGGCCGGCCCTCGGCTTCTAAAAACCTACTCAATCGAAAAACAACTTTTCGCTTTGTATTATAAATAACTATTAGAAGTAAGCAGCTCAGATAATGTATTTTTGTTTTTTATTAGCATAGTATGATTAAAAAACTTACTTTTATTATAACTTTAAACAAACCTTTACTTTTTTTTAAATAATTATTGGGTAATAATAATATCACAAAAGTAATTTTTCAACAATAGACAGAATCTGCACCGAGTTTACGAAAAGTCTCGATATTGCAGGAAAATAGAATAAAGTCAGTGTTACCAATAGATTCCCTTTTTATAGAAATTTGACTTTCTGAATCCGAATCTGAAAAAAAAATCGATACTTTTTTTGCAGATTATAATTTAACTCTTTAGAGCACCAAAAAAAAAAAGAGAAAAAAATGTAAACTTATAGCCTTATTGACGTTTAAAGTTATGAACTATTCATAACTGGTTCTGGTCAATAGAGGTTTATCCTTGTTACCACGTGACTTAAAATAACCGATAGCGTGTCATAATTAACCCTAGTATAATACATGTCATTTGAAATGTTTTTATTTAAATGTAAAAACATCTTTTATCTTGGTATAAGACAATACAAATTATTAATTTGTATTGTCTTTGAAATGAATTCTTCAAAGTACAAGCCTACTGCATTAAAAGTAAATGTGCTAGTCATTTATATTTATTTTTACGACAGGAGCCTGAAACTATTAGTCTTCAGTCTTGGTCAGCTCAGAAGTGTGTTTTTATGTTTTATGCTTCACGTTGCAGAAGCTTTAAAGCACTATCAAATAACCATTAGCTATTTTATAAGCAACCATTTGCTGTACCTATGTGGACTCCCGCCAGAAAAGGGCCTATATTTTCGCTATTTTTAAAAGAGAAATCCTTTAATATACAGGGTGATCAGTAACTGGCATGCCAAAATTTAAGAGGTGATTCTGAATTCAAAAATATCAAAAAAAGTTCCTATAAAGGTTGGTCCGGAAATGAGCCCTAAGCTTACAATTTTAAAGGGCTACAGCTCCCTTAGCTAAGGGCACCCTTTAAGCTAGAGCGACGAGCTTTTGGAAGTATTAATAAGGGCAACAAGTTTATGTTAATTTATTTTTTTTAATTTATTCAGAGGCGTGCCTAGATGGACAAAATGTGTGAGACTTAACACATTTTTCACCAAACTTTTTTATGTGTATATTTTATATTTTTTGTAAAAAATTTATATTCCTTGAGTAAAAATACATAAAAAATGTCATATAGTGTAACAAATTAGAAGCAGTTAAAAAAATGCAATTAAGAGGAAGTAATATTTTGTGCAGCCTCAAAAACCCCAATATACCAGTTTTCACAAAAAGAGCCCCACCCTATCAGATTCATATTCGTCGACCCCAAAAACGCCTACATACCAATTTTGAAGAAAATATTGAAAATATTTACCCCTTCACCCCCTCGGGGGGTGGAGTTACAAAAATTTTATTATCAGATTCAATTTCAGCAACCTCAAAAACCCCTATATAGCAATTTCCAAATTTTTCTAAAAAAGATGTATTTTTCACCATTTGCCCCCCTTGCCGCACCCCAATGTTTACCAAAAACAATCCCGAGCGTGAACTGTTGGTAACATACCTGTATGCCAAATTTCAAGTCTTTAGCTTAAAGCGTTCTTAAGTTATCGTGCGCACAAGATTTCCCGGACAGACCGATCGACCGAGCGACAATTTTTTTTCGCTTGAAATTGATTTATATCGACATAAAACGTCATAAAACGCAAAAATACGCAAAAAAATGTTTGAAAATTTTTTCGCGAATAAAGGCTTTCCGAAATTTTGAAAATTTTCAAAATGGGAAAGCAATTAAAATATTCAAAAACAAATCGCTGTGAATAGTATGACTAGTTATTGTGGATGGATAGGAACCAAACTAGTTTCAAAAGTTGTGGGACATAACTGGGTAACCCCACCTTCATAACTTTCGATAAGGGTCATTTTCTGTCAGTTGTACACATATTTTATATAGTTTATTGTTCTGCTACAGAATTTCTGTAATTTAACGATATTAGGTACTATACTTCAGAATTTTATTACGCAAAGACAAATAAAAGAAAAATTATTTTTCAAGAAATAAACAATTTTATTCCTAATAAAATTTAACAAGAAATGTAATAAATCAATTAATAAATATGTATAACATTCTGATCTGATTTTTTTATTACTTTTGTATGTATACGACTCGTATCATAAGTAGCGTAGCAGAAATTAAAACAAGTCGTGAAAATATATGAAATGCTTACGCATTCCATTATACTATTCACAGTAAATGGTTTATTGTATTTTACATTAAAAAAAATACTTACAGTTTTTTTCAAAACATCTTTTTTTGAAAAAAAAAATGAAAACTTTCATTTTTTTATTTTCTTTTAACGGTAATTTTGAAACTGATAGTTTTTTATTTATTTTTTTAAGTTTAACCCTCCATAACTTTTTTTGTTTTTGGGGGGATTACTTTGAAAAACAATATATCCCTATTAATAGAGATCTTCCCTCATAGAACTTGATTTTTCCTGAAAATTTGAAGTCGATCGGATTATTCGTTCTTGAGTTATAGCGTCTACAAAAAACGTGACATCAGACCGACAGACAGACGGACATTTTTAAAGTTTCTTATTTTTTCATGAAACACATTTGTATCCAAGAATTTTTTGTCTAGGACGTTTTTTGGCGATTTTGGAAAATTCAAAACTACTCTATAATACTATTCTAGCGCTACGCGCTGTGAATAGTATAATAACTACTATACAATCAAGTCTTCTGGTCCATTGTGTTTCCGCGCTAGCCGTTATTTGATGCAAGAGCGAAAACCGTTATCGTTCCAATAAATTAGTAATGCTTTTGACAAAAATTCAGTTAATTTTTTTTTTAACTTTGGAAGTAAAAATTGGAAATTTCGCCCATACTATTATTTTAAAATAATATTTTTATTTTACAGTCGGTCAAGTAAGAGCGTGTCTCGCATTGTTTATTTAAGAATAAATTTATACTTTTTTTACATTTAATTACAGTTAATGAATGATAGATCAATGCAAATAACTTAGTAACTTGTCTAGTCTCCATTTGCGTCAATGATCGCCTGGCATCGCCGGGGCATACTTTGAACGAGATTTTTTTGCATATTCCTTCGGCAAAGACCTCCATATTGTCCGAATTTCTTGTGATAGTTAGTAGTAAATTTTTGGGTTGGCCAAAGCCGGACAACTAGGCCATTTCTGGCCCTTTTTGTCACCCCAGGCAATCCCAGCCATTTACTAATTTGAGCTCTCCTTGAACCTGCCCGTCCTTTCAATAAAGGTCAGGATATTGGCCCAGGGGAGATCTCTTAGTTCTTCTTGGTTGAGTCTTTGAGTTTCAAAGACTTGCAACCTGATCCTGTCGTATCTGACACACTCAGCTAAGTAATGAGAGGATGTTTCATCCTCTTCGCACTCTGGGCATAGCGGACTCTCTAGAATCCGCATTGTTGCCAGGTGCTTCCTTAGCTTGCAGTGGCCCGTGAGGACCCCTACAAGTTGTCTGAGTGCAGTTCTTCCTTTTTCCAGCAACCAGTCGGTCTTTGATTTGCTTGGGCCATCCAGGAAGTCCCTAGCTTGCCGGCAACCGTCGACCGCCCTCCATTGCTCCTTTAGCTTGGTATAAGCCCACTCATCGATAGCGGTCTGTACCTGCTTCCTTGTAACACCCAGTATAGGTTCCCGCCCCGTGCAGGCCATCCCTGATCCGAGTCTTGCAAGTTCATCTGCCTTCTCGTTTCCGGGAATTCCACTTTGACCCGGTACCCATACCAGTTGAACGTTTTTGGTCCTTGCTAACTCTTCCAAGGCTTCTGCATTCCTGACTAGGAGTGACCTAGTGCTGGGATTACACAATGCCTTTAGAGCGCCTTCTTGTGATAGTTGCTTTAATGTGTATACCTTTTTCCCGCGAAGCTTGTGCTTAATGAATGACCATACATTCTCAATGGGGTTTGCGTCGGGCGATTGGGACGGCCAATCCAGCGTGATTATGTGGGATGTCCTCTTCCACTGGCTACACAACTTGTTCCGATGTTTGGGGTCGTTGTCCTCCACACTGCTTATTTTTATCGACATACCAACGTTTGGCAGTAAATCTCGACCATTTTTCAGCGTTCAAGTTGTACGTAAAGAGAAATAAAAATTCAAAACCTTTTTACGAGAGACACTCCAAACCATGAATCTTTACAGAGTGTTTCACGGTTCGCTGGACCAATCTGTTGGTTGAGGATGTCCAGGCCCGGGGGTGATAACGTAACCCCAAAAGGAAGCTTCATCGGTAAAAATAACCTTGCTTCAGTCTCGATCGATGTTTCCCTTGGCCCACACGAGTCGTTTTTCTCTCTGTTTTACTCAACAAGGGTTTCTTTATTGTACTTTGCCACTTTAAGTCGTGAGCCTGAAGATGAGTACGAATTGTTTCATGTGATATTTCCAAACCTTTCTGCATCAGTTTTTTTGCCCCTTGGCGCAGGGTTAATTGAGGATTCTGCGAAACATGTTTAAAATAATTTTTTCGTGCTTAGCCGACACCTTTCCTGTTGAGCTACGATCTGGTAAGTCCTGGTAAGTGGCCCCCGGTTAAATTTGCTGAAATTTAAGTTGGAGTTTGGACTTTTTCTTTAACTCAGTTCAAGTTAGATCTAAAAATCATGTTTCGTTCGGGAGTTATATGAAAAGATCTATACACAAAATGCCATTTTTGTTAAGCTCTAGTACGAAAACTGTAAGACTTAGAGCTTTGTGCCCATGAAGTCAGTTGAGAACTCCAACATACTTGATTTTCAGCAAATTTAACCGGGTCCATTTCTCATTAGAAATGTAAGTGGGCCCTTAAAGAAAGAATCATTTAAATTTCCTGTAAAACAATTAAGATTCGTTATTCTATCAATCTATTTTCTAATCATCGTACAGACTAACATTGGTAGACTGACAGTTTCGGGCTGCTGGCCCTCTTCAGTACCAAGAGTCAACTCTGCACGCTGATTAAGAAAACGGTTTTAGACTTTATTCGCAAAAGGAATATAGCAATTAGATTGATGTAGGCTTGTGCGCCATCTATTGCTAGATGTAGACAACTACTCATACCTCTCCTTGTCTGGAGACTTTGAATGGTAGCAAGTTGAAGACTTGTGTGTCTCAAGCACATAGTAGATGGAATTATAGATTGATGGAATAATAAATAATATTTTTATAATTTTGTTTAAAATTAAAATTTTTTGTCCTTAATTAAGATTCGGTTTAAATCATATGAATTTTACAAATTAGTCTTAAGGTTGAAATACGCTAAACTAACTAAGAATTTCACCAATCAAATGAAATGTGTCAAATAATTCTGAAATTTAATTGTTCAAATTGTTAGCTACTTTAGTAATAATGATTGGACTTTCCATTGTTACACTCTCACGTTAGCCCCAATTTTTACAGTGTAGACATTTAGAAATAGTGTAGTTGCGAATAGTTAAAAATTATATCTGAAAATGTTGCAGTAACTATTCTACAATATTTATTATAGTATTTGTGTTCGGATAAAGTTTCAATAAACGAGCCAATAACAGAATTTAATGATTATGTACGTGTTTAACATACTCTTTAATTATGTTAATAATTAGTTGCAATTATTTTAAAGGTAATTTAATTAAAACTAGATACACTGCCGCTGTTGGAATCTATGGTATCCGATTAACTGACAAATTATACAGTTTACAATGTAAATGCGGTAGCTGAAAGCAGTAATATAATATGCACATACAATACCATACAATAGCAGCTATTGAAGCTATCTATGCTGGTAGAGTTGCTGCAGGTAAATTTCTGCCAAATCGGACAGTTTGGACCTATTATTATACTATTCACAGCGCCTAAGGGATAGAATTGGATAAAAATGTGTTTCATGAAAAAATAAGAAACTTTCAAAACGCCCTTCTGTCCGTCCGTCCGATGTCACTTTTTTTGTAAGCACGATAACTCAAAAATAAATTATTGACTCGAAATTTTCAGAAAAAATTCTATGACAGGAAGATCCCTATTGTTTTTGAAAATAATGCCCCCAAAAACAAAAAAGCTATATAATTTTATAATAATAATTATTAAAAAGAATAGGATGGTGTTATTTTATAAAAATGTAAAAAAATTACCTAAAATTACTGTAATTTTCTATAACTTTTAAATATATCCCTGAACGTTAAATGGGTTTAAAAATTAAAGCAAAACTTGCAAAGCATATAGTTAAATTAGTGCTCCCTTAGCACATAACCACTTTTAGCAAAACAATACCTTGCCCGTTTCTTAGATAATGGTAACAGTTCATCAGCCAACTTTGAAGACAACAGTATCATCATATTTTTAGTAGAGTTTGACCAATCTTATAGTATTTTTTCGTCTGATTCCAAATCTGTTTTAAACATATCTCTAGCTTTTGTTTTACACACAAAAATTTGCCGATTACACGGAAAGAAATTAGTGGGCTCTGCGCTATACATTATAAGATATTTGGTAACAGTGGCAAATTATAGTGATTTAAGCTATAGATTATAAGGGACACAATAACTAATAATGTTAAAAATAAATTGGAAACGATTATATATATTACAGACACGATTATATTTATTACAGGCACTATTATAAATTTACAGAAATTTTATTATATTATAAAAATTATTAGCACGGACAATAATTAAATCTATTTAAGCTATAAATGCCATACTATTTGTTATATTTTATTATTCACTAAACAACTAAAGTATTTCATATAAATTTTTACACTGACTGCCATAATTGTAAGAGAAAGCCTTGTATTTATATAATAAGCGATTATAATTTGCTTGGTATGTGTGTTATAGCGCTCCTAGCTATAATTTTTTTTTTCCGTGTAAACGTCCCGACTTGCCGAACTTGAATTTATTTGACTAAAAAATTAACTATCTTATAACATATAAGTTACCTATAAGTTATTTGTAATTAAAGAGTGTAAGTTCGGAAGGGTCTATGTGCCAAAATTAGATGTTTTGAGTTATACATGCATAAAGGGTCCTAGTATCATGCGCAATTATATTATAAAGCTTGTCATTGACAATGACTCAAAGTCCATTTTTTTTTTTAAATAAATTTCTAAATTTAAAATTATTTGTAAATGCTAAAAATTTGGAAAGGTATTTGAGAACGAGGAGCCTGTAAAAATGAAGGAAAGGCGAAGATGGAAGAATGAAATTATTTGTTATGTTTGGTTGTCAACTTTCTAAATATTTTGACGTTTTTGTTCTCAAAATTAGTGGAGAGCCCCAAGCCCAAGTTTTGTAACTTATTTGGGGCATTTCATAATTCTGTGTATCTATTTCAAATAAATAAATAAATAAAGGTTTTACCGATTTGATTTTTTTTTGGCACATAGACCCTTTAGAACTTACACTCTTCAATTACTAACAAGAAGAATAGACAAACTAATAGCCGAGTTACTTAGTTTACCTAGTTTCTCGGTGGCCTAGTCGCTAATATCCCAGACCGGAAACCGCAGGGAATCTGCAGAGTTCTGGTTTGATATTTGAATCCCGACTTTTTTTAGTGTCTTTTGTCACTAGTAATTTTATTTTTAATCGTTATCGAAAAAAATTCAAAAAAGATTCAAATTTTTTTAAATCCTTTTTTCGAAAAACAGACAAATTAAAAAATATATATTTTTTTGAAAAAAATACGTTTTTATCTAATTTGATCTCCTAACGCCACCCCGTTTTTTACTAAAACAATCCCATCCGAGAACTTTGGATAAAGGAACGTTCAAGTATTACGTAACGCAAATTGTACCAAAATTCATACACTTCATACCCCGGTTCTCGCGTTATAATAGATTATAGAGATTTCATATTTTGGCTATCCCCCCTAACACATCCCTCACTAGGGGGGGGGGGGGGTAGCCAAAATATGAAATCTACAGCCTTGAATAACGCGAGAATCGAGGTATGAAGTGTATGAATTTTGCTACAATTTGCGTTAAGAAATACTTGAACGTTCCCTAAGGAACCAGTGTTCCAAATTTAAAGTCTTTAAATCAAAGCGTTCTCGCTAGGTTTATATCATATAAATAAACGTCGAGAAACGTAAAAAAAAGCGATAAATGTTTTCAATTCTTTTACTAACGCAAGACTTTTCTCGGGGAAAGTGAAAATACCCTATACAAATCATATACAGTTTATGTTCAAGAATTTATTTTCAGTGTTCATTTTTAGAATATTACATTTTCCAGCATCATATCTGATTAAAACATTAGCTCTTGTTAGTGTTATTGGATTGCCTGCGCTTTTAAATAGGGAATGTCCGCGATGATAAAATTAAATTTTAATAGAGTGGTAACTGGAAATTTTCAGAACTAAACTTTTAAATTGTTCTGATTGAGGAAAATTTAGTTTGGTACGTTGTTGGAATGTTTATTAGCTTGCATATCGGATGATATATTTTAAACTCTAAACGGTGCTGTTTTTTTTTGTTTCTTTGAAAAAATCCTGGAGGAGGAATGATATTAGGAAACTACAAAATGCTAGAATATGGTTCCTGATGATGAGTTCATGACTAAGAGCAATATTAATTTGAAAGTTCTGTTAAATGATTTTTATTGTATTTTTTTTTTCGTTGATTCTAAATATCGCACCCGTTACAGAGCAGTGCCAGAACACAAAATTTAAAAAAATGTGTTATAGTGTATTGTTACTGCTCTTATTGAGATCTGTGTAACTGGCATATTCTAACTTTTTTCGATTTTTTTTTCAAGTTTTACTCCCCATAACTTTTTTGTTTTAAGGGGGATTACTCTCAAAAACAATAGCTTTTTTCCCATCGTAAAACTTGATTTTTCCTGAAAATTTCAAGTCGATTGTATTATTCGTTCTTGAGTTATCGTGTCCACAAAAAAACGTGACATCGGACGGACAGACAGACGAACATAAAAAAGATTCTTATTTTTTCATGAAAAAAGTTTGTACCCAAGAATGTTTTGTCTAGGAAGATTTTTGAAAATTTTGGAAAACTCGATACTACCGCAGATGCTGTGAATAGTATTATAATAAGAATCGTTCCAGATTTGCGAACTAAAAAACGCCTGAAACGGCTGGTTACATGAATCTCTTGTTCAAACATTTTTTTGTGTGCCTGTGTAATTAAAATTCCTTTATTTGTAGTTGACACAATAACTGTTTTATTGATATCAAAACTAAAACCTACCAAGGTATTTTCAAAGGATCCATTATAATCACTCAAGGCAAAACCATGTTTTAGCATTCCAATTAGATAATAATGTAAGCGGAATTTATCAATCTAACTGTAAAGTGGAAATAATACCGGACCAGACATGCCGTCTGCAATTGTGAGGGGGCAGTGTACAGTTCTGGCCATGTGTATGGAACATATCATAGACAAAATAAAAAAATAGATTGATTTTTGACCGTCTGCGCATAGTTCTGCGTCCCGACTAAATGCGTCCTCCATTTTGATTCCAATTGTCTAACATAAAGTAAAAATATATATATTTTATGTTGGTAACACTGTGTTGCGTTAGATAGGAATATTTTCTTTGTTAGAGATGTGTCTTTTCATTTCACTTCAGTAGTCAGTAATAGTTTCTTTTTGTCGTTGTTTTGTTGCAAAAGTTTGTTATATATGTAAAAACTAAATCAATGTGTTATACTACACAGATATTTATTTATTTTTACCAGTAATTTAAATATAAAAATATAATTCTTCGCACACACCTCTAACATATTCGTGCAACAGGTTAACATAACCTAATTTATGTATGTTTTGAGTTCGTTTTCGAGGTTTTTCTGTTATTTTTTCTACGCGTTTGGTGTTTTGTGCTAGAAGGGTGAACATTTTATTTTATTATAGAATATATAATAGCGTTTTTGAACTTTTAAAGTCTTTCTGTGTTTTTTGTATATTTTAAAGTGCTTTTTCAAAGAACTAGTAAAGTCTTTGCAATGACGTGTTTTATAAAAAGTTGTAGAAACATAAAACGACTGCTACCTGCAGACAGCAGTATCATATTTTTTAGGTAAGTCTGATTTTTTTTAATATAACATAAGAAAACATTAAAAAGTAAGGTTATGTCGTTTATTTATTTACATTTTACCCACTAATTTAAATTTCCCGGCTGATTTCTGACGTAACTTCCGATCAAAATGGAGGACTCGTAAATTTGTATATAACCTTGAGATGACAGCTCATCTATGTTCTTTGAGAGTGCGCGAATGATTCTTTCCCCTTACGTCGGAGACTTTCTTTCATGCTGAAGTAAGATGAGAAGTTAGGTTTTCTTCGAAGATGATCGAACTTAGGATTTAGTGTTGAAAGGAACGAACTCTATGGATTTTGCATTTAAACAACGAACTTCTTTGACGAATTGTCACATTTCTAGATTAAACTAGCGTAGCGCAAACGCAACCGTTTAAAATAATTCGAGGGAACGAACTTAAATGACCTGCCGATGGTCGCGACCACATGATCCAGAGAATTCTAGAAAAGGGGAGTGATAAGTGGCTTAGTTGTGTGGAAGTTGGGTTAAGTTAGGATTTCAAAAGGAACGTCAATGTTAGTGATGGCTTAATATAAACTTAGTTCTCAGTTGAATGGAAGTAGCTTAGTTTGTTTAGTTTTTTTAACCCTTTTACTAAAAGGCTTTAAAATCCAGTGGGACATATATGTCCCACCCTGTTTCTAGTTACCTCTTGTTCACTGCATGTCCCGTTGTAAAATTATTTAAGGGTTTTTTTAGTTACTTGGAGCGTATTTCTACCAAATTTTATTAACAGGGGCAAAGCTACTTACTAGTTTTAATTGACATACAAAATAAAACTTAAAAAATTGCATTTTTTAGCACAAAAAAAATAAAAATCAAAACCTTAAAAAATGTGTTTAAAAAATTAAAAATTATACAGTCGAATAGAGAATTTTATTTGCTTTCAAATGATGTATCACACGACCCCTATTTCCATTTAAAAAATGTCCCCCCATGCCCCCTGCCCACATTTTAAGAGCTGAATCTATCAAATATGTGCTAAAAGATAGTTTAAGTTGTCTTATTTAAGAGTTCTAAATTTAAAGTCGATATCTCAACTCGTTCAAAAGTTAAGAGGGGGTGGGTGACTTTTGGACCGCTCTGATTGCCAGTGTACAACTCAAAAAATTAAAATTTGGCCTCAAAGGGTTAAGAGATATGCTTAAGGCTATGGCTCACTTGACTAAATCAATTAGATTGTTCCTTAAAAACCAGGGATATTATGGCATATTTGGAGCACTTTGTTTCGGAAGTACTAAAGTTGTGTTACGTGTCAAGGGTAACGTTATTTTAAGCTGGGGCTCCGTAGAGGTTTGAACGTTTAATTATAAAGGATTGATTGTTTATGAACAGACTTTTTTTCCTAGAAATTTTTTTCACGTGACTAAAAAAAATCCTTACGTAGTAAGAAAAGTAATAAAAAAAAGTGATAAATTGAAATGTGTACTTTTATTGTCCCCCACGACGTAACTATGATATTAATAGTATATTAAAGTACTAGTTTCATAACATAATACTTGTACTCGTGCGCTAAAAACGTGTTATGAAACGAGTGCTTTATACAATTTTTTATATTTTGCTCTAAAATTTAAAAAAACTTACATTTAAATTGATGACTGAGTTGGAGATTTTTGTTTTGGATTGGCATTACAGTTTACACCATATTTAAAATTCTAAGAACAAATGATATTTTGATATATTTTATAGTCATCTCTTCTCTTTTTTACTGCAATTAACCAAGCCACAATTTTAACATGGTAAAAATAACCTAAACACAAAATTTTGTAGAAAATTTAACTTTAAAGCGACATTGACATTTGTACGGAAAACGTAAAGAGATAGGCCAGGTATGTTGCCAACCCAAAAACAAAAAGTACAGACCTCTTATGGGCCTATAAGAACACGCAAAATGCGTGTGATTATGAGCTTATAAGAGTCTCAAAACAGAAAAATTATATTTCCACTTGTAAACTTTTGTCTACTTTTGTACATTTATAAAAGCATTTCTGTGTGGGTCATCTAGACGGATGTCCTAACTGCACCGGTTGGTCATAACGGGCCCTGCAAATGGCCCAAACTGGCTGTTTAGATTATGTTTAGCACGGCACGTCGTTGTCCATACTTACCGCAACGCTCGTAAGAGTAGAAAATATACGACCATAGATTTCTACATGGGGAAAGAATTGATTTTCAATTAGGAGTAAAGTAATTTTAGTTTAATTAATAAATAATTGGGAAGTTAGTCTACCGTATGTCTCAAAATTTGTTATACGCAAGTTAATCAAAAAGGTTGAAACTTCGTTCAAAAAGTTTTTAAATAAAAGTAACCCATTTTTTCATGTTAAACCATTTTTTTTTTCGAACACCTCCCCCTTTTTTCTCAGATTATAAAAATTATTGCTTTTCAGAATTCAAAAATGTACCACACTTAATATTTTTAATCTCTATCCAGAAAAAAATTGATTGACATTTAACTGTTATAACAGCCAACCACTAACTATTTCGCAGTATTTGGTATATTAGCTTTTAAACGCCTGAAAGCTTTAACATAAAAGATAGGCTTCATTTAAATAACAGTAACTAAGCGCCCTTATTATGTCATCAAAACCAAAACCAATTTATTTATTATATATTTAAGTAACCCTTATCCAAGAAACAAACATATTAAAGTTATGTTCCATATTTTGGTTTACAATATTTTTATTAAAAAGGTTTTAAATGGAAGAACGGGTTCTTTCGCATAATTAAAGCGTCCCTCCCTGCAACAATTCCTGGAAAACGCTTCAACTTATTTTTTAATGGCACCCCATTTTTTTACCTTATAATGAACTATTGTTTTGTTCGCAGTGCTGCCGACTGCTCAGTATTTTATATATTTTTTTAAGTTTAGCTCGTTTAAAAAAAGGTAATTACTAACAATCGGTTACAATACATAAGGACTGTATACAATATGTCGTTGGGTCCTATTCATTACCCAGGCTAACAAAAAAAATTTGTCTGTGCTGGGGTTGAGACCCACCTATTCTAATATATTTTGGGATGCTAAACACGAATCTGTCATAAAAAAAGTAAAAAATCAAAAGTTTTCGCTTGGTTTGGACAATAGCAGCGTTTTCAAAATATTACATCAGGGTTGACGTGAAAACGCCGCTATGCGACAAATGTCACTTACTGCCCTTTACTTTAACAGGACAGTATTGGAAGCGACAAGCGGGATTAAGATTCTGAATTGATATTTTGATTCAGCAATAAATTTTAAACTACCACATCGATACTATTTTAATAGTCGGGTTAAAACCCGACTGCCAAGCAAAACAACCAACTTTTCTAAAAAAAATATTTAATTATAAAATTTATATTTAATATACTGCTATGAACAAAATAATAATTTTACCCCTAGGCCTAGGTTTATTAAGACCAAAAACGATAAAAAAAAATTCATTTTTTTTTTCAAAATTGTTTTTACTTAATGCTGAATTGAAATATAAATTCAGAATTTTAATTATGCCTGTCGTTTCCAAGATATAAAGCAGTAAAAAAAGTAAAAACTTTCAAAAAAACCAAAACTTTCTCAAATTTGACGTCATTTTTTTTCAAAAATGCCGATTTATAGAATAACAGTCTCGGATACAACGTATAATATTTTGTAAGAACAACTACTTAATTTCATTCTAAAAGTCTTCTATGTATCATAAAATGGGATTTTTTTTAATTTTCAACTTTTTCCATTTTTAGATGAAATTAAAAAAATTCACCAAAAAAAACTAACCGATAGATTTTTTTCTAATATACATTTTTTTAAATAGAAAACGATAGGAAATCATGCCACAAGATCAGTTTTTGTGGACAATTTTTTTCATGATTTTGCCTTTTAGACGAACTGTGCATTCTTTTAAAAAGATCGTTAATACTTAAAAGAGTATAAAAAAGTAAAGTATCACATTACAATAATACTTTAACATAAAATTGTATTTCACGAAGTTCAAAAGGAAAATTCAATAAAGGCTATCTTTGTGGATCTTGATAGAAAAAACTTCCTATAAGTTAATTTTGAAAGGGTCTCAACAAATGGTCATCCGAAAGAAATCTATTTCTATACATATTGAATAAAATATAACATTTTCCTTTATACATCCTTTTATTTGAAGTTCATAGTCAGAAGCGTTCCATGGTGGGGGTGTGGGGGACTGTCACCCCTTCTACCCCACGAAATGACCAAGTCGCAGATGAGTTGGCAAAATTTTCAGGCAAGTACTTTTTTTAGTCATAAAATTTTTTTGCTGGGGTTAAAGCTTTTTTTCATCGACAGTCGGCAAATGTTACCTTTACACCCCCCCCCCCACGACAAACGCCCCTGTTCATAGTAGTAATGAATTATAATACTGCCGTTCTAAGCTGAAAGGTCCTATCTACATACTGCCGTTCTAAGCTAAAAGTCCTATCTGTGTATGTAAAACCTATGTAGATAGGACCTTTCAGCTTAGAACGGCAGCATAGGTTTAACATACACAGATAGGACCTTTCAGCTTAGAAAGGCAGAATATAAATATTATTTACATTTATAGATCTTTTATTGTCTAGCACTTGCTACTGCGCTACACTGTAAGCATTTTCTGCTGCTCTACACTGTAAAAAAACACTGGGGTCACCAAGAATAAGACAATTTCTGTTCACACCAAGTTTAGTTAAAATATTAACTTTAAAAGGATTATAAATGGGCGCTGTTATGCAAAAACCGTCTAACCCACATTGTGAAATCACTGTATGTTATGGGCTGTCCATATATTACGCAATTTTTCTAAATTTTTGACCCCCTTCCCCCCTCTCACAAGCTGTCAAATTTACTAAGACCATCCCCCCTCCCCAAGGGTTTAAGGTAACTATATAAAAATTAGTAATATTTCCTAATATCCTCATTGTTTTTGAAATGGGGGCTTAAAGTTTTAAAAAACTATATTCAAAAAAAAAATTTTTTTTTTTCGTTTTTTAAAAATAAACGTCCGATACTTAAAAAAATAAACTTTATTTAATGTGTTTTATTACATAATATAACATACTACAAGGCATTTTGAAAACATTTTTTATTTATTTGCTTCAAAATTGCTATTTTATTGCAATTTAACGCATTTTTTTTAACTTTTATTGAGATATTTAATTATTTTTTGGACACCCTGTACTATTTTTCCAAAAATTAAATATAAACCCTGAATTCGGACATATTAAAGAATACCCTAGAAAATAACAAACTTTGTAGAGGGGCATAAAAATTAAGAATATTTCTTTATTATCCAGAAACAATTTTTTGTTCCATAAACATCCCATCAAAGTTTTTATATCGTTAAAAAAATAAAAATTCTTCAAATGATTTTCTATTTAAAAAAGCGCCGGGCTAAATATTTTTTAAAAAATCTAAAAAAAATCAGGGTTGTTTTTTCACCTAAAGGAGCAATTCTGAGGAGTGAGACCCAAACAATTCCGTAGGTCCTGGGCACCCTAAACCTTCATACACTTTGACACTTCAATTAAATTCGTTTAAAAGATATAAGTAAAATAATCAACAACCTGTTGTCATTTCACGATATGGGTTAACATATTATTGCAAAACACGGTCCAAATTTTATTTGTGTGCGACCCAAAATTCTTCAGACGACGCTTATATTTAAAGAATTTTTTTCATTATGGTGTTCTGAAATCCTTTTAAATCAGATGCAGTCAAGCAGGCAACTATTTTATATTGACTCATCAATCGTAAGTTTCAACGAACGCTGGCTCCATGGATGTCTAATAGTTAGTACAAAGAGATTTTTTTTAATACGTCAAATAAACATTATAAGCTGAATGGTAATAACACACTGGAGTAACTCCATCTAGCGGCGTCAGCCGTCGTAGAGTAGCCATGGCTAATTTTTGTGCACAAAAATCCATAGACCGTATATGATTGAAAAATTTAACTTTCATATTCTAACGCTTTTATTAATATAGAATAGTATATTCTATAACTAGTATGGAATAGACAATATTCCGCACGAGCGGAAAGTTTGTCATACGAGCCGGCAGGCAAATATGATACACTGTAATGCTATAAACTGCGGACAAGGTTAAAAACAACGTTTTTTGTGACTCGACATTGTAAATGCAACAAAACACATATTTTTAAATAAAGCAATTAATGTTATTTAATAATTTTATCAAATCAGTACTTAAAAAATATTTTAATTTAATTTTAGCACATATTTACAAATTATAATGCAAAAATTGAAGGTAATGTCAGATTGTTGTGACAGATATCAGGTTTAAATATTTAACAATAGATGGAGCAGTTTTAACTTTTTGAACTAAATTGGTAAAAAACTGGTCAAATATTAAGAAAAACTAATAAACTTTATGTAATTTTAACGCAAAACTTTAAATTGCATTAAATTATTCAATATTTCATGTTAAAATATATATATTTTTGCTAATTTTGCTACAGTTTTCTTTACTTTTATAAACAAGAGATGGCACTACATGTGCTCATTCTAACACTTGATACGGAATATTCATACCGTATCTAGAGCTAGAATGGATTCATTCTGTGTTTGAAAAGTGTGTGTATTTGCTTACATTCTAAAGCAGTCGTAGAAAAAAGAATGAACATTTTTATCAGTAACTAATCAAGAATCATAAAGTGATAAATGTGAAAGAAATATTAAAAGATGGTGCTTGTTATAATGTATACTCTTGAATTTTTATTACACTTCTTTCGGAAAAAAGTGGGACACTTAAAATTATTTTGTTTAAATTAGGTAATTAAAATTTTGATGTTTATGTCAAATTTCATTTTACTAAGTCAAAGTGACTTTTAAACTTATCAAATTATTCTAACCTACATTATAAAAAGTCGATTTACACCACTGAAAAAATTAAAAATCAGCTTACAGGTTTCTTTATGCGACCCACTGTTTTCCGATAGAAGTGTATAATCAGCGTCGGATTGGCAGGCGGGGGGCCCAAATACTTTGGGGGGCCCACATACTTTGGGGGGCCCCTACCGGGCGATGACCTTTTTTTTTCTTTTTGTAGTTAACAAAATTTCTGGCAGGGGTAAAAAAATGTTTTTGGGGGGATGACCTTTTTTTTAGTCATCAAAATTTTTGGAAGGAAAAAAGGTTTTATTTCACTTGGGGGGTCCTAACGGGTTACAAATCTCACTAGCCTTGGGCTGCCCAGTCCGACACTGTGTATAATGGATTGTACCAAATATATTAATATTCATATTAAGTAAACAAAATAACACATTATGTCAATTTTTTAGATTTGTCAAAATTTTTGTAACTAGCATATGCGATCTATGGATTTTGTACGTAGCTTTCAACTGTTATTTTTGACGTGCCCATACTTTAAAGACGGCAGTTTAAGCCGCCGCTAGATAGAGTGACTCCCATAGCAAACAATAGAAATAATCTGCTACCTACATATATAATGTAGACATGTAGGCTATGTTAAAGGTCATTACTTGAAGTTTCCTGTTAAATTTCGAAAAACACTTTTTTCTACGACATGTTTAGAATGTAGGCAAATACACACACTTTTCTCACATATAATGAATCAATTCTAGTTCTAGATACGGTATGGCTATACCATATCAGTGTTAAAAGGAGCACATTTGGTGCCATCTCTTGTCTCTTGTCTATAAAAATAAACTGTAGCAAAATTAGCGAAAAAGTCCAAACGAAAAATATATGTTACTATGATATAATTTTATGCAATTTAAAGTTTTGCGTTAAAATTACATAAATTTTATTAGTTTTTCTTAATATTTTACCAGTTTTTAATCAGTTTATTTTAACCCTTTCGAGACGTTTTTTTTTAGAAAGGATTACTCTTTTTTAATTTTTATGGTATTTTTGGATACAATAAACACTTTTGAGCCTGTCTGCATGAAAAAATTCTCTCAGGAATGGGGTGGGGGTAATGTTATAAATATGTAGCACCAGTCTTTTTATATGGTATGGTGGTATTTTATACCTGTAAATAATAACATCGGTTTTGTAACTATTACTGCTGCTAGACATTGAAACCATCCAACAGGACTGCTGGTATATATATAAAAAAGTCACCCCCCCCCTTTTAACTTTTGAACAAGTTGAGATATCGACTTCAAATTTAGAACTCTTAAATAAGACAACTTAAACTATCTTTTTGCATATATTTGATATTTTCAGCTCTTAAAATGTGGGCAGGGGGGCATAGGGGGGCATTTTTTTTTAAATGGAAAGGGGGGTCGTGTGATACATCATTTTAAAGCTTATAAAATTCTCTATTTAAACTAATATTTTTAAATTTTTTAAAAATGTTTTTTAAGGTTTTGATTTTTCAGTTTTTTGTACTAAAACGTTCGATTTTTTAAGTTTTTTTTTATAAATTTTTATTTATGTCAACTAAAATATAATTAACATTTTTTTATGATGAAAATAGGCATTTTTAAAAAATTATTTTTTTTTAGAGGAATTTTGACATTAATATCCATTTTCAACTCCATTTTAAACCCATTTTTTTTTAATTTAAAAATATGGAGTTGAATGGAGAATTTTATAAGCTTTAAAATGATGTATTACACGACCCACCTTTCCATTTAAAAAAATGTCCCCCATGCCCCCTGCCCACATTTTAAGAGCTGAAAGTATTAAATATATGCTAAAAGATAGTTTAAGTTGCCTTATTTAAAAGTTACAAATTTGAAGTCGATATCTCAACTATATTTGTGTATTTGAAATAGCGTAGGAAATTTTAACACATGATTCTGCATCATAAAATATGACCAAAAGTTCCTATAAACATATGTCTAAAAATGCGTGATAAGGGAGCTACGCCCCTTTGAAAGTGGCAAAAAAAATCGGTTTTTATTTAATAACTCAGGAACCCTTTGAGATATATCAACGAGGTTTTGCACGTCAACTAATCCTACCAAGGCCCGTTTTTATGTGTTATTTTCATGTACTTATTTCAACCAGGGGGGGGGGCTTATCAGTTTTTTGTCCCAAACTTTTTTCTGTGTAACTTTTTTGCAATTTTATTTTTGAAATATGATTTCTCAGGTCAAAATACATAAAAAAGGTACTCTTGTTGTAATACTGTAGGATTAACCGTTTTCGAGAAAAAATCATTTGAAGGTGAAATTCCACGGTTCGAGGACGAAAAATTAATACTAAAATGTTGAAAACCAAAATTTTAATGATGCAGGGCGAATGTACATTAAAAACTAAGAAAAAAAACTCATATACAGGTACTTCCAAAAATCAATCCTAATGGAGCTATGGTCTCCTAAATATGCACCATTTTTAAAGGGCTATGGTAGCTTTAAAAGCGTTTTTTCGACCTACATGTATGGAAACTTTTTTTCTTAGTTTTTGATGTAGAATAACATTACATCATTAAAATTTTGGTTTTCGACATTTTAGTATTTAATTTTTCGTCCTCGAACCGTGAAATTTCACCTTCAAATGAACTTTTCTCGAAAACGGTTAATCCTACAGTATAACAACAAGAGTACCTTTTCTATGTATTTTGACCTGAGGAATCATATTTCAAAAATAAAATTGCAAAAAAGTTACACAGAAAAAAGTTTGGGACAAAAAACTGATAAGGCCCCCCCGTTCGCACACCCCTGGTTTAAATAAGTACGTGAAAATGACATACAAAGATGGGCCTTATTAGGATTAATTCACGTGCAAAACCTCGTTAATATATCTCAAAGGGTTCCTGAGTTATTAAATAAAAACCGATTTTTTTAGCCAATTTCAAAGGGACGTAGCTCCCTTATGACGCATTTTTAGACATATGTTTATAGGAACTTTTTGTCATATTTTATCATGTGGAATCACCTGTTAAAATTTCCTACGCTATTTCAAATACACCCTGTATATTATTTGCCAATTGTTGACAGAACATGTAATTTTTTAATATGCGTACCGTTAGTCTCAAAAGGGTTAAAACTACTCTATCTGTTGTTTATTATTTAAACCATGATTTATCTCAAAACGATCTGACATAACCTTCAATGTTCATTATAATTTATAAATGGGTGGTATAATTCAATAAAAATATTTTTACTTATTTAATAATCAGCTGAACAGTTGCAAGCACCTTGTCAAAACATCGGCACTAGGCAATAATTTAAAACGTTATGAAATAGGAAGTTGTGTGGTTAGGCAACCATTAATACACCTGCGTGTAGTATAATTTATTAAAGTTCGTATCTCCAAAACGTTATATTCTAGCAAAAACTGTATAACATTATTATGTATGATATTTTTTGTAGAGCTTAAAAAGAGCTTTTATTTGAAATATAGTTTTTTGAAATCGGTTAATAAATGAGTTATGCCAAAAAAGCATTTTACTGCTTTAAACGCTAATATCTCGAAAAGTTGTTTATAACATTTTTTGAGCAATTTAAAAAAAATCTTTCATATAAGTGCTAAATTAATAAAATAATAATAATAAAAGAGTGTAGAATTTTGATACAATAAGTAGAATAAAAATCAGCCAAGCGCTTTCGCTTCTGCCTTGCGAAGCATCATCAGGGCCCACAAGAAAGGTGAAAAAGCACGTTACAAGATATAAAAAATATAAAAAATGAAAAAAAAAATTAGTTTGGTTTTTTCAACTTACTTTTCAGGGAACAGACTATTTACACTTTAATTTTACGAACACTTAAACTGTTAACACGGTAAATTTTACAGAACATTAAAATTGTATAAAGACTGTTACATTTAAAATCATAAGTAGGAAGAAGAAGAAGAAGAAGAAGAAGAAGAAGAAGAAGACAGAGGGACAATGATGTGACAGTTTAATGGGTGTGAAGATAGCCTTAGAAGGGAAAAGCGCGGCAATTTAAAAAAAAGCAGGGATGGTCAAATAAGGCTTTTCAACAGGGGGTAAAGTTTCTGTTAGACTTGATTTGGGCATTTAAGCAGAGGTCTTGTCTATCTTTTATGACTTTTGAAATCTCTAAATCTTCCATAAGACCTAGCTTTAAGCTGTATTTGTGTAGATCTGAGTTTTGAAGAATTTTAATATCATTCTCTAAGTCAAAGGAGTGATTGTTATAGGATAGGTGGTGGCCGAATTGTGAATCTCTAATTCTTTTAATATGTTCTTTTGGCTCTTGTCCTGCAATAAGTGTGGATGTGAAATTTTACATAACTTGCATATTGTGTGATAATCACATAATCACACTGTGATTGTGTGATTTTTATCTGAGTAGTGTTAATTTAAATTCGTCAGCGGAATAAATTTTAGCCTTTGTAAATTGACTTGAAGCAATATAATAACATGGTAGTTATAGTCGTTTATTATTTTATCAAAAAACAAAAGCAATTATCGTTTAAGTGGTGCTTATACTTTTTGACCCTTTCTACTATCACATAAGTTAAGGAGAACTATCGTTATCAAACGATGAACTATAATAATAAAAATAAAAGACTCTGTTTATTTAGATGTATACAGTGTGGAATTTTCAAAATGAATAAATTTGATAGCTCTGAAAATATAATATATACATATATTTCGTAAATATCTTTTAATTTTACTTGAGTGAAGTCATAATTTTCTGCCGTTGTAACCTTCTGCTGCCAAGGGGCGCCAATATTTGACTCACATCGTGGCGATCATTAAAATCGCAACGTTCATGTCCATATACACTTTTTAAATTATTTTTTGATGTTTTATTACTTCTTATCTTAATTCCTTTTATATTATTATTTTTGAAATAAAAATGACGATCAGAAATACTTTTGCTTAATAATAAAAAATTGTAAAAATAAAAATTAAAGTTAAAACGAAAAAATATATACACAAAAAGTTCTTATGGACATGGGACAAGAGAGCTTGAGTTTACTAAATCTTGACGGCAGAAGGTTATGACGTCAGTTATATGATATAACATATCAGTTAT
Organism: Brachypterus glaber; assembly: GCA_958510825.1. Lineage (NCBI taxonomy): Eukaryota > Metazoa > Arthropoda > Insecta > Coleoptera > Kateretidae > Brachypterus > Brachypterus glaber. The sequence continues at coordinate 49,461,839 of OY294045.1, read as the reverse complement.
CAGTTATATGATATAACTTATATCGTCCCCTATCTCACAAAACGACTTAACTGCCAAAATTTACAATTTTTGTTGTTGCATTTTCGGGTTTAGAATGTAATAAAACCTCGAGAAATGTAAAAAAATTGTAAATTTTGTCAGTTACGTAGTTTCGTGAGATAGGGGACGATATTAGTAGTCAAAAAATGTTCCGATCAATATAAAAATCGACCTACCCGAGGAATTTTCTAATAAAAAGTATTATTTTCGGTGTTTGAAAATACCACACTGTATAAAAACACTATTCGGATAAGCAATCTTGGTAGCTCATGTTGATTAATAGGTCTGATAGAGTATTTTAGTAGATTTCTTTGTGAACATCCCAAATTGACCAATATAAGTTGTTTATGGCCCACATAATATTTACGATATATTTTTCTAATTACAATGAATTGCTCTTATAGGCACTTAAATGTTTATTACTACCTAAACTTTTGGAACGATATAAAAACTCAAGTATAAAGAAACTTTTTTAATTAGAAATTAAATTAAAAACTGAAGGCGAGGTTAGCCAATTTTAAGTTATAATTCGCTAATCAAGTTTTATTTTTTAAAGAATTCACTAATTGTAGTAACAGGAATACCCTTCCCCAGGTTTTGAAACTGGGTGGAAAGTTTCGGACTTAAGTGCAAGGGTTGAGGGACAGAACCGGTGATATCCTGGTTGGGGTTTGGACTTTTCGGGACTGGCTACGCGTCGGAACCGGAGCGATTTTTGCGCTTGTGGCGCCTCCTAGGATAGGTAACATCTGACTTATTTTTTTTTTAATGGTATATTTTTTATTATGTCATCTTACTTGTGATAAAAATACCTTTATTTTAATATCCTATTATATGGATCTATTGTTTATAGTTTTTGAGATATTTTTTTTTTATTTACTTTTAGTCAAAAATTAATAAAATTTTGGCAAGCTTATCTTAAAAGGATGTATCTAATTACTTTATGTACAAAAAATAAAATGTTTTATACAGGGCGTTCAAAATTAATATTTAAACTTTTGGATTGTCAGACATAAAAAACTTTTAAATGGAATGCTATATTTTTTTTGCACGACCAAGATTAAAACCTAATCTTACGCTTTCATTTTCGGGACTAAACTTGCCGTTTTTCCCCTAGGGAATAAAAATCACGGCAACCTTGATAATATTAAAGTATTATACTTACTATGTGATTTTCTGGTTAAAAAATTAGGTTTGGTGGTGTTTTGTAATAAATTAGAGATTCAAACCAATTTATTTGATTTTAACAAAGAAAACCTTTAAAAATAACATTGTTATAACAATTTATACATAACTTAAAATTAATCAACTTCTTCCATTTTTTTGACGTTTGTGTCAACCATATTAAAAAACAATTGAAATCGCGATAGCCATGAAACTGACTTTTCGCAATTTACAGGCATCTTGATTAAATTACGAAAATAAAACAACCGATTTTAGACGTGTGGTTTTTAATTTTAATTTTATCTACTTACCTAAATTATGTTTGGTCCTGCAAAAAATAGTGTATATACCTCAGGACTAAACTTGGCTGTGTTAGTCCCTTGCATTTCTCTTTCCCTCGCTCGCTACGCTCGCTCAGGAAACACTAATGCAGCGGGACTAAAACAGCCAGTTTAGTCCCTTGGTATATAAATAACTATTATTTGCTCATTAAATGTAGAATACAATTCTACGTTTAATAATTAAATAAAAAATATAGCATTCCCTTTAAAAAAATTGATTTTTATCGAAAAATAAAAATATTAATTTTTCAAAAAAAAAAATTGTTTAAATTTTTGCGAAAAACGAAAAAATTTTGAAAAAAAAAATAAAATAGCATAACTTTTTTGTTTTTGGGGGATAGAACTTGATTTTTCCTAAAAATTTCAAGTCGATCGGATTATTCGTTCTTGAGTTATCGTGTTAACAAAAATCGTGCATAAAAAGAAACTTTTTTTCATGAAACGAATTTATATCCAAGAATTTGTTGTCTAGGACGATTTTTGACTTTTTTTAGATCGAACTACCGTATAATATTATTCTAGCGCAGGCGCTGTGAATAATACAATAATAATGCAGGGCCTGATTAAACCCTAACAGAAATAAAGTAAACATCCGCGCAGCAACAATGTACACTTTGTTGGCAAAGTAAAACCATTTTATTAAAGTATATTGCAAACATTTACATTAGTAATGTACATAAATGTATTTATCATGCCAAGCTAATTTATTCCACAAACACGATATACTAGGATATAAACTTTAAGGGATAACGAGTTTACATAGTACCGTAAAAAGAGGCGAATAGCAACGAAAATCAATAGAGGTCGAGGATAAATTTCAAAAATTTACAAGTTTTTTTTTTACATTTTCTTGTGTAATTTTGTGTCCTGTATCCAAACCGTCGAGATTTTTAATCCGTTTTGGAGATATCCACCCTTGACACTGGTACCGAGTGTTATTTAACTAATAAAATTTTTGGATATCTCAGAGTTTTTTCGGCACAAAAAAATAAGAAAAAATATTAAAGTCGTATTAATGGTGCAGGTCGCTTGCGAAACAACTTTACGCTACGATATTTCAAGAACGCTTTGACGTAGAGACTTTTTGACAAAAAGTTTTTTGCCACCTTAAAAATCTTTGGTCAAAATGCTTTGTTATGTTGCTTTTATGTTCTAAAAAAGGCGAACTTTAGCCTATTTTCAAAAATTAAGAATTTTTTTGCAATGTAATGGCAATAAAATTAACTTTTTGGAAAATGTTAGGTTGTATTCCAACAAAGATTTAGTATCTTTGAATGTAGTAGAATCTAGTCCTGAATCCCCTTATTTCCTTGCCCCTGGAAAAAAAATGTTTTTTCAATTTTTTTTTACCAAGTCTAATTTACTTTTCTAAACTATTTTAATTACTTTCCTTTAGATGTTTCTGCGCGTTTTTTTAAATAAATAATTTTATCTTATCTTTTCCAATCAAAACAGGTTAATTTGTTTTGTTCAATATTTAAATTTTAATGTACTTTGTGTGTGTGAAAACTTTTATTATAAATAATTGATATTTCATAATTAAATGTTAAATTTTTGTGTTCTTTGGTTAACTATGGAGGTTTTGACGTAGTTTGTAAGTACGAGTTTATTTTATTTTTGTTTATCTGTCATTTTATCTCACGTTTTTTTTTTATATTTACTTCCCGTTTTTCTTTCTTTTATAGTTTATATGTAACCATTTGAAAATGACCGAACGGTCGAAACGCGTCATGATGTTTTAAGAATAAAAAATTAATCGTTTTTATCAAGATTTTGGCTTTTGTATCCTTTACCCCTTAATGTAATGGAAAGTATTTCCTTTCTAATAGTTTCACGATGTAACGAGTATGCGAAATAAGATTTAAGGAAGTTCTGATTTTGCGAACTAAAAGTTTTGCGAAGAAGTTGTAGAAGTAATTGCCGCGAAGTTCGTTTTACGTGGAGAAAACTCCAAACCGCCCCTTAAATCGAAATTGACACTTTTCCTCTCCAGTAATACAAATAGCTATTTCTTAGCGCGCACATATAAATATGGGATTCCTTGAACCAAGGACACGTGTCTTTTGATATATTCAAACCATATTCTCTTGCTTTAGTGATGTGAATGAAGCCTGTACATATTTTTATACAGTCCTAGAGCATACGTTTGACCAGTTTGTACCTATATATAAGACAAAAAGTAACTCTTCGCGTAATATCCTTCCTGGTATACTGCCCAAATAATTAAAAAAATTAGGCAAAAAGAGAATGCTTACAAGCAATATAAAAATACCAATAGACTGTACTTTATAAACAATTATAGACGACTCCGTCGTGAAATTAAAGATGATATATTAATGGCCTATAAAAATCATTTAAAAAACGTAGAAAAATCAGTAGATAGCGATCCAAAACTTTTCTGGTCATACGTTAATTCCAAACGTAAGTCTACACGTATTCCTGGTAAAATGAAACATAATAATGAACTGTACGACAACCCTCAAACTATAGTAGATGCGTTTGCTAGATACTTTTCCAGTGTGTATAACAAATCATATCCTGTTTTTGATCTTGATTCTAATATCAATAATAGTACAATTAATTTAACTTTTATTTCTGAAAATGATATTTTATTGGCATGCAAGAAACTCAAGGGCGGCATGACATCTGGCGTGGATAGAATACCAAGCTTTTTGGTAAAGGACTGTGCCTTATCTCTATGCCCTCCGTTATGTGTCCTATATAACTTAATTTTGAAATGCTGTACCTTCCCCGAAATATGGAAAATATCAAGAATCTGCCCAGTTTTAATGTCTGGTGATTCTAGCAACGTTGGTAACTATCGTTCAATATCAATAATTTGCAATTTTGCCAAAATATTCGAAAGTATTTTATATAAATATATTTATAATGAGGTAAAAAATATTTTGTCACCACAACAACATGGCTTCATGGAAAAAAAATCTACGGTTACCAACCTTGCTAGTTTCAGTGACTTTGTCATAGATACAGTCGATAAGGGAGGTCAAGTAGATACAATTTATACGGACATACAGAAGGCATTTGACCAGATAGATCACTACGTACTGTTGCACTATCTAAGGTGTATAGGACATAGCCCATTGCTACTTCGCTTGTTTGAATCTTATCTTTTAAACAGGTTGCAGTTCGTTCTGTACAATGGCTTCAGTTCTTTCTCTTTCAAATCCACTTCTGGTATACCTCAAGGATCTAATCTAGGTCCTTTATTATTTTTAATATTTATTAATGGACTACTATTAATCCTCACCTGCTTAAAAATTATGTTTGCAGATGATTTAAAAATCTTCTACGCTATTTTGTGTTTACATGACTGCTACGTGTTACAACAACAACTTGAAAGAATTCACTCATGGTGCGAGAAGAATAGACTTAAACTAAATATAGGTAAATGTAAAGTTGTAACTTATACACGTAAAGCGCAACCTATTCTTTATAATTATAAAATAAATAATACTACCCCAGAAAGATGTCATGAAATCAAAGACCTTGGAATTATCTTTGACTCTAAGCTAACATTTACATCACATATTGATAGCATTTGTAACTCAGCATCAAAACTCTTGGGGTTTATTATACGAAACACAGCATCATTTACATCTATAAATAGTTTTAAAACGCTCTACTCTAGTTTTATCAGGTCCAAATTGGAGTACGGCGCTCTAATATGGTACCCTACTTACGCAAACCAAAAAAATCAAGTTGAATCAATTCAAAGAAAATTTTTAAAATTGTTAACATACAGGCTAGAAAGAGTATACCCGCCTCAGGGTACTAGTCAAACATTTTTATCAAATAAATATGAAATGTTATCTTTAGATACACGAAGAAAAAATATATCTCTCTCGTTTTTATTTAATCTTGTGCACAATAAAATCGATTGCGAATATTTATTAAGTAAAATCAATTTTCTGGTACCACGTGGAAATTTAAGATATACCGAAACATTTTTAAAAAGTCAACCTAGAACAAATCTCATGTTTAAATCGCCGATTTATATTATGTGCAATAACTTCAATTTATTAAATAACCAAAATATTGATATTAACTTTAGTAAATTAAAACAAATTCTTATCTTAGGAAATCTAATTGAAGATTAAATAAAGTTATTAAGTATATGTATAGTTTATTGTTCCATCAATCTATTTTCTAATCATCGTACAGAGTGATATTGGTAGACTGACAGTTTCGGGCTGCTGGCCCTCTTCAGTACCAAGAGTCAACTCTGCACGCTGATTAAGAAAACGTTTTTAGACTTTACTCGCAAAAGGAATATAGCCATTAGATTGATGTAGACTTGTGCGCCATCTATTTTTAGATGTAGACAACTACTCATACCTCTCCTAATCTGGAGACTTTGAATGGTAGCAAGTTGAAGACTTGTGTGTCTCAAGCACATAGTACCACTAACGGGTGGTTAGACGTAAAATTAGTAAGGACAGAAATTTTTAATTTTAAACAAAATTATAAAAATATTAATTTATTATTCCATCAATCTATTTTCTAATCATCGTACAAAGTGATATTGGTAGACTGACAGTTTCGGGCTGCTGGCCCTCTTCAGTACCAAGAGTCAACTCTGCACGCTGATTAAGAAAACGTTTTTAGACTTTACTCGCAAAAGGAATATAGCCATTAGATTGATGTAGACTTGTGCGCCATCTATTTTTAGATGTAGACAACTACTCATACCTCTCCTAATCTGGAGACTTTGAATGGTAAATTAATATTTTTATAATTTTGTTTAAAATTAAAAATTTCTGTCCTTATATGTATAGTATTATAGATTTGCATATTGTATTTAGTATGTAGTATATTTATTTATTGTAGTATCGTGTATATGTTTATACACTTTGTCCTGTAAATGGTGTATTCTGTTGGACAATAAAGCAATTATTTAAAGCCAGCATTTCTTTGAACCAAAGTCAATGTCCTTAAATGAAGAGCACGGGTTTTTTAATGAAGATAAGCGCTCTTCATTCAAGGACATTGACTTTGGTTCAAAGAAATGCTAGTCTTGAAACAAGAGAATATGGCTTTGAACCTATCGAAAGACACGTGTCCTTGGTTCAAGGGTTTCTTTTTTCTGTGCGTTTATTTTCTATAGACATCTGCCGTGTACATAATTTAAAATTGATCCAATTACTAAAATATTATGTATCAATTTTAATTTAACATCCAACATATATTTTAATCTTAAAAGCTTCACTGAAGCTCTAGTTTGTAAAAAATTACATGTTTGTAACACGATCATAGCGTTTTAAACCTTTCTGATTTCTGAATATAATTAAATTATAAATAAGTTTTCTTATATTGATAATAGTTATTTATAATACAAGGGCAAAAAGTTAAGTTTTTCGAGTGAGTAGGTTTTTAGAAGCCGAGGGCCGGCCGACGGGGCCGGCCCGAGGGTAATTAACCTACGAAATCGAAATTTAACTTTTTGCCCGTGTATTATACAATATTTTTTATTCGATTGTTACTAATTATAATAAATTATTAAAATATACTTAATTTTAAATTGCAAAAAGTATTTCTTTTTACTGTCTTATTACTTATTACTTACCATCATGGCCGCATGATTTTTTATTTTTTATAGAATCTAAAGCCTCAATAACTTCATAGGATTTAATAGGTTCATTTCTAAATGGAATAACACAGTTAAAGTTATCCATGACAAATTGATATCCAATCAATCGCTAAAAAAACAATTGAATCGTTTTTTTTGCATGCGATTTCATTTTCAAATTAAAAAAGCTATAGCTGGTGATTAATTTCTGTTAAAATGTGTCTGTTATGAAAATAGTAATACTTCTGAACCGTTTTATGAATATTATAAATATTAAAATTGATTTTGCAATTGAAATTTTGAGTTTTTAATTTATTTTAGTGGATGAATACAAATTAATCAGTTAACATATATTTTGAGGTTATGTTATAGAAGAAATTTTTAATTTGTATGAAATGATTATAATAACTGTATCTGATCAAAAAGAACAGTTAGTTCAAGACCAAAAGTGACCAAAAGATCATATTTCTTTATAAATATTACAGTAAAGGTAAAGCATTTTCTTTTAAAAAGCTTAAAAATAACAAGTTTTAGTTAGCGCGCGAAAAAATTTTGTTGACCCTGGGCCATAAAGTTCAACTTTTCGACCATAAAACATGAGCAAAAAGTGTCTCTTTTAGAATCAAACGAATAAAAAAATTATTTCTTGTATTATCTTGCGTTTATTTGCGTATGCAGTTATTTTCTTTTGATTAAATTATTGGTGAGGCGGATTATATACACAGAAAAAAGATTCCTTGAACCAAGGTTACGTGTCTTTCGATATGTTTAAACCCATATTCTCTTGTTTCAAGGCTAGCATTTCTTTAAACCAAAGCTAATGTGCTTGAATAAAGAGCGCGGATCTTTATTTAAAAACCTGTACTCTTTATTCAAGAACTTTGGTTCAAAGAAATGCTATCCTTGAAACAAGGGAATATGGCTGAACATATCGAATGACACGTGTCCTTGGTTCAAGAAAACCTTTTTTTCTGTGTAGGTAAAATCACGGTCGTACAGGTGAATCACGTGATGTGATGTCAGCTGACCCTCACTTTAAGGGGTATGCGTAATCCGCCTCACCTGTGAGTGAATATATTTTTACCTGTATAAAATGACGATGAATAACACAGGCCCACAAAACAAAAAAAGTTCCCTGGTCTTTTGACGAGACAGGTCTATCCTTATGTATTTTTCATCGCTGATTTCAAATCCAAAGTCAGATTAAGGGGTTCCGCAGTGATTTTTGGAGAAAATCCAAAAAAACATGATTTTTTATGTTTTTTGTATGGTTTTTTGAAATTAAAAAAAAAACGTCAAATGATGAAACTAATCTGACTTCAAATTTGAATTCTTAGAATCAGAATACATCGAAAACCCTATTTAGATTTTTTTTCACGAAACTTTGACCCTTGCAGGGCTTTGAAAACTGTAGTAGCAGCATGGATCATTTTTGTTTTAGAAACTCATTAATAAGTACCAATTAACGCCCCATATTTATTTTTTTAAGAAAAAGAAGAGGGTGTCCAAAAAAATTCACAAATCACATAAAATCTAAAAAAAAAACACTTTATTTCGATAAAAGGGATCTTATTTGGCCAAAAAGCATAATAATATGTACAATTTGTTTTGAAATGTGTTTATTTTTATAACTGGGTGTTGCGGATTTTTTTTTCAGATTTTTAAAATAAACGTCCGACACTTTTTTTGAAAAAAAAAACTTTATTTAATGTGTTTTATTACATAATATAACATACTACAAGGCATTTTGAAAACATTTTTTATTTATTTGCTACAAAATTAATATTTTATTGCAATTTTTAACCTTTGTTGAGATATTTAATTATTTTTTGGACGTCCTGTACTTTTTTTCAAAAAAGTAAATATAAACCCTGAATTCGGACATATTGAAGAATACCATACAAAAAAGAACTCTTTGGAAAAAATTCTAATTGCATTTGTTTTCTAGCCTTTATTAACCTCATGTGTCAATTTTTAGCATTTTTACACCATAAAAAATCCGTTTTATTTTTGTAGAGGGGCATAAAAATTGAGAATATTCCTTTATTATCCAAAATACTTTTTTGTTCCATAAATGTCCAATATCAAAGTTTTTATATCCTTAAAAAAATAAAAACCTTTCACATGATTTTCTATTTAAAACAGCGCCGGGCAGGACCTCTAAATATTTTTTAAAAAGTCTAAAAAAAAACAGGGTGGTTTTTTCACCTAAAGGGACAATTTTGAGGGGTGGGCCCAAACAATTCCGTAGGTCCTGGGCACCCTAATGGACACATATTATTGTAATATATTAATGTGAAATATTTCAGGTTTATCTGCATATTGCTGTCCCGCAAATAAACATTGAGAAAATTAGGTACAATTTCACTAAACATTTAAGTTATAAAGTAGAAATGCTGGAAATAATGCCCAGATAACAACGGTTGAAGAAGGTTCAACATCAGACACGATAAGGTTGGTTAGTGGGAATTAAGAGAAATTCTGCTGAGATTGGGCGATCATTTCACTTTAAATCGCTTACGACTTGACAGCAGGGGGTGATATCTAAATCCTGCAGTCGGAGGGCACGTCTAGTTGATTCACCGTGTTATTTTAAAGTTTTGAATTAAAATCTGTCATTTTTTGAGAACACGACAACTCGAGAACGAATAATCCAATCCACTTTTTTTCAGGAAAAATCAAGTTCTACAGAAAAAAATAAATAAAAAAATATGTTTTTTTAAAATTTTTTTTTTGCAAAAAGGAAATAAAAAAAAAGATAATTAGTTTAGTTTATTTTTTAAAGTCTTTCTCGGACCTATTAGTATAGGTGTTTTACACGATAATTGACTGAAATGATTACAAAGAATTTAGAATAGATTGTTAAAACATGTTTTAAATTATTTTTATTTTTTTTTGTTTTTGAAATTTTTTTGGGAAAATTTACTGTGAATAATATATAATGGAATGCGTAACATTACATATCTTCACGGCTTTGTTTACTCTTTTGAGTGAAATTTCGCAGGGCCTACGGTTGGCCTTGGTCGATATTTAAAAAAAAAAAAATTATCATGCTAAAGAATTTTGTAAAATATTGTGCCATTAAAAAATGTGAAAGAAAAAAAGAATTTAAAAAATAAAAAAACTATTATTTTCGAGTTTATGACTCTATGATTTTTAAGATTTTATTTATAATTTTCTGAAAAATCTTCGAAATCTTGTTGAAAATTAAAAAGTATTTTGAGATTTTTTAAAGACTTCTAAAAATTTGTACACATAGTGGTTTGGACTAGTGGTTCACACTAGTGGTTCACACTTCGTACACTGATAAAAAGGATTTATTTGGATATGTATTAAATTATTTGGTTGTGAGTAACAAATTTTATTTGAGTCAAATAAATATTTAGTCCATGCAAACAAATATTTTAATTTCAAAATGATGTATTAATGGGAACCAAATAGTTTATTTGACATAAATCAAATTTATTTGTCACAACCAAATAATTCAATTGGCCATATCCAACCAAATATTTTGTTGACACAAATAAACTGTTTTATCAGTGTATGGGGCGTAATTTATAAAAAAACTATGAAAAATGGATAAATTTTAGATATTTAGAAAACGTTATTCCAAGAACTCATTTTAAAGGTTTTTAAGGTATATTTTTCGTTAATATTGTATTTTTTTGTTCACAATTAAGTAAAATAAAATAATAAAATGTCGTATAACACTGTAGGAGCAACCGTTTTCAAAAAAAAAATGCAATTAAGGGGAAGTAACATTTTGTGCCACCAAAAATGTTACTTTTTAAGCCTATCCCAACTAGCAAAATAATTTTTATAAAGGCTGTTTAAAATGCATATTTATAGAAATGTGAAAATTTTATAAGGCGGTTAAATACCACTATATAATGTCTATACAACCAAAAGGGGCCCTATTTTATAAAACATTTCAGTAATTTAGAAGTTTCTTTTAGTAAAGTACACAACCATTATAAAATAGTCAATGTGGTGATTATAAAACTGTCCTATAAATATGTTATAATGTAGACAGTATCGCTTATTATTATCCCTTGTTTTCTACTGTTGAAATTTAGGATAGAATTATCACAAGAATATTTTATAATTCAAATTTATCTTGTTTCATGACAAAAATAATTATTTTACCTACTTAAGTCATTTATATCCATCATGCAGTATGGTGTAATTGAAAATATTAATTAAACCTTTATGATACACACCGATGGGAATAAAATTTTCTTGCGCAACTAACTTTTCCGACAAAATATGTATATATTTTTGACGAAAAATGAAGGCGCCGTAATTTGGCATACATTAGTCAGGATTGTTGAAAAAGAAAAAATAAATAAATATTTTTTAAACGGTTGAATTTTCAACTTAAACAAAAAATATATTGTTTTTCTTGTGAAATTCACAAAAGAAAATTTTCTATATATCTAAGAAATGTATTTTTATTTGGCATTTTTACGTTTGTATGTGAATTCTACACTATGGCGGCGATTTCTGAACAGCTGAACGCTTAATAAATATGGTGTATGGTAATACAATAATTTTGTGTCATTAGAAATGTTATACAATGCTTCTGTTTTCTTCCGTGCTCTATACGATATTAAAGTCCTATAATGTTGGTTAATATAGCCGCCATAAAACTGTTTTTAAAATAAAGCAGGAAGTTGATCCTTGACAAATTTTGGATGTTCCCAGATTTCATAATACATATAAAATATTTTCCCACATCATTTGTTTTTTTTAACAGCAAAAAAACATTTTAGGTGAATTTAGGTGCATTATTAAACATTATGAAGTTGTGTATAAACATAACTATTTTATAACGTAAAACTTGCGATAACTTTATTCCTGGGAACTACATTTCTATTCTATAAGGTCTTTATAATAGAATATACTGTTGTAGTTATAGGTTAACTATAAAATACTTTCATAATCACTGTTTAATTTTTTACTTCTGTGTAAAATAACAATTTTATTCCTTTGCTTAGAGAACTGCAATACAAGTTTTTACATAACTTCCATTACAACTATCTTTTAATGACAAAATTAAAAGTATTAGAATAGGTATACAACTGTATTATAATTTTTATACAATTTTTTTAAATATTTTTTAAAAGATTGTATAAAACGTCATATAACTGTTACAAAATTAGGATATTTACATTCATTATTTGTTCTATAATATGAGTTGTAAGAATGGCTATACAACAGCATTATGAAAACCAGTCTATTTTATGACAAAATTATCGTATTAAGACGCATTAAAAATTGTTTTATAAGCGGCGCTAGACAACAGTTATAAAATATTTCCGTTCTTTTAGGGGTCTATTTTGCTAGTTGGGATTACTCCTATTAATATTAAATTTAGATGTTTCGGTGAATGATACTTCTTTGCTTAGTTTTAAATAAAGGATCGCTCTGCGGCATTTTTTTGTTATTTAATATCTTCAAAGGGCCGTAGCTTCCTTAGGGCTTATTTCCGGACATAAATGTTCCTGTGTTGGTTTGTCATGTTTTGTAATGTAGAATCATCCCCTTTATTTAATATCAAAATACTACAAACACCGTGTATAGATATACAAAAATCAATCCAAAAACAATAGTAGCCAGCAGGTCATCCCCTATTTAAATCCTGCAGGGTACGGCTCTTTTATTCACTGCTATAAAACTTTTGAAATAAAATATCTCATTATTTACGGATTACTTAGTTTAAAAGTATTTCAGACTAATGGATTTTTTATTGGCCGATAATCTAACTAGAATTTTCTACAGGATTGTACTTTTTAAATAAATTTAATACAGGAAAATGAATTAAATACAATGCACAATACAATGTATATTCTTTTTATCCTTTAACAAAAGACAGTATCGATTTCTTTGTTTTGTTTTTAAAGTTTCAAAGAGAAATATATTTTCATTTTCATTTCGGCGATGAAATCCAACAATTCACCCGAAAATACAAATTTGGTAAATGCTGAGAGGAACAGTTGAATTCAAATTAAATATTAACATTATAATAATAATAATAATAATAATTAATTATTTGCTCCCGGCTATATTTTATATATGGGTGATTCTGTGCCAAATAGGACCCAAGGAAAACTTTGACTTCTTTGATTTGCCCTATTTTTGGCTCAAGTGTGCTATGTTTGTCCAAAAAGAACCTGATTTTTTTTCAGATTTTTTTGACATTTATTTTTGGAGTTATGGCCTTTTAAAGATGACAAAAATGCCCAACTTTTCTAAAACGTATAATTTTTAAACGGCTGTATATCTATAACGGTAAGGTATAGAGACTTCAGACAAAGTGTATTTTAAAGTTTGTTAGTTGGAAGTTATTTTGATAATAAAGTAAATTTAAGTTTGGTGATTTTGGTGATAGTCACCAAAGTAACCAATTTTTGGTGACATTTTACTCAAAATACGCCATCTTTGATTTTCTTTTTTTAAATATATGTTAAACTACAGAAATTTCTCTAACAGTTGCCCAAATTTCAAAATGGGACCGCCATATATTAGTCTTTGGTAAATTTTTAAAAATATAGTAGCAACTCAATTTTTTATTTATTGGTAATATTATGACCACAGTTTGATGTACGTTGTATGTTAACTTTACCTCAATCAAATTTAAACTAAAATTAACTTTTTTGCAAACGGAAAAAGTTAGTTGATTAATTTTTTTAATATAACTAGCCAAGACACCCGTTTTTCGCACGGAATTTTTAATAAATTAGACAAGGTATTATTTTTGCATTTTACAGAATGTTTTATACATTCATAATATTCTATAGTTTGTTTAAATAAGCAATTAATTATAACTAGCTATATTTTGTAAAGCATACTATGTTTACTAAACAGTGTTTAATGTCAAAAGAATCTAAAAAAGGCAAATTCTTATTAAGCATGCATAGCATACGTACGTATGCTATATAAGCCAAAAATCAGACAAATCGAAGAAGTCTGTGTTAAAAATTGAATATTTTGTGTTTCATTTGCCATGGAATGAGCCCAAACGTTTTCAGCTGGAATTGTTTTTGGTAAATGTTGAGGTGGAGTAAGGGGGTCAAAAAAATCCTAGCCGAATCTTTTGAATAAGGAACCTATATTTTAAATTTGAAGTCTTTAGCTCAAAGCGTTCTTAAGTTATAGTGATCACAAATTTTCTTGGACAGACAGATATACAGATTGACCGACACACAGATTTCTATTGGTAAACTATTGTTTTTTGTATATTAAACTACGAGAAAATAAAAAAAAAATAAAAAAAAGTAAAATTTAAATTAGATTTCCCATTCGAAGATAGGGTATCACAGCTAGTATATATGTATATAAACTCAATTTAAGGTTTTCCAAAACATATTACTAGTTACTTTTGCAATTTTGGCCAATTTCAAAAGGCCGTGACTCCATAAATAATGGCCAAAAAATCTGAAAATTATATAATTTTTTATTAAGGATACGTAGAGCCAGTATCCCAAAAATGATTAAAATCGAAGAAGTCGATGTCCAAAATTGCCCTTTTAGGGTCCTATTTGGAGTGGAATGAGCCATATGTCTTAATGTACATTCAGATTATGCTATTTTCAAATTGCTAGACTCCAGATCTGGTTCCTTTGGATTTTGCTAGAAGAGCCAAAAGCTATGGCAATGAGCTACCAAAAAATCAATTTTTAACTTGCCGAGTCATATGCATTACATTTATTACATTCAGATTAAGCTATTTTCATAGTTATACACAATAATTCTGAGACCAAGGGGTGAGAACAGTCTTTAAAAAGTGCCTTTAAAATATGTGATACATAATTTTTAAAGAAATAAGAATTTATGAAATTACATTTTGATTAAATGAAAATGAGTTTTTGGTGTTGATATATGTCAGATAAAGTTTTTAAAGTCTTTTTTTATTAGTAATAATTGTTTAAATATGTGAAAATAGACTAATTTAAATGTAGGCGACCTTCGACAATGAGCCTAGGTATATAAAGGCTCGAAACCGCGGTCAGGTTTTAATTAATATAATTGGGAAAAGGACCTTACTCTGCCTTTTATTTATTATATAATCCCAACTATGGATCCATTCGTTCGTTATTATACTGCTAGTCCGGCATTTTTAATCCATACCTACAAGAAGCTATCGATAAGAAGAGCACTAACATTGTTGGCTATATGGTTTAACCACTGTTGCATAAGATACAAAGTCACACCGGTTTATCTACAAATTAAACTGTCACACAACAATTATACAGAAAGAACTATGAGTGACGTTGATAATTTAAAAGTAAAGATTTTAAAAAATGAAATTAGGAGTGCCTACGCTAAAATTAACAGAATTAATATAGAAATGAAAGTTATTTATGACACATTAGTTAAAAAATGGGACTACACAAATGTAACAAGAATTTTCAATGATATTGAATCAACAGTACATGTGATTTCAAAGAAAAATAAATCAAAAATGGAAAAGAAACTTGAACAACTTAAGTCAAAACAAAAACCACCAACCACTAACAAGAAAACCCATGAGTTTTACAAACCAGTGCTAAATTTTACACAGACAACCTTTGATGAAAATGAAATCAATATTTTAAACAAGGGACTTCAGTTTAATCCGTATAACCTATGTAACCGTAAGGGTATGGAACAACTTCTTGTAGATACAGAAAATATAATAGAAAACTTGAATCTAGATGGTGCGGAAAAAAATATTATTAAGGATAAAATAGCATTTGAAATGAAAAAACAAAACTACAATAGGCAAACAGAAAATTAAACACTTCAAACTATAGTTAAGAAAATAGAAGACAATAATATTGTTATAACTAAAGCAGACAAGGGCTCAAGTATAGTTTTATTAGAAAAAGAAGATTATACAGAAAAAGTAGAGAGTTTTTTAGAAGAAAATGGTTTCACAAGGCTTGGCAGATTTAGTTTCAATTCATTTAATGAACGTGTTAAAAATGTTATGAAGGACTGCAAAGTACTATTAGATAATAACTTAATACAGATTTTGTATCCAAAAAACATACAGATACCAAGACTGTATGGGTTGATGAAAGTACACAAAAGTGATATTAAAGAAAATATACCAATACGCCCTGTTGTAGCATCAAATAATTCGGCAACCTATGGTCTTGCAAAATGGCTAAACAATGAAATAAAGACCAAATTAAAATTCAAACCAAAATATGCAATAAAAAATAGTAATGAACTAGTCAAACAAATTAAAGACATGGAATTACCTGACAACTGCATCATAGCATCATTGGACGTTAAAAGCCTGTTTACAAATATACCAATAGGTGAACTTAAAACTATCATAAAAAATGATCTGAATAATAGTAATTTATCTAATAGGGAAGTTCAAGAATATTACAGTTTGCTTGAAGTTTGTTTTGATCAAAACTTTCTAAAATTTAACGGTAAGTTTTGGAAGTTTGAGGATGGTTTGTCAATGGGTTCGCCTATTAGCCCTTTTCTGGCTGAGTATTTTATGAATTTCTTTGAAAACACACTAATATTTAAAAATAAAAACTGTAAAAAGTATATTAAATTCATTAAATACTATAGGAGATATATTGATGACGTGTTTCTAATATGGCAAGGGCCTATTGACGAATTACATAATTTTCTTAACTTTATTAACACTTTAAATAATAAAATCCAATTCACTCTTGAGTTAGAAAATGGTGAAGGCGCCTTAAACTTCCTGGACTTAACAATTTACAAGAAAGATAATAAATTCGCCTTTAAAATCTTTAGAAAACCCTCTCACACTGGCTTAACTATTTCAAACTACTCCAACCACCCGTGGGTTCATAAAATGTCTGCCTTCAACTGTTATATTTTTAGACTTTTAAATATTCCCCTATCACCAGAAAATTATAAAATAGAAGTAGATATTATTAAGCAAATTGCGATCATTAATAACTATAATACAACACTTATAGACAAGTTAATTATTAAACAAAAAAACAAACTGTACAGAAGTTTAGCTACAAGTCTTAGACTTGAGAGAGATAAAATAAGGTATGTCTCTCTTAGTTATATAGGGAAACCATCAATAATAGTGAAAAATATTTTAGATAGTTTGAAACAGAAGGTCAGTATATCATATAAAAATATACATAATTTGGGAAAAACCATTGTCAATAATAAAGATAAGATCGACAAATAGCATAAAAGTGGGGTCTACATGCTAAAGTGTGGGTGTGGAGCTGAATATGTTGGCAGAACGGCACGTTCGTTCCTCATTCGAACATCTGAACATTCTAGGTGCATTAACAAGCCAGAGGACCATACCTCACACTTTGCAAACCATATAAAAGACACGGGACATACTTTTGATAGGGAGACTGATGTAAGATTTTTACATATTGAAAATAATTTTGAGAGATTGGAATGTCTGGAAGAGTTAGAAATTTTAAAATCGTGCAAAAATAAACACACGATAACACTCAACAAACAGATCAATTTTTTAAACAACACACTTTTCTCTATACTTACCCCAAAATAATAAAATCATTCTTGTCGGTCTTCCTATCGAAGGTACGTCTCTAGTATGATATACTGATCTTCCATTTCTCCATAATACATTTTTATTTATTTTTATTATTAAATTTAAAGTTCCCGCCATCAGCCAGGGACCTATATAGTTAAGTTGTCCAACCTGTTTTATTATTGTATTAGCTGTCAGCTGTCACTTTTATATGTTATGTGTTCTTAAATTTAAGTTTTATTTATTTGACAAAATAGCTCAATTTTGTATTTTTTAATGTAAGTATTAATTTGTAGGACTATTTTAAATGTATCTTGTCAATTTGTGTTTATACACATATTTTCTTGTAGGCGACCTTCGACAATGAGCCTAGGTATATAAAGGCTCGAAACCGCGGTCAGGTTTTAATTAATATAATTGGGAAAAGGACCTTACTCTGCCTTTTATTTAATTTAAATGTAATAATTGTAATTTATTTGACTCGGTAAGTTAAAAATATATTTTTCGGGGACCCCATTTCACCACCTTTCGAGGCTTCTAGCATCCAGAGGAACCCGACCTGGCGATTTGGATGAAGCTTAATTTAAATGTACTTTAAGACATAATATATATATATATATATATATATATATATATATATATATATATATATTATATAAAATACAGCTGGGAGCAAATAATGAACTAAAAATGGTCACCAGACTACTACTAATACTACTACTAATAGTTAGGTAACCTAACTTAGGTTAACAAAAATGTCAGTTAATAATATTTTTTTTACAATTTTTTATAAAAAAGATTAGGAAAAAAGTTTCAGTTTAGGGCGAAATTTATGACCAAAATTAATAATTTCTAGGTGTCTAGCGGCCTTGCAAACCTAGAATATCTGAAAAAGTCAGAGAAATTAGATTGTCAGGAAATGTCCGGAAATATTATAAAGTAAATAATTTTGTATTGAAAACAAACGAATTCTATTGAATTAAATAGTTATTTTTACCGTGTGCTTAATATATATTTAATTACATAAAGACGGTAGCTATACAAAATCGATTAAATTCCTCCCAATCGAAAGGTATTTTCAATTAATTAAATCCAATTAAGTCGTAATTCCATGCTTGTATTAGATCCCTTTAAATAAACGGGAATAGAATTTTGCAGTCTATCGGGTGGGCTATAACCAGTAGCATATCAAAAGGCTCGCAGTTACGGTGGCCCAAAAAGCCCGCCCTTTTTGGGGGCTTGCATCGACTCAACAAGCACTGTAAATATTATTATAATATATTAAAATATTTTAATTAATTAAGGAAAAAAAATTATATGTATATTATAATATAACATTGTTATATAATATACTCACATATTTCGCCCTTGCAGACCACATTTTGAGACGAAAATTCTCAGTTAAAGACATAAGATATTTTCTTTATTGTACAGTTAAACAGTTGCTTGATCGCCTTACGTCGTTCTTTTTCTAATTTTTGCTTTAAGGACTTAGATTTTTATGATATAATTACGTAAAATTTTCTTATTTTCAAAGACAATTATATCATAGCTTATCTTTTTGATTTTTGGGAAATAGGGCTTTGAATCTGACTAAAATTGTTATCTAATTTTGTTGTGACGTTTCGAAAGTGGATTTTCGTTGTTTTCGAACCATCGTCGAAACGTCACAGCAAAATTAGATAATAATTTTAGTCAGATCCAAAGCCCTATTCCCCAAAAATCAAAAAGCTAAATTATACAAATCGGGCAAAAACTTTCAATTTTGACAAATATATTATATTAAAAACAAAAAAAATCGAAAAAAGGCATAGGCACTTAAGCACTTTCGTGAAAACTGGTGTATTGGGGTTTTTGAGGTTGCTGAAAGTGAAGCAGATAATAAAAATATTCTAAATCTAGTAGTTTTCGTGAAAATTGGTATATTGGGGTTTTTGAGGGTTTTGAAAGGGAATCTGATTATAACAAAATTCTAACTTCACCCCTAAGGGGGCAGAGGGTAGTTTTCGTGAAAATTGGTATACTAAGATTTTTTATGGTTGCTGAAAGTGAATCTGATAATAAAAAAATCCATTTTACGCGCGGAGGTGAAAAATGGGAAAGCTCTTTTACTGGGCAGTGTATTTTTTTTATTTCAATGAGAAGGGAGCCGTCAAAAATGTTGCGGGGTGTGGAGGCAGTATAAAGTTACGCCTCTGGCTATAACCAATTATCTAGTTGCGGAGCGATTGTCTGCTGACGGTCAGTTTACAAAAGAGTGACAACAATTAAGTCGAGATGACTCGCCCTTCCGCAGACGCTCCTTTGAGGGAACGATTGTACCCTTTGTCTTGTCCTTTCATTAAGGCAATCGGCCGCGGAGCAGAAAGGATAAAGTCGAGCCTAGGGGATGCAAAGATTGCCCAGATATAAGTGGAGTCATTCTGTCGAGCGGCGGTTCTGGGCGCCTTCGTAAGAAGGTAGGTTTTGCTTTGAGTTGTACCTTCGGGAGGGAAGTTAACCCTTTCGGATCCATAGCTATCAAAAATTTGGCTCAGACTTCTGACGTATATACAGGGGCAATGAAAACATGTCGTAGCCATGATTTGGCAAATAATATATTACGCAACGAGTACGCCAACCTAGTTTTTAGTGCACTCGATGTGCACTGAAATGATTTGCGTCGAGGTGCGTATACTATTTTTCCTACGACCTAATAATAAATTATCTTAAAATTAGTTTGTCAATTTGAGGTTATGTGTTTGACGTTTAAAAATTTTATGACAGCAGATATGTAAAGATTGTCACTTCTCAATCGTTGTCATAGGCAACGGGTGGAAAATAGGCACTAACTACTAACTAGGTCGTAAGAAAACAAAATTTAGTAACTATTATTTTAAATAATGACCTGTCAAAAATAGTTTGTTTATGTCAATGATCAGCGCTAAATTTAGATTAGATAACGAAAGTTCTACAGAGGGAGACAAAAGTATTATTCTGGACCCCGGAGGTAAACGACACCATGCCACAAAAACGTAATTTTTCAGGAGAGCAAGTTTTTGATTCTTTTTTAACATTAAATGCATGGGCAGTGTTTTGTTTTCCATTGTATTATTTCCGTTATTTATAGTAACTGGACATAGTGCCTTTACCTCTATATAAAGTGAACAATGCACATCATGATAACTCTATTTCACAAAAAATAGACATGGTGTCCTTTACCTCCGGGGTCCAGAATTATTATGTTTTAAAATAAATTTATGCATATTTTAGGTATTCATTTGCCTCTTTAAAAAGTAATTCAAAATGTTATTTTTACCTAAAATATGTATAAAATAATAATAATTGCACTGTTGTCTTCCTCTGTAAAACTTCTCTCTTTATCTAATCTAAATGTAGCGCTGACCATTGACATAGACAAACTATTTTTGACAGGTGATTATTTAAAATGATAGATACAATATTTTGTTTTGCTAAATCACGGCTACTAGGTTTTTCAACTTAAAATTTTTAAAAGCGCTGTAATTTCTGAACAAAGAAAGACAGGACCTACGTATATGAAATTAAATCTACATTTCATTGCCAATGTTTGTAAAGAGGCTAATAATTTATTAGTAATAAATCACTCTGTATTTCGGCAGCCCTTAAAAAATCTGGTTCTGGTGGTACGGACTTTGATTTTAGGATTATTCCTGATAAGTTTAACCCAGGGACTAAGCTTAGTCTTATAATTAGGGAGAGGGAGAGAGGTTTCAAGTTGGAACGTAACATATTTTTTTCTCACTACCAACTAGGTAAGTTGACATTACTTAATCAAAAAGTCGACAGTAATGGAAAGTACTATATCGAGGACACTTAGTGATAGATAAAATCAGTACAAACAAAACCGTAACTAAAGACAAAAAAAAACGATTTACCGCACAAGGACACGAAGTGTGCTTACATTTACCGCAAGAAGACATCTAGACATAAGACTACTATTTCTAATTTTATAGAGTGATTCCATAAAAAAATGATTTCTTGAATTGTCACACATATAAATGTCAAAAATATTATTAATAAAATAAGATTTCAACTCCTTGGTAGTGAGAAAAACGAATGTGTTACTCGTAGGTAAGTTTTTTTTCTGTCTTCGGTCGTGCTTATGGACCTCACCTCCGCTTCGGCCCACAAAATACGACCTCACACAGAAAAATTCACTTACCTCTACTAGAAGCGCAAATAACTATTTTGAAAATTTGGCGAAGGCGCTTGTATGTAAATCATCATCATATATTTCGTTGTAGAATCACCTCTTTAAATTTATTGTCTTTATCTATGAACACCCTGTATGTAAAGTTTAAAAAATAGTATATTAAAGTACTAGTTTCATAACATACGTTTTTAGCGCACGAGTACAAGTTTAGAAAACGAGCCGCTTGTGGCGAGTTTTCTAAATTACTAGTGCTCTAAAAACGTGTTATGAAACGAGTGCTTTATACAATTTTTTCTATTTTGCTCTAAAATTTAAAAAACTTACATTTAAATTGATGACTGATGTAGTGATTTTTGTTTTGGGTTGGCATTACAGTTTACAGTATGTTTAAAATTCTAAGAACAAATGATATTTTGATATATTTTACAGTCATCTCTTCTTTTTTCACTGCAATTAACCAGTCCACAATTTTAACACGGTAAAAAATAACCCAAACACAAAATTTTGTAAAAAATTAAACTTTAAATCGACATTGACATTTGCACGCAAAACGTCAAGAGATAGGCTTTTGTATGTTGCCAACCCAACAGAAAAAAAAGTAGAGACCTCTTATGGGCCTATAAGAACACGCAAAATGCGTGTGATTATGAGCTTATAAGATTCGCAAAATAGAAAAAGAATATAATAAATCTAAACATTTTATAAAACAATATTAATACATATTACCGCATAAGGGGACTTCCAAAAGGTATATGTCGCTTCTCATAAAGTGTCACGCCGACACTGAAATATTCAAATTGTGTTTTCTTAATTTTGTAAATGGAGGAATCAATGATTTTATATAATAAATAAATGTGTTAAAAATTATTTTTGACATTTTTTTAGCATATGCATTTTAGGGATTTTTGTACATAACTTTCAATTTTTTTTTACTACTGAGACAAAAAAAAAGCACTGCTTCAATTAACACGTTCGCTGTGCATAACTCATTTACAAGTATGCGAATTAGCACTACGGTACCATTAGGTATAGTGCTTAGTGCGTGTGAGTTATTTATACGCTATGGCCTTTTGGCCCTAATTCTTGCAAAAACTTATTTAAGGTCAGTTATGAATTTTGTGAAAGATTTTCCTTGGACTTAAGCTCGGAGTTAAGAAAGCTAGTACGTTTGCATTAGGGGCCTGCGCCTTATTTTTGAGTCGCAGCGAACGTGTTAAGCAGCCATTTACGATTTCTTTCTTCGGGTCTGCTTCAGTCCTGGTTTAACTCTATTTTTTCGATTCCCGGTGGTTATTCAGGTGAGCTTTAATCTTATATTAATAATTAATATTTTGAATACTTTTACTCGCCGTCACGACGGTTGGTTCCCCAGAACCGCCGCTAGATAAAGTGACTATATATTTATATCTTTTATAAGCGAGATGAATTTTGTTTGTTCGCCGTTGGAAGTTTTGGATGTGACATTTTTCGGTACAGCTGAAGAAGGTCCCTGTAATTCTTTGTGATGTAACATTTACATATTATATTAAACTAGATTGCATGTCTGACTAAACTTTCATAAATTTTGATATAATATTTATGATTTCAGTTTTGTACAAATTGAATTTGAAAAACGTGTCATAAATCCGTTTTCCTAATATTTTTTACGTATATACTCAAATTATTGAAATATTTTTATCCAGACAAAAATTATTCGTTTAAACAGTAGGTACGTGTTAGTCCCTTAAATAAGGACTTAGTACACCGAGAAAAATCGGGCAAGTATCGGAAAATATACTATTTATTTAACATTAATCTATTACATGTGATTATATTTTTATTTATAGTAGAACATCTAAATATTTGGATTCAAGAAAGTATTAGAGAAGAAAATATACCTTTTAATTGATTTTATTATTGATGTTAATAATTACATTTATTGTACAACAAGCACTCTAATAAGGTATAAACTACCTTTTGAAAAAGGTCCCCGAACGAGTATAAACAATAAACTAAACTAAACTAAACAAATATGATCAGTTTCAAAATATACATAATAGCCCAAATAAATAGGAGAATACGACTCTGACGTTACAGCGCGTAAATAAAAAAGTAATCTGTAGTGCAATTAAACCTTATTTATTAAGACTTAATACATAATTATTAATAATTATGAAAACGTATGTCTACAAAAATTATTTAGTAAGTCTTAAGAAATAAGTTTTACTTATCCTACAGAGTGCTATTTAGTTTGCGCTGTGACATCAGAGTCGTATTCTCTCGTTGAATGGAGTTTATATGACTATGATATTACACATTAATTAAACATAAATAAATGGTATATTCATGCTAATACACTTCTCCTAGATATAAACGCATCACTAATAAATTTGTAATTATATTAATTTTAAAATTTAATTAACGAATTAAACTCTATATTTCAATTTTGTAAATTAAACACTTTCTTAAAATGTATTTCTAGAATTAAGCATACAAAATTTGAAAAAATATAAAAAAACAAAATTCGGAATTTAAATTTTTTAAAGAAGCATATAAAATCATACTTAATACCGGGTATTTCCACCTCTGCTTCTAGTCGTGTCCTGGCAGCGACAATTCATGCTTAAAATAAGACTTCGTATGCTGTTTTGATCCAGTCCATTCCAAATTTTAACCAGAAGTTTCCCCAAGTCCTTCAAGTTGTCAGGTCGGTTGGGATGAGAACGTAATTGCCTTCCGAGTATATCCCATACGTGTTCCATTGGATTAAGGCCGGGGCTTTGTGCTGGCCAACCCATAGTTTCAATGCCAACTTTCAAAAATAATCTCGAACTACTCGGGCTGCATGGGGTCGAGCATTATCTTATCCTCCCCACACCATGACTGAGCCTCCACAAAGTGGTATTCGCTATGTTACAATGTGCGTATCGTTCATTTGGCCTTCTAAAAACACGAATTCGTCTATTAAACGTATGCAGGCATAATCGGGATTTATCTGTTCAAAGAACTCGTTCTCAGTCAGCTTCCCCTCAGTTGACGTGCTCCCTGGCAAAGTTTAACCGGGCTCTGGGAGCAATGCGAGGATGCAAATCATCTACCTGAAGTCGTTGTCGAATTGTTTCCAAACTTACTTGAATGCCATGTGCGTCTTGAAGCTGAGATTGCAACAATCTTGTTGTTACAAACCGTTGCCTTAGAGCGGAAAGTCTTAAAAAGTATCTTGGTCGGGGGTCGGGATGCGATTTGTCCCTTGTCCAGCTCTTCTACTGCGCTCACAAGTTTCCCTGAATCGTTCAACCATACTTGAAACTGATGTATGGGACACGCCAAAGCTGTCACCTTGGCGATAGCTCCAACCTTTTTCGTGCAATACAATGGCTTGGGCACACTGAGCAGGCGTAAAATTGCTGGATTCGCGTTGCATTTTAACAATTCAAACAGAAGACTATCGAATCGCTCAAAAATTTAAACTGTAATGGGCAAAAATAAACCACTAACTGCCTTGTAAGTCAATTCATATTATAAGAAATTTTACGACTTCAGAAAAAAGTCCAAACAAATACAGCACAAATAAAAACGTGGTTTGTAGTTAAAATAACCAATATACAAGGGTCTTCAAAAATTTGATAAAATATGGAAGAGTTTTTTTAAAATGGCAATATTTATCTTAAAATATTAAGTGGTGCGTTAATTTCTTGGAGAAGTGTAGATTAAACTTACTAAACAAATTACACTGTGCGACAGAAAATTTAGGCAAGAGATCTGTCAACTTCAGTCATTAATTTAAGACCACTATAGTCGAGTCCCCAAGGGGTTTCACTACTTTGGGTCATTTAAGCGATTTTTTTTTAATTTAAAGTTTCCAATGCACCCTAATATGCATTTTTTAAGTTAGCGTTTAAAAACTTTAAGAGGTGAATTCCTATCCAAAGACATGAAACAGTTCATATTAACGTATGTCTAAAAATGCTTCGTAAGGGAGCTACGGTCCCTCAGTGACAGGCTCGCAAATTAGATTTTCGTTTAATATCTCAGGAACCCTTTGAGCTACAGAAATGAGTTTATGCGTGTGTTTTTATATCAACAAGGGCTATTAATATATACTATTTTCATGTTTTAATTTTAGCCAAGGGCGAGAAGGCCCAAGCACTTTTTTGCCCAATTCCTTTTTTCAACGCAACTTTTTTGCTGTTTTTTTTAGTTTGAATATGATCCTTTACATAAATATACATACGATATAAATCAATTTCGAGCAATAAAAAAATATCGGTCGCTTGATCTTTTGATTGATCGGTCGGTCGCTCGGTCGGTCGATCGGTCCGACGATTTATTTTTGTCGGTCGTTCTGCCCGAGAAATTTTGTGGGCACGATAACTTACTTATGACGCCTTAAGCTAGCTAATAATAAGGGCATATCCACAGGCTCGCATAACAACAAGGTACATAACAATGCGATGCCGTGATTGGCTTGATGAGACGCCAGTATCTTGTAAGCCAATCACGGCATCGCATTCTTATGTTTTATCTTCTTATGCAAGCTTCTGGATAGGCCTTAATCTGTATTTTATTTAAAGTCAGTCATATCCATTGTTGCTGGAATAACCCTTTATCATTTTCCGTTTTTTTTTATTCCAAAAAACCATACAAAAACCATAAAAAATCATGTGTCTTTTTGTATTTTTCTCGAAAAACTACTGGGAAACCCCTTAATCTGATCTCGGATTTGGATTCAGCGATGAAAAATACATAAGAATAGACCTGTCTCGTCAAAAGTTCAGGGTACTTTTTGTTTGTTTTGTGGGCCTGTGTAATTTGTGCATGTCCAGTATGGACACACGTTTTTATTTTTAATTGATCTGATATTTTCCTGATTGTCTCCGACTTTTAAAATATTTACAGTACCTTTTGTGATTTTTTTTCATGGTACCAATCCAGCTACACCCAAAAATGATTCATATTAAAACCAACTTTTAAATTTTACTGACATCTGTAATACTTAACTTAAATTTTAAAATTTGACAAGAAATATCAAATTGACACAAATAATTAAATTGACATAGGTAATTTTTTTACAAATGCTTTAAGCGAATTAAAAAAAGGAAGCAATCGAGGAAGCAATTCTTACAGCAAGACTAAATAATGAATTGGATATTTCCACGAATACGGTTTGCCGCGCGAAAAAAGAGAACAGAAGAACAAGGTGTAATATTTAAATAATTTTTCACATTTTGCTTGAACTTTTTTTGGTATAAAATTAACAAAACGGGACGTTACCTTCCAAACATACACAGATGAAAATCCTGCTGTGTAAATGGATATTTTTTGTGTGTAAAAGTAAGCGTGTAAAAATTTAACACGTTTCCGTGTTAATTTTACACAGGACGTTTACACGGTAGCCAATTTTATCAGATTCTACACAAAAATGTGTAAATAATCTGAAAAATGTGTAAATGTACTCATAAATGTGTAAATATACTTAGAAATGTGTAAATATACTCATTATTGTGTAAATATACTCACAATTACACGGACATTCGGTAAAGTCGTAGCCGAGGGTAGGGAGGAAGAATTTGTGCGCGCGCCGTGTTGATGTTCTGACCCAGTTTTAGACGCAACGTGGTGGGGGCGTGTTGGTGTGCCGAAATGGATTTTATAAATATAAAATTAAAATATAAACGTATTAAATAAATTTATATAGTTTGTTTTTTATAGGGCAAAAATCATATTTTCTTATGATTTTGCATGATTGTCTGCAATAAAAATGCCGGATCATGGCGTCTGTTCAGCATATTTACACAGCGACTGTGTAAATAATACACGACTGTGTTAATTTTACCGAAAACTGTGTAAATCTTACCGATGACTTTGTAAATTTTATAGAAAACTGTGTAAAATTGCCAAAAATGTCATATATTTAACAGTAAAATTAATACTTTCCTATGGATTAGACACCATTTTGATGGTACAGAGCGATCTTGATAATACGGACTTATTAAAACCGCGGTGACCCGGATTAGTAGATCTAAATAATTCGGATTACTGAAGCGAGACAGTCTTTGTATTGAAAAGTGAAACATTTAACACAAAACAACTAGAAAATAGTACATAAACAAAAAATAGAAGCATACTTATTTAATTTTATACACTCAGGTGCAAAATAAACGGACCACTTGAAAAAATTGCCTATTTTCAAACGTAAGAATTTCTAAACAAACGTATTTGTTTGATTTTTTGTTATTTTAAAGCCTAAAAGTAACCTGTACAAAAAAATCAAAAAACACTTGAAAATTTTTTCAACATTTTTAATGTTTTTTTTTTAATTTTCTTCTTGCGAAAAATGAAAAATTTTTGAAAAAACAATTTTTTAAAATAGTTTTTATTTTTTAAAAAAGTTTAACCCCCATAACTTTTTGTTTTTGGGGGATTACTTTTAAAGTTGGTAGAATTGATCCTTAACTACCTATAATAGTAATTTTTCCTAAAAAATTTAAGAAATTAATTTTCTTTCAGCTTTTTTTGATTTTTTTTTTTGGGATTTTTTTAAAAGTTTAACCCGCCATAAATTTTTTGTTTTACTTTGAAAAACAATAGGGATCTTCCCCTCATGGAACTTGATATTTACTAAAAAATTCGAGTCGATCGGATAATTGGTTCTTGACGGACAAAAAGTTTCTTATTTTTTTTATGAAACACATTTGTATTCAAGAACTTTTTGTCTAGGACGTTTTTTGGCGATTTTGGGAAATTCGAAACTACCGTGTAATAAATAAAAAAACTTAACATGATTTCTCTTTCAAAAAACCGCTGGGCGCGATCTTCAAATATTTTTTTAAAAATCTAAAAAAAATAGAGGGTTGGTTTTTGACCTAAATGAACATTTATAGGGAGTGGAACCCTAAAAAAGTCCATTTTTAAATTTTGTCTGGTGACCCTACTACACATACTACGTAGTAGTATAACAGGGTTCCCACCGACCTGGAAAGAATGGAAAACCTGGAATTTGGACATTTTTAAGCAAAAAAGTTTGGAAACATGTTCTATTTATTTTACCAAGAATAACTCTTAAATTAAAAATATTAGAATTATGTAAAACTGTTTAAAAATTAAAATACATATCAAATTGGCAAAAAAAAATAATATTTAAAATAATAATAATAATAAGAAAATGACGGACATTTTTCAAAAATTTTCAAACAAAAAGGTCCGCCAGTTTGTTAATTTTTGGCCAAAAATGTTTCTTCTGTTTCGGGCTATAGCGACTTCAATACTGAATAATATTCCGTTTTGTTTTTTTTTTCAGTCGATCCAATCATGGCGACCACCGTTTTTTGATATAATGCACCAAATCACCCTGTATAATATATAATTATCGTATTTAATAAAGAATCAGTATAATACAATTTGTTTCATTATCCTGTTTACAAAAAAACATAGGTATATTATTATACTGAACACGGTGTTAACTTTACCGATAACGATGTAAATTTTACCATAAATGGTGTATGTTTCATTTTAACAGTAAAATTAATAAATTCTGTTTTTGTGTACATTTACACATTGTTACAGGTAAACCACTTTAGAAAAAAAACCTTGTTTACCTATAATAATGTGTAAATGTACACAAAAACGAAATTTATCAATTTTATTGTTAAAATCAAATTTACACGGTTTTCGGTAAAATTTACATTTTTCGGTAAAATTTACACATTTTTCGGTAAAATTTACACAACTTTCGGTAAAATTTACACATTTTTCGGTAAAATTTACACAACTTTCGGTAAAATTTACACATTTTTCGGTAAAATTTACACATTTTTCGGTAAAATTTACACAGTTTTCTGCAAAATTTACACATTTCTCGGTAAAATTTACACAGTTGTCGGTAAAATTTAAACATTTGTAAGTAAATAAATCATTGCTCAATTACACATTAGTGTGTTAAGACTTTACACAATTCGATTACACATTTTTGTGTAAAGTTTTACACACTTCCGTGTAGACCTGCATTGACACGGTTCCGTGTTCAAATTTGTAAAAATGTGTAAATTTTTTTCATCAGTATATGGTTATAACCAAGCCACGAAACGAGGACTAGTATTTTAGAATAATAAAGAATAATTCTTTAAATTTATTCCTGTTAAATTTTAAGTAAGAATTGTTTTAAGAATGTTCTGGAAAAAACGTCGAGCAGTATTTTAGTTCCGTCACAATATGCCAAAAATGTATTCGTTAAACATGGCCATCACCAAGGCATTTTAACAGTATCTTCCGAAAACCATGGTCTGTTGCGATTTTGCTATTAACGGTAATGAATATCTTAGACCACCTTCTACCAATATCCACCGTAAGTTTGCTTTGGTCATTATTTAAAACTTAAACTGACCTTGACTATTTTATATTTGTATATATACAATACATATATATATTGATATATATTGATATTAATAAAACAGAAATAAAGTTGTTTATGTATTATTTCAAAATGACAGCACGCCTAACCCTATTTTTTAAAAATGACAAATAACTCAGATAACACGATCTACGCAACTGTAATTTTAAATATTGGGTATTCCGCAAGGATCCTTGCTGTTGCTGGATTAAATGGTCGTGATCATACTTTCAAAGATTATAATTTTTACTGAAAATTTATAGCATTAAAACAAGTTGTGTTGTTGCAACAACCAGAGTAATAGTTGATCTAAACCGGAATATTATTGATCTGATATTTTTTTCAGTGTATGAATCCTTGAACTTTTTGGTTGGTATTTGTCAAATAATAAATTACCAAAATCGGAGCCAAACTTATTTTAAGCACAATAGCAGCTATGATCAGCAAAATTTAGTTTTAGAAAATTGATATAAACTTTATTATTTTATAGTTTGCAATATCAGCAAAGTTATTGAATCCGACCCAAACTCTTTATACGTATAACCCATGGATTCGAGTACGAATAGAACAAGATGAATAAAACTAAAATAGATTCAATTTCTAGTAAAATGGTGATTTATGTAACGTTACGTTCGAAATTTTAGTTCACCAATTTAGCAATTTCATAGTTGTATGCTTCATACGATATGCAATATGTCAAATGATATTACTGATACAGGATAATTCAGAAAAAGAGTATAAACTGTTTCACAAGCGATTTTAGTACGGTAAAAATCCGAAAATAGCTCCTAAAGAAGTATTATTTATAAAGGTGTCTTCGAAAAATGAATTGTTGAGTTTTAAAAGGGTTATTTCACATTTTTGGTCAAATTGAGTTAGAATCGGGTATCTTATACGTGTTATGATCTGAATATTTTATATGTTGTTAAAATTTTAAAATAATATTTCTTTAATATTGCGCTATGATACAATCTGGCTTCACGAGATTCGGCTTCGGAAGAGTTCGGTGTGTCCTACATTTGATCGGACCCCTCCTCGGTAATTCTTGTCGGTATAATTTAAAAGTTGTCTAGTAATCTAAATTGTTTATACGAATTTAATTTATGGTCAAAATGATCGTTTCAGATGTCAGAAATAGCAATTAGCTTGCAAATTGATGAGACTGAAACTCTTTTGTCGGGATAATTAAATATGCGCGGTATCTTTGTAGATATTTTGCGCTAATAGCATTGTCAAATAAATTTAACTAGTGACCTTCTTATTAGCTATATAAACTCATGAAAAGATTCATTTTTATCGAGTTTTAGTTAGACTGCCTCTACGCCAGTTTCAAAAGTGAAAATGTAGTTTCTGTGAGAATTAATTTTGAGATTTATTCTTGAATTAAAAATAGTTTTTAAACTTAGAAAAATTTTGAGACTCGTTTTATCAGACATAAAAATAATTTTGGACACTTATAAATATTGAACACTGATAGAAATTTTGACGAATATTAATTAACTTTGAAAAATATTTTGTAAAATAATTTAAATGACTTATACGAACCAGTTTTAATATACACTAAGAAAAATGTGGAAAATAAATTGGGATTTGAAAATGATTGCGAATAGTTGGGATTTCAAACATAGAATGTTTTAAGTTAGTAGTATTTAATGGAAAACTAATATATAATGGAAATTAGAATTTAAGGGCTTTGCATAGAAATAGGACTTAGAAGTAAGAATTGATCTTTCATGTTCTCGAAGAATTTATTCACATTTATTTAATATATTATTCTTAAGTTAAGAAGAAATCGTTTTATGTTTCCAAAGCGCCGTCTCCTAGAATACCCGCTCCCGAATAAAGTGATAAGTGGTTAAGTATATTCTCCGCTCGGGTATACTTTAAATACGATGGAAGATTGTATGGCCAACCTAACTGAGTAAGTTATAATAAAAGTTATAATTAACTGCTGGGCTATAACCGAATTATATACCACTATCACAACATTAGTGAAGAATTCGACATCACTACATTAGTAGAAAAATATTTAATAGTAAAAAAACCACTTCACTACATACGCATCGCTTACTATTAAGAGAAACTCAAACAAAAATCTCTTTCCTTTTTTAGGGCTCAAAAAATATTTTAAAAAGTGGTTACAACCTTAGGGCAGACTAACATCTCTACTCTAAATTTCTCTACTCCCTAACATCCCTACTCCATAACATCCCTACTCCACAACAACTCTACTCTGTAACATCTCTACTCCATAACATCTCTACTCCGTAATAACTCTATTCCACACTATATGCACTTTATTAGCCACTTAATAATAAATGAGCTGTTCAAAGAACAAAGAATCTTCTTCTTCTAGATTATTTTATTTTTTCCTAGAAAACGTTTATCTAAATGTAAATCTAGAACAATCATAAATGAATTATTCTAAAAGCAACAATGACCGCGTACTCTTAACATGCACTAATATGTAAGTAATTAATAAACTGAATTCATTTTTGACAGTGACTTAGCATGACAAATATTCTTTTGAGTTAAGACAAGTGGCGAATAGAGTTTCTATAGTGTGGAGTAGAGTTGTTACGGAGTAGAGATGTTATGGAGGAGAGATGTTACGGAGTAGAGTTGTTGTGGAGTAGGGATGTTATGGAGTAGGGATGTTAGGGAGTAGAGAAATTTAGAGTAGAGATGTTAGTCTGCCATCCTTAGGACTAGTGTGAAAAGGATTCTAATTTGGATATCACCACCAACCAAATATTAAGAAATTTCCCAACTTTTTACCCCTGACGAAAAATTTTGATGACTAAAAAAAAGTCATCGCCTTTGCGAACATCCCAACTGTTCCGCTCCAATTTTTCCAACTACTAAATTTACTGAATAAAGAATTAAATGTTTTTAAAATTTTTCTCAACTATTTCACATCTGGACAGTGGATTTTTCCAACTTAAACATGGTTGAGTTGGTCATCTAACGACTTACGTCAAAATTTATGCAAAAATATAACTTTAAAATTTTTATGAATAGAAAAAACCTCAATAGAATATACGCCATCTAAGTTATAGTTTCTTAATTAAGTTAAACGCTTGAAAGTTGATGTAAATAATTTAAAATACTAGATGGCGATGGTATTTGGGCGTTGTCACGCAACAACTGTCTAACCCACATTGTGAAATGACAGTAGATTACAGATCATTTTACCCAATATGTTGTAACTTCAGCCAGGGGCGTGCCAACCGGGGAGGCCCAATCACTTTTTTGCCCATTTTTTTTTATCTGTGTAACTTTTTTGCTGGTTTTTAATTTGATTATGATGTGAAAATGCATAAAAAACTTAATTATGATGTAACAGTTTAATACTCAATGCTTACGATAAAAAATTCTGCTGTCAACAAAATAATACTTTCCCCTATAGGCCTAATTTCATTAAAATCAAAAACAAAAAAAATTAAAAATTAAAAAAAAAATTCAAAAAAAGTTTATTTTTTCGTAAAATGAAAAATAAATTGAACAAAATATGTTTTTGAAAAAAATTGTTTTTGTCCCATTTTAGCCCCTTACCCCGACCCGATTTTTACGAAAAACAATTCCAGCCTAGAACTTTCGATAATCAACCTGTGGTCCAAATTTGAAGTCTTTAGCCCGAAGGGTTCTTGAGTTATCGTGGTCACAAATTTCCCGGACACACAGACCGACAGACCAATCGACCGACAGACAGAATTTTTTTTCCACGGAAATCATATTTTTTAGATATAAAACGTTTAGAAACGTAAAAAAAGCAATAAAAATTTTTTGATTTTTTTTACTAACGCCAGACTTTCCTTTGGAAAAGTAAAATGTATGTTTCAAAGAAATCGAAAAAAGCTTAAGAAAAAGTTGGATCCGCGTATTTTTTTTTCAGAAAAAATTATTTTATTTCAAGGATCAATCTTATTAATTTTGAAAAAAAAATCCATTAAAAAATAAAAAAAATTTAAAAATTTAAAAAAAATTAAAAGATACGTTTAGAAAAGATAACTTTGATAAATAGAAATATTCTCAACAATAAAAAAAAAGCTTCACAAAAAGAATTATGTACGCACACGAGCAGGGCCGTGCCGTGATTTTTTTTAGGTGACGCAATGTCAAAATTTTACGCCCTTGGTAAAATTGCGCCTCCTATGATCGATCAGTTATTTATGTTCACAAGTATAATTGTTGGTTAAAAAAAGGTTACCAACTAGACAAAAAAAAAACGCACGAGATCAAAGCAAATATAATTTTGGAAGTATATCGAGAAAAAACGCAAC
The DNA here is from genome assembly GCA_958510825.1 of Brachypterus glaber. Taxonomy (NCBI): domain Eukaryota; kingdom Metazoa; phylum Arthropoda; class Insecta; order Coleoptera; family Kateretidae; genus Brachypterus; species Brachypterus glaber. The sequence continues at coordinate 49,427,379 of OY294045.1, read as the reverse complement.
ATACGATTCAGTGTGAAGATTGTACTATGGATGCGAAGCATTACATATTTTTATGGATTCTTTTTTATTTTTAGTCATCAAAGCGTAAGATATTACTTTAAATTGCATTTTTCTCATAAACAGTGAGTCTTACATCATTACATCATATAGCCTTTTTTATGTATTTTTATGTAAAAGATCATATTCAAACTAAAAAATAACAAAAAAGTTACACTGAAAAAAGAATTGCGCAAAAAAGTGCTTGCGCCTCCCCGTTTGGCGCGTACCTGGCTAAAGTTATTACATGAAAATATTATATATTAGTAGGCCTTATTGATATAAAAACACATGCGTAAACTCGTTTCGGTAGCTTAAAGGGTTCCTGAGATATTAAACGAAAATCTAATCTGCGGGGTTGTCACTGAAGGACCGTAGCTACGGGACCTACGCGTAGGTCCACAAAGTTTTGAAAATCTAACTTGTAAAATAGGTCTTGCATATTAGCGTGAATTGAAACCTTTAAATTGAAAAAAAATCGCTCTAATGACCTAAAGTAGCGAAACCCCTTGGGGCTCAACTATATTAGACCTATATTTTGACAGATCTTTTGCCTAAATAATCAACTTTTATTTTGTCACACAGTGTATTTAGCGAAATATCGTTCAGTTTGTATTGAAAACCGGCCCTGTTACTGCCAGTGTTAACATAAACTACATCCTTGTTTACATAAAATATTCAAGTGTCTAATTTTCCGGATGATATGCAATTATCCTTACAAAGCGTTAATAATTTTCTAGTTATGAATGAAATAAATTAATTTTGAAATGAATAACTGTGAAATATGGAATTTAATTTTGCGAAATAACGATTGTTACGACTTTAACTGATTAAATTTTATGCCTTGATTAATTTTTTTTGCAACAAAGTAGAATGTTTTAATATACTAATGGTCGAGGATGTTTATGATTTAGTTTAAGGTATGGCTTTTGTCATTGATTTTATAGGGGTTTAATGTCATAATATATAGTTCTCCGCATGAAAGAAAGTCTCCGACGAAAGGGGGAGGGATCATTCGCGCCTCTTCTTTCCGTCAAAAGCGTTATAAGGCGTGCGTGCCTGCATCGGGCCTCCCACTTGCACACACATTCCAAACATATTTCCTGTAGCCACAGATGCGTGCGTCAAAGTATACTTCTTTAAAATGAAAAATTGACTCTTTTCTGCAGTTTATTATTAAACCTTTACTTAATACCTCGGTTAGTTCGATTTTCGTCCGCTCCGATAGTATTTTTCAGTTAATTAATAACTTAAATTTGGCGAAGACGGCATACAGAAAATTTCGTTATATTTTTAATACTGAATATTATTTGTTAATACAATTTTTTGTTTATATGGATCCCCACGTAACATGTGTTTATTAATACTGTAACATTTGGTAAATTATATCACAGTTATAGTTTGGTATACTAAAAGTTGTAGTTGTTGTGTTATTGATCTAGTTTAAAGTATGTTAAAGTATTTAGTAAAATAACAATCGGTAAATAATATCAAAATTTTGATAAATAATAATACAGATAAAAGTAAAAATAGGATCGATTATTTTTTCAGTGTGTAATTGTGTGTGGTTGCAATCTTTATATTATTACTAATCAAAATTTTGATGTCATTTAATTTTTCTGAATACTGTAACATACTTTAAACTAGATCAGTAATACAACTTAACAACAACTCAAAGTATACCATACTATAAGTGTGATATGCTTTACCAAATGTTATAGTAATTTTTACTATAACATGCTGGTATTAATAAACACATGTTGCGTGGGGATCCAAATGTACCAACACATTGTGATGTGGTAGTATGACAACATATTGTAAATAATACACACATTGTAGTATTTAATATCACAAGTACGGTATTAAATACCAATTGTGGCGATATAAATAACAAATATGTATTTACAAATACAATTTAGTATTAAAATTCCAATGACATTTTCTGAGTGCAGGTAAAATAAAGACACCCCTTAAAAACTGGTTCGAAAATCAGTTAGAGCCGGAGGTTCCTCTACTGCATGCCCAAATCCTAGACTAAGGGGATGCTTAATTAAGTAGAATAGCACGAGGTTAAATAAACATGTAGTTTTCAATTTTATCAACTCTGTGGAAATTAAATATGACTGTCATAAACATGTATCGCCCCATTATGTGATATTTATTTGTATAAAGGGTTATTTAGAGATAAGAAATAAAAAACTACTTTTTAGATGTACTCTTAGAAGCCCCCCTGTATAAGTTCTTAAGACTTAAGAAGAAGAATGAGGATTTTAAAATGAAAGTTTTTTGCTTTTTTGTTCAAATATTTTGTCATACAATTTGTCATAAAATGCCTAAAATTGTCATAAAATCAAAAAAAATATCTAAAAAAATCATCCCTTAAAATGCTCGAACTTATTCCTGTTTACCCATGTATAAAAATTTTAACTAAATCTAACCTATTGCTTTCTTTTGTTTCAGGTGAGTATTCGTTTGTCCAAACACATTTTTCCATTGTTCTTCTTTTCGGTAGGTATTAAAGTTTAAAATAGAACACAATGGGTAACAAATATTATTTTATGGAGCGAATTTTGGTAATGGTACCACTTTAGGAGAGTTTTATAGTGCAAAAAGGACACGTAAACCGAACACCCTGTAAAATTACAGAATACATATTTCATAGACTTTACAGATTGTCGACTTTTTATCATTGTATAAATTCAAGGTTTACCTACTAGATGGAGTGAACCATATTATTTTTGGATGTTACAAAAATTTGCGGAAACAAAAATCATGTAATGTTTTGTTGTTAAAATATGCAAAAAATAACATAATAAAATTGAAAAAAGTGGTTAGTATTGACCATGTTTTATAAAAACAATGTAGTTTGTTTCAAATCTCCTTTTTAAAAATGTTGGTCCTAAAGAAAGCATTAAAACCGTTAGAAAATATACCTGCATAACATCTCATTTTATTTAAAAAGTAACAAAAATTAAACTTCAAACATATTAGATGTTAATCCCATTGCTTCACTTTCATCTTTTGCACATCTGGCCAATCCAGTGGCCGTAACACATGGGTCAGGGTCAATAACAGCTTTCATACCACATTTCATAAAAACCCTTCTTACTTTTGCGTACAATTCTGGGTCTTCGGTTTTCAACGGTTCAATTGCTTGTAAGGAACCGACTGGATTCAGCAAACCATTAGTTCTTTGGATGTTAAGAGATCTGTAAACACAGAAAATCATGCACTGGCCTTCGTGGGACTCGGGAATATTATGCTCCATTAAATCAGAAATGTCATTCTCACTAGCGTTGGTTTCTTCCGCACATTTTTCACCAATCTTTTTTAACTTTTCCATAAAACTTTCGATAAATTCCTTGGAAATTGCACTACTGGTAGCAATCATACTTGCCAGTGCAATAAATACAAAAACTTTCATGACTTTTAATTGGTTATTTGAATGAAAAACTTTGAGATGTTTTAAGATATGCAACCGAATGAAGCAAGATCAAAAAATATGTCTATATTTATTAAAAACATGACAAGGTTATAATAATATGTGGACCTCCACCAGAATAGGCACATACTTCCAGACGTATTCCCCAAAAAATATGCCTTAGTATAAGCCAATTTTGATAGTTGTAAAATCTTGTATTTTGAGCAATGTGAATAAAAATTTAGCAAAAACTTTTTCTTTTAATGTTTAAGTAAAAACAAGTTGTGATATAATGTAATGTAATGTACATAAACGTAGCTTTTACTTAAAACTATTAAGTAAAAGCTTCTGCTTAATTTTTATTCGCCTGTTTCAAATCTCCTTTTAAAATTGATAAAATAAAAAACAAAAAACAAAAATCGAAAATCGAAAATGATGATTCTAAATAAAAATATATTAAGACTAAAAATATACCTATGTAACATTTCATTTTATTAATTAACTAAAAAAGAAATACTTAAACTTCAAAAATATCGGATGTTAATCCCATTGCTTCGCCTTCTTCTTTTGCACATTTGGCTATTCCAACGGCCGTAATACATGGGTCCGGATTAATTATACTATCTGCTTTCTTGCCACATGTGACAAATACCTGCTTTACTTTTTCATACATTTCCGGATCTTCAGTTTTCAAAGGTTCAAGGGCTTCTAATGCCCCTTCTGGATGAAGTGACCCATCTTCTTTTTGAATGTTGAAAGATTTGTGAAAACAGAAAATCATACACTGCCCTTCGTGGGAGTTGGGAATTCTATGCGCTATTAAATCAGCAATATCATCATCACTAGCGTTGGTTTCTCCTACACATTTTTCACCAATTTCTTGTAATTTTGCCATAAAGTTTTCGATAAACTCCTTGGAAATTGCACTAGTTGTAGCAATCATACAAGCTAGCGCAATAAATACAAAACCTTTCATGATTTCTTAACGTCAAAATAAAAAAACAGACTTTAAAATATGTATACGAATGAAGCAAGATCAGAGAATATTTCTATTTGTATGAAAAACTTCACAAGGTTATTTTAATATGTGGAAATCCACCAGAACTGACACATACTTCCAGAAATATTTTCTATTTTTCAAACGGATTATGTTTCAATTAATTCAAAAAAAAATATTTGTGGTGCTTCAAAACTTTAAAATAATGATAACATATTTTGGGAAAATAGAGGTGTTAAATATGTAAAAGCGCCTCCAAATGTTGCTGAACACAAAAAAAATAATTTTCTTTTTTAAAAATTGCTATTATCTCCCAAAAGATAACCGAAAAACAAGTCCTTTTTTGGCGAAGGCCCACATATTATTAATACTCACAAATTCATTAGTAAAATCTCAAATGAATAATTAATCATAGTTTATTAGATGAGTGCTTACAATTTGGTGTATGATTAAAATGCAATTTTATTGCAATTTTCAAGTAATTTTCAAATAATTATTATTATAATCAGTGAATAATATAACCATTTATTATATAAGTATTAACTTGTGTAAATGAGTGTGGTTATAGGTAATTCATAGTATATAACTCGTATTTAAAATGAATTAGACACTCGTGGAATTGCACCTGCGTATAAGCATTACTTTTTGTAAGATACTTACAACTCTTGTTATGTTATTATTAGACATATGTGTGGTAACACATTTGATAAAATATAACCTTAAATTTAGCCATGTAGTACAGAACAGCACACTTTAAAATAAATAAAAATAGCTTTCTTAATTTAATATTCAGTAGTCAATATAAAAACTTTTAATGTATTCTGTACAAAATATGCCTGTCCTTATGATGGTAAGTTTTTGTTCATTTTTTCATTAGTTTAATATCTATTGTTTTTAATAATTTACAATTACTTATTGTTTTATCTTTAATTGTTATAGTCCCATATTATGTAATACATAATAAACTCTGAAGAAGCTCAAGTGATGAGTGAAACGCTGGATTACAAATTAAATCATATTTAAGAATACTTGTCGTTTAAATGTGCCTTATGCCCAAGAAAATAAAAATGAATTAATGAAAAAAGCACAAGAAACACTAAAATAAAATAAGTTTTTTTTTTGGGATTTTTTTAAATGTCAAATGTTTTGATTGACTGAAACACAACATAAGTCAATTTTTTGTGGTAACGCCAGTTAACCTATGTATCTCTTCCTCTGTTTAATTGATGTTAAAGAAAAAAACACATATTCCCCTAACTTGGTTAGTAACCGCTGCTCCATAAAAAATTTTTTTCCGCTTTTTTTTTCCAAAATATTTATCTGAGGGTATTATATGCCCATAATTTTCGAATCAGCGCTTCGAGATCTATTGACATCAATTTTTGTCTTTTTTGCGACTAAAGGTCTGACGACAAGGGACTGACGACAAGGGACTGAAAAACAAAAAAAATCTTCCGATTGAAACGAAATACTGGCGTTTTTAGTTTGTATACTAATTATTCACACATAAAAAAAGTTAAATTAAAATTAATCAAAAACAATTACCAATAAACTACAACAGAATTACTCACCAAGCGTCTGATATATTGACCGTGTGTTCTCAACACAGAGACGTGCTCTAGCACTAAATTCGAAATGGCTGACTCGCAACAAATGGTGTTTACTGCTAACTTTAAGTCGTTCGTTTATAGTGAATTTTCACATGTGCCAAGGGACTGACGCCCGACGTTGAGTACGCTACTTTAACTTGAAAGAAAGTGATAAAAATTATTTTAGAATTTAAATTGATTCTTAACACTTTAGAGAGTATCCTTAAAAATAATTAAAAGTCTTAATTCCCTCATTAATATCTGTCTACGGTTGAAAGGTAGAAAACTTTATGCGATTTTTGTAGATTTCAAACGTGCGTTGACTGTATTAACCACCATCTGTTATGGAAAAATTACACTCTCTTGGAGTAAGTTCGAAAATAATCAGGATCCTCAAAATGTTGTATGACAAAGCAATTGCACAAATAAAAACTGCTGAAGGCTATTCAAAACCCTACAACATTTCTGAGGGAGTTCTACAGGGTGAACCATTAAGCCCCATTCTTTTTGCATTGTTTATTTCTGACATAGAAAAATATTTTAGGGAAAATGGAGCCTTGGGTGTTAATGTGGATGGTCTTGTGGACATACTTATGCTTTTATACGCTGATGATTTGGTCATTTTTGGGGAATCGCCCATTGATATTTCACGTAAACCCAAAATTCTCTCTCAGTATGCAAATGAAAATGGCCTTAAAATTAACATTAAAAAAACGAAAATAATCTGTTTTACCAAGGGTGGCTTTAGGTATTCAAGTGACTTAAACTTTAAATATGACGGCGAAAATATTGAAGTAGTAAACAAGTACGTTTACCTGGGTGTTACATTCTCTCAGTCAGGGCTATTCGCTGAAATGACCAAAGAAGCATGCAATAAAACAAAAAAATCAATCGGTACCGTTATGTCCCTTTTGTCAAACTCAAAAATCAACAGCTGGCAATCCCGAATTAAACTTTATGAATCTATAGTCCTATCTACTTTGCTTTATAGTTCTCCAGTTTGGGCGTTACGTTTCTTTAATGAAATTGAGCGTGTTCAGTTGGCCTTTTTTAAAAGATTATTTTTACTCCCCCGCAACACCCCGGATTATATGATACGAATCGAAACTGGGTCCGTTAAAGTTTCTTTCTTGATTTTTAAAATGTGCCTTAATTGGATTGAAAAGCTTATTAGAATGCCCGCTCATAGATACCCCAAGCTTTGTTTTAACCGCTTACAAAACTTAAACAATGGTAATACAAAATATAACTGGTTGGCACAGTTTCAATGTATGCTGGAAAAAATTGATGAATCTAACTTTTTGACTAATTTAACAGTAAGAAAAATAAAATACAATAGACCAATTTTACTTAACAAATTTCGCGAATTTCTACATAGAGATGACATAAATTCATTAATTTTTTCCAAAAATTCAACTATTTATCAAAAGTTTAGAATTAATCTGGAACCTCAAAATTATTTATACTGTCGAGATAATATCTCTATCATTCGTATTATAATGCAATTACGTATGGCTACAAGCTTTTCTACCTCCTTCTCATTCAATGGCAGCTTTTACAAAATCAACCCTAAAGAAGTATGTACTATTTGCAACTTAAACGAGTTTGAGACTTTAGATCATATTTTCTTTAAATGCCCCATGTACAAACCGTTGCGTGCACCTTACATTGATAGCCTTATTAACCTAGACGGTCTAGTCTTTGCACTTAACTTTCTTAATGTAACTAAAATAAAAATGCTGCACAGTTTTATCGGAAACTTATTAAAGCTCCGTTCCTTTATAATTAACGAATAATGCTTTTTGTCTTTAACCTTTAAATATTGGTATTATCGTTTCTTCTTTTAATTAACTTTTTTTTTTGTATTAAAATTTTTGCTTTTTCTTTTTATTAAATTATCTATGAATATTCATCAAATTACTTAAATAGTTAGGGTTTAGTATTTAGTGTATTTTTTTTCTCTTCTCTTGTATTTTTTTTATATATTCAAACTTCTTGTAACAAGATTTGTAATCTTTTATACAATAAACGTTTATTATTATATTATTATAAAATTAAAAGTAAAACAACTGTTAAAACCTAATAATTATAAAAATATAAGCACTTAATTGTTAATAATTGTAATGGTGACACGACAATGGACTGATATTTTAAGTAAGTAAGGACGAATTTTAAAATAATCCTAATTTGATATATAACATTTATTATTAGGACGAAAAAGTACTTGTATTTAGCTGTTAAATAATAGTCATATTTATTAAATTCGTCTGATAGAATTCTAAATATATGTGCATAACATGAAATTAACCGATTTTCATAGAAATACCCATATGAAATTAAATTTATTCTGCCAGCCATAAAACAAGAAAAAATGAGCTCAGATATCTTTGGAATAAGTTTTCTCGCTATATGGATTAATATATAGTTCATATCCTGTTTAAATATATCATATTTGTCTGGCCAACCTAATGGTGCACTCCTGGCCTGCGCTGGGAAAAGGGGTCGTGAGGTTTCTGGTCTACGGAATTCCGGCACGGCTACGATTTAAAATAATGGTATAAACGAAAGGGTTAAGATAAAATATGTGAGTATTTGTTACACTGCTCTTAACTAATTAGATCATAAGGGTCATGAGTCATACCGTGCACATGGATATTTTAGTCCAAGCGATAGCTGCAACCAATTTTTTCTGAATTCAGGTTATCATACTATTCACGGCGCCTGCCCTATGATACAGTAGTTTCGAATTTTTCAAAATTTTCAAAAATCGACCTATACAAAAAATTCTTGGATACAAATTTGTTTCATGAAAAAATAAGGAACTTATTTTTTGTTTTTGTAGACACTCAAGAACGAATAATCCGATCGACTTGAAATTTTCAGGAAAAATCAAGTTCTATGAGGGGAAGATCCCTATTGTTTTTGAAAGTAATCCCCAAAAAAAGTTATGGGGGTTAAACTTTTTTCTAGATTGAAAAAACTGACCATTTGGTCATTTCGGAGGGATAAAGTATGCAGTGGACTTGATAAAACCTTATTTTATACTGTTTTAGATTATTCCATAGTAATTTTGGCCAGATTTTTAAATTCGTTCACATAAATAAATATTCAGAGGGTTTTGGTAGCTTATTTTCTAAAAAAAGTAGAACAGTGTATTTTTCTGTCATAATGTTTTAGAACAATAATAAGTGTTTAACAAATAATTTTTCGTTAATCGATACACTAATATGCATATTTTTTGCGAAAACAAGTTTCAAAAAGCCTCAGTGATACTTTTTTTCAAATGGAAATCATTAGTCCATTTCTCTAAATGGATTTAAATTCTCTGATCAAAATTTATAAAGAATAAGCTAAAACAGTATAAAATGAAGAACTATGATCATTTTTGAGGAATAAAGTCCATTATCTTTCAAATACGATCACCTCAGATTTTACTGTTGATGGTTTTATAATGTGGAGACGTCCTACTAACAGGATTAACTCTTAGTTTGCGATGGCAAATCTCTTAAGCTTAATGTATATTCAATATTAGCGTTTGCAGGCTTCCAATTTTGCCCCATTGCAATTTTTTTCATAAAACTTGGACAAAATTTATTTTTTTATCACTCGTATTATAATACAGGCATAAAAACTATAGATTGTTTGAAAATTTTGTCAAAACTTGTATGAATATTTTAATCATTTTTAATAGTGCAGGCCATTCCGAAATTATTAGCAAGAAGTAACTAGTAACCGTTAAATCTTTACATTCGTACAGAGGAATACGTAGGATAAAAACTAACTTTTCCAGTCCACTGGAATACCATGGTGTAACGAAACCAAAATCAGGCATTCGCCAATATTTTATATTTGATTATAAATTGTAATATTGGTTCAGTGGAGGTAGACAACCCATAATACTCACCTGTGTATTACGGGTTATCGGGTTTATCACGTGTTCTATTATAACGAATTTTGACAGGACGGCGCGTTCTGTCCATTTTCTTTTATACCATTGTTAAAGCAACACTTGGTGCAAAATGTGATCTCAAGAAGCTGTTTAAGCCTCAGGGCTTTTATTGTCATTTGACCCATCCGTTGCGGTGGTGTTCAGGGCATGTGCCTGGTCATCCAGGTAAATAACAACCATTAATATTACTTTATGTATTCATACTAATTTGGGTTTATCCAGTTTTTGCAGTTCACGTGATGCACTAAGTGCCTACTCTAGTTCACCTTCCTTATCTTCGGTAAAACTACCACCAGTGAGCCAGTAAACCCTTGTATGCAGTGTTTTTTTGATATATAAATAAACGTTCTTAACTTCTTAGAACATATTTTCTTAAGAACTTCGACCCGAGACTGAGCTATAGGAACTAAAATGTGGCGCTTTATAAATACATTATTAGTTCTGTTTCAATGGTCTGCCAAACGTTTGAGGACACTTTGCAGCCGCCACCTGTATTATTTATAAATCGTAACGGGATAGTTGCGGATATTATTCATTTAATTTTAAATGCTCATTTTGATTAATACCGCCTGGTAATTTATGCATGAAGGGTTTGGGTTAAAATAATTTATGTAAACTTCACAACTACCTAGTTTTGGATATACAAGGTGTCCCAACTTCTTTTTAGAAGCATGATTTAAAAAATCACAATTTAATTATTAAGAAAAAAACAAGAAGGGTTGAAAGTTTGTGTCCAAAGACAAACAAGTGGCAAAATGTGTATAACTTTTTTGACATTTCTCCACGAATTATGTAAAAACAAGACTATTTCAGCAAAAAAAAAAAAAAATGGAAATTTAGGTATTTAGGAAAGAGTAAAAAAATACCAAGTACTTAATTAAATTCTTAATTTAGAAATATAAACCTTTGGTTTTTTATTATATTTCGGTTTATAAATTCTGTGTGAAATTTAAAAGAATTTTATTTACAAGCATACAGAAAAACATCCTTTATATGCATTATAAAAAGTTGCAAAATCTATCATTTTTGTTTACTTCTTTTAAAGTTAAAAAAGCTTTTCATTTTTACCCAAGGTTAGAAATGAATTGATATCTAACCTGTTTTTTGGCTTTTGGTTATACCTCATAGATTGTGAAACTATCGCGTTTACAGACAAACAGCTATAGTTTGTGAACATTTATTTATTTCTACGCAAAACAATAAGAAATAATATTTATTTATATATTATATGGTTCATACCGATACTAATAACGGGAAATAACAACGAGCCACTTATTTAAATTATTATTTTCTATTTTGCGACTTTTATAAGCTCATAATCACACGCATTTTGGGTTGGCAACAGACAAAAGTCTATCTCTTGACGTTTGCCGTGCAATTGTGAACGTAGATTTAAAGTTTAATTTTCTACAAAGTTTTTTAAAATTTTAGAGCAAAATAGAATTCTATAAAGCACTCGTTTCATAATACGTTTTTAGCGCACTAGTACTTTAGAAAACTTTGTACTCGTGCGCTAAAAACGTGTTATGAAACTGGTACTTTAATATACTATTTAGTTGAAATTTATAGTGACGTTACAAATCTGCAAAATTTCTGTAGAAGATTATTTAAAATTCGTAAAATGCTTGTAAATAAAATTCTGTTCTCACCACATAAGAAAATTACATTTGATTTTCTTATTAGGTTAGAAATATACTATTTTTAAGAACTTTTCTCAGTACACCACATATAATTATTTTCGACATGGAGACGAGACGAGATAAAGCCCTAATTTTGTATTTTCTAGTGACGTCACTAAAAGACTTGTAGTCTTTTACACTCGGAGAAATTTTCTTTTTGTAAATTTAAAAAAAAACTTTTTAAAATTAAAAATCTTGAAAAATGTGAAACAGGTTCCTTTTCTAGACTGGTGGAAAAATGAAAAAAAAGTTTATAAAATAAAATATCAAATTGACCTGGGGGCGTTACGTGTTTTAAGTATGGCCCCTTAGATATCAAAAGTGAAATTGTATTTATTTTTAATAAAAGGCCAAATAAAACACAATCCGATAAAGCTAGAAAAAAAAATTAAAGGGTCCAAAAATAAAGAAAAAGTGACGATTTGTTAAAAAATGAAAACAAGAAACTTGCTGATATATTCAAAACGTTCTCAATTTTCCACCTGTCTAGAAAGGGTGCCATTTCAGATTTTTTAAATTTTACAACGATTTTTCTCTAGTAAATTACTAGTGTGTAATTTAAAGTAGAGTATCTTTTGTTTTTCTTAAGTATTCTGACTGGAAAGCGGTTTAGTCTCTTTAAAAAGGGCGCCTTTATTTTAACCCCTCACTTATTTTACGTAAATAATTTACAGTAAAAAAGGGAGATTTTAAATGTAAAATTTACTGAATTTAAAATCCTTTAAAGCAGCATATAAAACAGTGTATTGTTCGTGTATTTTCTTAGCAAAAGTGATGTATTTTGTAACTACCGAGCCTAAACGGTTCGTCAGAAAAGTAAAAAGAAATCACCACGAAGTCTGCTACCAGAACTTGGTCCTTTATCAATTTTTTATCAAAGAAATCAAAAATTAATATTAAAATTATTCAACGGTAAATTTTTACCTAAAAAGAAAATAAAAAAGTTTACTTAGTATTTTTTTCCGCTGATTTCAAATCTTTATTCAAAATTATTATATCCTAAACTATCCAAAAGTACAAAAAGTATGTATGGTCCGGGACCAGCTTTTTGCAAGTTGCATAATAATAAAATTATCTTACAATATTGGTTATAGTTTAAATGTAATAAAAGTATAATTATAATTCTTAAATTATCATTTTTATTAAATAATTTTTAATATACCTGAGCTATGTAATTGAATTAATATGCGTCAAGGTTTTGGAAATTTCCACAGTTAATTCTATGAAAATTCTCTAGTTTTAGACAATCTGAAAATTTGGATTTCAGATATTGTTTTTCCACTCTTAACTGTATGCAGGGTTACTGTTTTAAACGCCCCAATATATCGATATATTTGTATATTTTGTATATATCTGTTTCAAATTTTTACAGATGATATCTGTAAAATATATATGCAAAATAAAACAAAGTATCTTTCGCATTTTGGAGTGTTACGCCCATGTTAATGGTATAGGAAAATAGCGTTACAGGTGGGGGTCCAAAATGATCAAAATTTGCGTTACGTAATACTTGAACGTTCCCTATGTGCCAAATACAGCCCACGGGACAATAGGAGGTTAAGACGCGCAAGTTGTTCACTTAGAAGGCATAAATTACCTCGCTCCCCGCCCGTAGAAGCTTAAACGTGCATCATCTAAAAGAGGGTAAATATTAAATCTTCAATTATGCAGATTTAAGTTGCCTTAGCGATAAATTAAATTGATCATTTATAGAACTTTGATTCTAGGCTTATTTCGGGAGTTTTTAGGGGAGGAGTATCACATTCTATAGATGATTTTAGTATCCTATTTACCTGATTAATTGTTTTACTTGTTTCTAAACGCCGAACGCAAGAGTATCTTAAGTCGGTTTTGCAAAAGTTCATGTTATACCTATTTTTGAAAATTTCATTCGCCTGGTAAAGACATTGAACGATTAAAAAAAAAGATTGACCACATAAATAGAGTACAAAGTAGCAACATTTGCGGGTATCGCAAAATCGAAAAAAAAAAACTTTTTTTTTTGACCCAGATTAATGCAAATATTTGGCAAATTAAATTGAAAGTATAATAGCTTTGATCACAAGTTTAGATTCTAAACTGCTTTCTCAAAGATTCTTATATTAATTATCCGGATATTATCCGCAAATTCTAATTCTAAAGTAAGGTAAATAATTAAACAGCCACACAAAAAGAAATAAAATTCATATTCCAGAGACTAAACCAACGCATTTTTATATTTTCGGGGTCGCTGAAACCGAATATCTCCATCAGGTCAAAAAATTCTACCCATAAAAACATCTGAGTTTAAGGAATTTTTACAACCTTTTTTAAGTGTAGAAAAAAATTGTGACCTGATGGAGCAATTCTGAGGTCAGATTCAGTTTCAGCGACCCCGAAAATATAAAAATGCGTTGCTCTAGTCTCTGGAATATAAATTTTATTTTTTTTGTGTGGCTGTGTTATTAGTAACTAATAAGAAAAGCTTATCCAAATTCTGGATAAACCACAATAAAACAATTTTAATTCATCATCAACATAGGCCTCCCCTAAATTTGGATTTTAATTAAAAAAATATATATATTTTTTTTTTTGGGTTCAGGAATTGATTTTGGTTCTCTTCGTCTTTTATTTATAACTAGCCGTTAAGCCTGTTTTTTACAGAAAAGCTTATATTTAAGGTCAAGCAGTTTTCAATTTTGGCGCCTTCGCCAATTTTTCAAATGATAGTTTCTCTGATTTTTTGTCTCACAGACCCCAATGAAAACCACCCGCCTCGATTGAGCGAGAATACTTTCTCATAAAAAACGTATGTCCAGAAACAATTTATTATATTTTGGGGAGAGGTGGGGGTCATGAAAAAAATGATAACATATTTTTTGTAATTTTATTTTACCTTTTAGAAGGTTTTTAATTTTTTCTTCTATTATGTATACTGGAAAAAATAATAATTACATTTTTTATGTAAAAAACACAAGAAAGAAAGAATTGGATCCCAAAGGGTTAAACTAAAAAAACATGTTAATTTTTTTCTCAATACATTATAATAAATTATAAGTACAATAACAAAATTCTGTGTATTTTATAAAAATTTCTTACCGTTTGTCACCCTTATTCTCTGTAGTATTCTCGTGGAACCATACCTATTGCAATCATTGTTGCTTTATTACTGTTTACATTTTACGTTGGTAGTACACAATATAAACTTCTATATGTTTGTCCTTAAAGTTTACGCACCTGCGGGTATACTTTTGTTTTTTTCAATTGATTCAAGTAGTTTTCTATCCCGACTCAATAAAGCACGTTTACAAACCGAGATTTCGTCCTTTGAGGGGACTCTTTAATAGGCACCTATCGGAAAATTACACTGAAAAACAAGCATTAGTTTGCGTGGTTTAATATAGTCTGTTTTTTCAAGCAAGATAGTAATAACAGGTTTGAATAGTATATGTTTGTGTATAGAATATAATTGTGTTTTATAAAATAAACTACGCTGTATGTTCGCAAATCCAATTCGAATCTGTTTTGAAAATATTCACTGTGCGATTTTTAATTTACTATCTTGCTTGATGAAACAGAACATAGTTTTTTTTTGTTTTAAAGTTAACGCTAGTTTACAGGTATTTTTACAGGGAGTTTTTTCAACATTTTCTCAAATATTATTAGCCGCTAAATGCATCAGTAGAAAAAAAATTTAGGTTAAGATAAGCGCCCTAGATGCATTGATATGAAACATTCTAGTGTTAAGTTCAAATTTTTGATCATATCGTTAAACTGAATAAATAAACAAGATAAAAGTTCCACTGAACCAGTGGCGGATTTAGGAGGGAGGATTATGGTGGTAATTACCCCCCCCCCCCATGACCATAGTTTTAAGATGCTTTAAAACTGCTTTAAAACACATTTTCTCACTACCAACTAGTTGCAACTAGGTAAGTTGACATTATTTAATCAAACAGTCGCCAGTAACGGAAAGTACTATATCGAGCACACTTAGTGATAGATGAAATCAATACATACAAAACCGTAACTAAAGACAGGAAAAACGATTTACCGCGCAAGGACGCTAAGTGTCCGACACTTACCGCAGGGGGACATTTAGACACAAGACTACTATTTTTAATTTTATAGAGTGATTCCATAAAAAATGATTTCTTGAATTTTCACACAAAGTCAAAAATATTATTAATAAAATAAGATTTTAACTCCTTGGTAGTGAGAAAAACGTAATGCGCTACTCGTAGGTAAGTTTTTTTGTGTCTTCGGTCGTGTTTATGGACCTCAGCTCCGCTTCAATCCACAAAATACGACCTCACACAAAAAATTCACTTACCTCTACTAGGAGCGCAAATAACTATTTTATCTTCTTTTTTTAATAAAGTTCTACATTTTCGATGCATAAATAATAAATATGTCAATTTAATTTTGACATATTTGTCAATTCAAATAAACAGTATGACAATAGGCTAGTATGCAGTATACCAATACTGCTTTTTTAGTAATTTTAATCATAGATTTTACCAATATAAATTTTAAAAACAAAACGGCAGTGAGTTTTATAGAAAAATTCCGATTATACCACCAGAGCACAGAGGGCCAGGGAAAAAAAGTGGACAAAATTCTGAATTTTTGCATACGGCTATTTTTGATACCGCTGATTTCGAATAAAATAATGAAAAAATTCAAAAAAATTTTTTCGCGCCACTAGGGTGGTCCAAAATTTTATTTTTTTTTCGATCTTTATAAAAATGTGTCAAATGTCTTCTTTTGATTATGTTTATGTAGACCAATGTTCATAACCTAAAAATTCAAAATGGCGGAGTCAATATGACTCATCGGTTTTTGAACCTTTACTGTATTTGCACGAAATTAGGGCTAATTTTTTTTGAAATGTCTTCAGTTTTGGAGAAATACTTAAAATTAAAGCACTTAATATGAAAAATATATAATCAAACTTAAAAATTTATTTAATCCCCTATTTTTGTGAAAATCTTTATTTCAGGATATTATGCCATCTGTAAAATAAACTATTTTTTTTAATCATAGAATATGTACTTAAGTATCATCAGACATGTCTAAAAATATATTACATAATTAGTAAAGTGTCTGTATCGTAATATAAAGGTCCTAGAAACGTGAAAATAGTAACTATCAGTTAAAATCATAAATTAAAAAAAAAATATCCATTTGTTAAGTGTGCCTTTCCATGCAGATTTTTCCTTAACTATAGTAATATTATTCTATGGAAAAAAAAGTTGCGGATTTTTTGCGCAACACAGAGAAAAATAATAAAGTTTTTTATATACGTATTTTTTACGTAGATATTAACAACAGGTTAATGGTAATCCAATAATTTTGGCTTAACGCACAATAAAACTTGACAAAAATGTTTGATCAAAACAAAACCCTTATATTTTTCTAGAATTAAAGATTAAAAAAAAATAGGGAGTTTCACAGTATGAAGTGAAGTCGAGAAAGTACAAACAGGGACGTATTAAATATGCTCTTACAAACTTCTGACCCTTTTATTACAAGTCTTAGAAAATTACCAAAAAAGAAAAAACTTCCTTATTTACCTGAAGTACTTACCCTCTTAAAAATAAATCCAAGTACTGAAGACAATGACAATAACGATAGTGACGATGACGATAGTGACGATGACCATTAAAGTTCTGATAGTAGCTGTAATTAAAATCTTAATTTTATAATATTTTATAACAAAATAATAATAAAATAATTTAGTAGAAAGTAAAATATTTATTATAAAAATAAAGTTTAATTAAAAAAATATAAGGTTTAATTTTATCAAACATTTCGTGCGTTAAGCCAAAATTATTGGATTACCATTAACCTGTTGTTAATATCTACGTAAAAAATACGTATACAAAAAAACTTTATTATTTTTCTCTGTGTTGCGCAAAAAATCCGCAACTTTTTTTTCCATAGAATAATATTACTATAGTTAAGGAAAAATCTCTATGGAAAGGCACACTTAACAAATGGATATATTTTTTTTAATTTATGATTTAAACTAATAGTTACTATTTTCACGTTTCTAGGACCTTTATATTACGATACAGACACTTTACTAATTATGTAATATATTTTTAGAGATATCTGAGGATAATTAAGTACATATTCTATGATTAAAAAAAATAGTTTATTTTACAGATGACATAATACGTTGAAATAAAGATTTTCACAAAAATAGGGGATTAAATTAATTTTTAAGTTTGATTATATATTTTTCATATTAAGTGCTTTAATTTTAAGTATTTCTCCAAAACTGAAGACTTTTCAAAAAAAATTACCCCTGATTTCGTGCAAAAGTCATATTGACTCCGCCATTTTGAATTTTTAGGTTATGAACATTGGTCTACATAAACATAATCAAAAGAAGACATTTGACACATTTTTATAAAGATCGAAAGAAAAATAAAGTTTTGGACCACCCTAGTGGCGCGGAAATTTTTTTTTGAATTTTTTCATTATTTTATTCGAAATCAGCGGTATCAAAAATAGCCGTATGCAAAAATTCAGAATTTTGTCCACTTTTTTTTCCCTGACCCTTTGTGCAGATGTTGTGTGAATCTTGTTTTTATAGTGTAAGTCATTTTCCTAGCGAATGGCAGATTAGGATTAATAGCTGTTTGCTAAGAACCGAATTGAACCTGGAAAATGTGTTTTTGTGTTTATTCAGCGAGTGCAATTCGTAATTGAATTGAGTGATTTTGTGCCGGTTTATTTTCTGCCAGGATTACGAAAACGCATAAAGGAGACTATGTGTAAGTATTATGGGTATTAGGGGTGTAGAAAATAGAAGGGGACGATAATTATAATTAAATAATAATAAAAAAAGTACTTACGGAAGTATATAATTCTTCTAATGAACGAAAAGAAAATGAGAAACGTTTTCTTCGTAAAATTGAAAAACATTCAGTTTGTAATATAAAATTCCGGTACGCAATATAGATTATTTTGTTGCCCATAAATATAGCGCAACAAAATAACATATATTACGTACCGGAATATTACATATTGAATTCATTTTAGGAAGAACCGAAAATTTATTGTTTATTTAATTTTACCTATGGAATATTTTATAAAAAATCCAGCCTATAAAATTTTTTTATTTTCACATGTAAAGTTTTAAACAGCAAAATGTTCCTTTTTGCTTTCCCATTTTGAAAATTTTCAAAATTTTGAGAAAGCCTTGTCTTCGTGCAATTTTTTTTTTGTATTTTTGGTATTTTTGGTTTTATGACGTTTTACGTCGATATGAATCAATTTCGAGCAAAAAAAAATGCCGGTCTGTCCCGGAAATTTTGTCAGCACGAGATTTTAAGAACGCTTTAAGCTAGAGACTTGAAATTTAGCATACAGGTATGTTACCAAAAGTTCTCGGCATTGTTTTTGGTGAACATTGGTGTGGGGCGAGGGGGGCAATGGGAAAAATATAATATATTTTCACAAAAGTTTGAAAATTGCTTTAGAGGGGCTTTTGCGGTTGCTGAAATTGAATCTGATATTAACAATTTTCTAACTCCACCTTCACGGGGGTGATGGGGTAAATATTTTTAAATGTTTTCAATATTTTTGTCAAAATTGGTATATGTATAGGGGTTTTTGGGGCTGAAAAAATTGTAACTGATAATAACATTTCTCCTCCGGGGGTGTGGGTGGTGGTGATTATTTTTAAATGTTTACAAAATTTTCGTGAAAATTGGTATAAGGGGTTTCGAGGTAGCTAAAACTGAATCTAATAATAAAAAAATTAACTCTACCCCCTGAGGGGTGCGGGTACTATTTTTTAATTACCAAATTTTGGTACATTGGGGTTTTTGAGGTCGCTAAAGTGAATCTGATAATAAAAAATCCATTTCACCCGCGGATGTAAAAAATGGAAAAACTCTTTTACTGGGCAGTGTATTTCAGTGTGGGAGTTCCAGGAGCCAGGAGAACAATTAAAATAACTTTTTCAAAAGGTCCTTGTATTATAAAAAGTACTAAACTATGGCCCTGGATATAATGGGATAGCTTTCTTTATATATTCTAGTGGGGGTATTAACTAAGCTTATATTTAACAAAGACTTAGTTTTAATCGCCCGTCATCTAAATACCACCGGAGCACTATGGAATGAAGCGGGCCATAGGCCCGGACTTCGGGTAAAATAAACAAAAATTGAAAAATAAGGGTTAACATTCGTGTTTCTTATATTTAATTATACATTACAAACCTAATAGGTCTGTTCGTTGGTGACGTTTTGCGTTCGTTCGTCTTAGTTCAGTTCAGTGCAGGGCAATTTTTGCGTTCGTTTGTCCACTTTAAACTGAACTAGTGTTACACTACACTACACTAAGTTGCTCTTAGTCCAAAGCAGGAGTAGCCGGTGTAAGTTATTGCACGCATGCGCATTAAATTAAATCGACTTTGTTTTGACCAACTTTTGACACATTTCGATCAGACCAAATCAGATATTTATATTTTTGTTATTGGTTAAAGAATTAATTAATTAATAATATCATTATTACATTAATTAATATGAAATAAAATATTTTACACTACGTTTTAGGTTATGTTACTAATTTAACATTTATATCAACTTTTTGGCATTCGTTTGTCCTACTTGAACTGAACTGAACTGCACTGGCCACGTGACTTTACCTGAACGGAGTTACTCTGGTTTTAAAAGTGCGGCACCAACGAACAGACCTATTGAATGCAGTCAATTTTTTTTGGATAACTAAGGTTAGCCAGACAAATTAGTGCTTATATTAGATGTCTAAATTGTGTTGTCTTTCTTCTGTTATCTTAAAATATAATGGTTTTCTATTAATTGCATAATAATAACAATTTAAAAGTGTATTATATAAGAAAATAAAATATTATGTATATCTCCTAAACTGGAAATTCAATAAAACCTGCAGTGACTTATACCTCTGCTGCTTTCTTATAAGGGGTGCGCCTTTGCGAAGCTTCGACGAAATTACGCGAGTCGCACCCGAACTGGTATGATCTTCGCCTTTTACCACATATTAACAAATGAGTCACTTCAGGTGTTATTGAGTTTCCAGTGTATTTTTTGTTTTATTATTTTTTTTAATCTTTTTAATTTTTTTCGTCAAAGGCCCTTAAAGTCCCGCATATTTTTATAACTACATCATAGTAGACTAAGTAAAGAAAAAAATATGCAAAGATTAGCCACCAATAGCCACCAAAGCCTCTTTAATTTAAATTAAAAAAAAAATACTTTTCACATAAGTCTATGAATATCTTTGTGGAGGGTGAATTTATCTGGAAATTACGTTATTAAAATATTTGATAAATTATCAATTATAATAAATTTAAGTAAATTAATTAAGCATACAGTACGGTCCAAAACTCACTCCCCTACCTTTTAACTTTTGAACAAGTTGAGATATACAATTCAAATTTTTAACTCTTAACTAAGACATCTCAAACTATCTGTTTGCATACATTTCATATTTTTAGCTCTTAAAATATGGCTAGGGGGGGGGGGATTTTTTTAAATCAAAAGGGGGACGTGTGATACATGATTTTAAAGTTTTTAAAATTATCTATTTGGCCCTAATATACATATAATATATTTTTAATTTTTTTTTTGAGATTTTTTGGAGGGTTTAAAATATGGTTAAAAATAAGTATTTTCGTCTGAATTTCTTAAAAAAAACAATAATTAATTAAATTAATAATTTCATAATACAAAAATAAAAATCATACTTTAAACTAATTTTATTCACTACCATTACATACCAATATAATGGTTTTATCATGTTTTCAGACTGTGAAACAAATTTTCTTCACCTATAGCAATAATAACTTTTTCTCTCCTAGTAGGAGTAAATTTTATAAACAATTGTCATTTTAGATGTTTCAGTTCTTTGTGCAGTTTTTACTAATTAAACCCAAGAAAATAGCTTTAAATAACTTTTTATTTATTAAATATAAATAATTATAATTATTAACAGTAATTAGCTAAATATTGTGAAAAAAATTAAAAAAATAAATAAATTGTTAAACGTCAGTTCAAAGTATTTATTTGAGCAAATGTCACTGATCAAGGCTTCTTGATTTTTATGAAAATTTCAAGAAATATAATTTCTGTTAATAATTTATTTTGTTTTTTGAATAAAAATAATGCTAGTAGTGAAAAAACTACGGCAGAGAAGACTATTATAGCCTCGCACTCCCTCGCTGCTACGCAGCTTGTGATTTAATAGGCTCGGTTATAAAAAATATCTTCTCTACCTTGGTATATAATTACTATTAATGTATATCGCATTTTTTAGCAAAAAAAAATGAAAAATGAAAACCATTTCCAGATTTTTCCCAAAAACGAAACCTAGCTATATAAAAGGCTTTCTCGTACCTGAAAATAGCTGTATACCAAATTGTATCAAAATAATAATAATAATAGTAAGTAATAATAATAATAATAAAAATAGTGTCTTTATTACGGTAAATATTATGCCGACTATTATGCCGACTTCGTTCCATAGTGCGGAGCTTCCTTGCTCAGAAACTTTCGTGAAATAATACCCAACTAATTGGCTTCATAAGTTTTTGGATATACTGCCGGAAATATTTTCTTTGTGAAGGCTGTCGTGTTTATTTAGCACAAAGTTGTAAATTAATATTTCGAAAAGATGGCCCAAAAATTCATCAGATATCTCAGATTGTTAAATTTAATTAAAACTTACATCCACGCTAACTTTTTCACTTAAATAACTCCCCTGCTATATATAACCTGCATTTGAGTTCCTTATTTATTGTTTAAATCACGGTTCACCTGGGCAATTTTAAATAAAAATTTCGTGGACCCCTACATTTTTTGGACTAAAACATACCTGATGACATAAGAAATCAATTCCCATTTGAAAGAAAATCGTAAAAGATACACTTTTTTAGACAGATAAAAAACGTTTTTTTGAGTTATAGGGTGTGTCAAAAAAGTCGCGATTTTCAAAATCAAAAACGCTCTCTGGCTTAAAAGTTTCCCCTTAGAAAAAAATAGTAGCCACTCAGAAATGAGCCAAATCGATTAATGTTTAGAGGTAGCTCAATGCACTCAAACTTAAAAAAAAATCGGTACCTGTTTTTCGGATAAAAACTGATACCGATAAAAATTGAGGAAATGTTGGAGGATTTCTTTGGTAATATTTAGAAACAATACTAAATGTAAGAACTAACAAAATTATATCCCCCCAACCCTTAAGTTAGAACATGAAAAAATCGGCAATTATTTGAAAATTTCGCGAAAATTTTATTTTTGCAAGTTTTTAAAAGTGCATAAAAAATAGTTTTAAATAAAAAATCTGCAAAATTATATATTAGTATATAAGCATATATACATGTTAACCTAAATGACTATACAAAAGACATAATTCTTTTTCGCAAGTTGAGTAAAAAAAAAATTAGTTTCGATTCGAAACCGGGTGGATTTTCTGTTTTTTGCCTAAAACTTTTTTCGGTGTACTTTTTTTATTTTTTTCTGGTTGGAATATACTTTTTTATGTAAAAATACACAAAAAAGTTTCTGTGGTTTAACATCGCAGGTTTAACCATTTTAAAGATAAATGCATTTAAAGGTAAATTTTTACGCATGAAGGACCAAAAATAACAATAATAAAAAAATATAAAGCAAAAACAAATACTTTAGTAATGGCTGGTTATTTAACATTAAAAGCATAGAAAAAATTTATATACACCTTGGTCAAAAAAATCATTCCTAAGGAAGTTATGTCCTTTTAAATATGCCCTATTTAAAAAAATATCGCGAAATCTTAAAATAATTAGCGTTTTTTTATATTCTAACTTAAGGGGACGGGGATATAATTTTTTTATTTTCTCACAATTAGTATTGTTTCTAAATATTATCAAAGAAACCCTCCAAAATTTCCTTAATTTTATATACAATCAGTTTTTATCCGAAAAACAGGTACCGATATTTTTCAAAGTTTGAGTGCTTTAAGCTGCCTCTAAACATTAATCGATTTGGCTCATTTTTGAGTGGCCACCGTTTTTTACTAAGGAGTTTCTTTTGAGCTAGAGAGCGTTTTCGATTTCGAAAATCGGAATTTTTTACACACCCTATTACTCAAAAAAACGTTTTTTTATCTTTCTAAAAAAGTGTATCTTTTACGTTTTCTTTCAAATGGAAATTGATTTCTTATGTCATCAGGTATGTTTTAGTCCAAAAAATGTAGGGGTCCACGAAATTTTTATTTAAAATCGCCCAGGTGAACCGTGAAATATAGATGTGTACGTACCATTAAAAGAAGGAACAGACAGCAATATTCTTTTGGCGTTACAGACACATAACTTAAATCCCTATAACAGAATTTACCTATCTGCGCAGCATTTGGCGCACAATTTTTAGGCGATAGAAAATCTGCCAATTTGCCAAATCTCATGTTTCTCTCTCATAGTTGGTAGTTTTCTCTTTCTAACTGTAAGGACAAATAATACATGTTTACAAAAATTTATCAACAAGCGGCAAAGCTGTCTGGACAAAAGTTTTGTTTACGTTTTAAGGTGACGTTTGTGGAATAGTTTTTACGTTTTTCTATAAATTTTCTTTATTTGTGTTTTGTTCTTTTAAGACATTTTGGCATTTTTATAATCATATAAGTGTTGTTTATAGACCAATAGCTAGAAATAGACGATATAAGATAGATTATATATAGGCAAACAGAGAATTTTATAAGCTTTAAAATGGTTATCTCACGACCCCCCTTTTTATTAAAAAAAAATCGTACCCCCTAGCATACCAAATATATATCAAAAAATTATTTGGGTTATGTTAATTATGTGTTTTAAATTTCAAGTTGATATCTTACGCCGTTCAAAAGTTAAAGTGATGGCGGACTTTTGACACGCTGTGTATATAAATCAAATTAAATTAAATTCAAGCGGTTTTATGCTGATTTATTTTTATTGGGGATATGAGATTTTACTTTGTCGTTTAATATTTATAAAGGCATCATCCCCATTAAACTATAAAAAGTTCTTCGGCCCAGTGAACTTTAAACCAGAGCAAGGGATGTTTTTTTTAAGAACTTCGATAATAGAAATATAAGGGGGCCAAAGTTATGCCATTAAAGCAATATTAAGAAAATCTGCTTTCTTGTGATGTCGTTATAAAAGGCTTGCCAAATATTTTATTATATTGAAACTCGTTTAATAAAACCTTTAAAAACTTTACCGGATTTTCTTTTTTAAAAACATAAAACTACTAAACAGGGCCGACCAAGCCTGCCAGGTCCCTGGGGAAACTTTCTTTCCCGGGTCTTATAGCGGCATGCGAGCATTTTTACATATTTGATGGTCTATTTTAATTTTAAAACAGTATAGAAATTTAATATTTAACAAAAATGCAAGAAAGCTCTAGCACAGCAGGCGAAAATTTTTACAAACTTCACACTTAACTTTTATAATCTCAAATAAAATTAAACTTCAGAAAGCCCTAGCGGCGCAGAAAAAAATTTACAAATTTGATGGTCTATTTTAATTTAAGACAGTTTAAAATTACAACAAAATAGTAGAAAGCTCTAGCACCACCGGTCATGTTTTGGATTGATTCATTCTTGTAATAATAATTCTTCAATCTGACTCTTCCTAGGATCCTAGGATCCTTCAGATTTTTCGATTTTTTGTTTTTGGGAACATGGATACTTGTATCTAAATAAACAATTACTTATATTAATTATTATTAAAATTTAAAGGTAATTTTTAAAATTTATTTAAAAAGTATGCTCCAGGTGAGGCTCGAACTCCCGGCATTGCTCACGACTACTGTCCTATAAGTACCGTGCGCTAACCAATTGCGCCACTGGAGCTTGTGTTTTCAATTTAAGTAAATACTAATAATGTTTTTTTTATCAGTAAGTACATGCTGATAAAAATTTATATTGTATGAACCACACGTAGGACAATGTACTTATATACAGCAAATTTATAGAATACTAGCCGTGGTGCCCGTTCATCGCATGAATTGGTTTCCCTAGAGACGGGGTCCAAAAGTATCGAAATATCGACTTCAAATATGGAACATAAATAAGGTAACTTGAACTATCTTTTGGCATATATTCTATATTTTAAAATGTTTTTTGTTTAATGGAAAGGAGGGTCTTGTGATGCAATATTTTAAAGCAAATTAAATTTCCTATCTGGCCTAATATTTTTTAATTTCAATTTTTTTTAAGGTTTTCATTTTTTAATATTTTTTTGCTAAAAAATGCAATTTTTTGGGATTTTTTCTGTTAAATTTTATTTAGTTTAGTTATTTAGTTAGTTTAGTTGAAATCAGTTTAAAAGTATAATTTACGTATTTGCATCATGAAATTAAATTTTTTTTAAAAACTGCTTAATTTTTTTTTAAGAAATTTTGACAAAAATTGTAATTTTCAACCCTATTTTAAATTTCCAAAAAAATGTCTCAAAAATTAAAAAAAAGTTTGGTCAAATAGAGAATTTAACAAGCTTTAAAATGATATATTACACGACCCACCTTTTCCTTAAAAAAAATGCCCCCATGCCTCCCTCTCACATTTTAAAAGCTGAAAATATCAAACATATAAAAACAGATACTTTGAGTTGTCTTTCTTACGCGTTTTAAATTTGAAGTCGATATCTCAACTAGTTCAAAAGTTGAAAGGAGGGTGACTTTTGGACTGCTCAGTATTAAGGACTGGTTTTCAGCGAGGTTATCTCAGTTGGTTTTCAAAACAAAACAATAATTTTTTATTTTAATAGTAATATTAATTTTTATTTTTCTACTGGTAGTATATAGCCATAGCAATTACTATAGACTATTGTGCCTCTTACTTTCACGCATCCTGCGTTAAGCAGGCCACTTACTAGGGAGCATGTCGCGCATAATGTTGGCGAACGGAGTTGTCGTCAACATTACATTACATTTTACATTTTGTTTAACCTCGTACTATTCTACTTAATTAAGCATCCCCTAAGTCCAGGACCTGTGTGGGCTAGTAGTAGAGGGAACCACCGGCTTTAATTGACTTTCGAACCAATTTATAGGGTGTCCGCTTCACTTACGCCTTCGCCAAATTTAAATTATTAATTAACTGAAAAAGGCACCGGTGAGAATCGAACTCACGCTATTTGTGTAGTAAACTCGTAAAGTACGACGCGGTAGTCCACTACACCAATCCTCCCATGTTGCCAAATGTGTGTGTTGGTTCGTCAACATGCTGCTATGTTGTAGGCTCCTAGGGCGAGACCGAAAAGCCATTCTTTTACCCAATCTTCTTTTCTTTCTCTTATTTTCTGTGGCTATTGTCAAGCATATTGCAGTTGCCACTTTTTCTTGCTTTGACAGCACTTTCATATTAACCCACTCGTTTAGGTTACGTTTTGTCAACTGAAGTTGCCCAATATGTTTCCTGATGTGTGAGCTCAGTGAGTTTTGTTGACAAGCATGCTGAGAAGCATGTTGCCGAACATGCTCCCCAGTGAGTGGTCTGCTCGGAGGCACAATATACTAATATACCATATATTTTAGTACTACTCTACCCTGCTTAGCAGAAAGGCAGTGCTGAGATTTTTTTTTAATTTTTGGTTGTCGGAGTATCTTTTTTTGATTCACGGTCTTTAGTTCGAAAAAAAAAGTTCGCAGCAAAAAGTTCGCAAAATTTTAGTTCGCAAACTTTTAGTTCGCAAAACTTTTCATTCGCAAAAACTTAGTTCGCATAATCTTTGTTCGCAAAAAAATAAGTTCGCTTAGTCCAAAAGTTCGCGAATGTATTTTTACAGTTTCTTTTAGTAGTTTTGTTAAAAATTGGTCATTTATAAATTGCAGCAACATTATGAAAATTAGAAAAATATTTATATTCATTTATTAATATTATTTTAATTAATTTACAATAAAAAATATATATACAATATTTTCTACATAATAATATTGCAAAAAAAATGAACCAATACCAGCACAATTTCCAAATCATTTTACATCTGACGCAAAACAAAACAAACCAAATTGGCTCACCCAAACCCAAACCAAAACGAAACAATAAATCTAAAACCAACCCAAAACTAAAATTAAAGTTACTTAAAAATATATGTTTATGTAATATTGTTGGCCAAATGGGTATGGCCTGTTTGTTTTCTAACTATATCTTCAATAACATGTATTCTTCCTGTGCACTTCTCATTTTTATATTTATTACATCTCCAAATTGTGTTTTCTTTGTAAGTTCTTTCTTTTAAATATATAAAATTTTTGTGAACCGCCAAATTACTTCCCCGCGAACTTAAAATATACCGTACAGACATTATCGCTTCTTTTATGTACTGAAATTGCATTTATTAAAATTAACTTAAAACGTACGTACCTATCTCAATACAAAAAATGGTTCAATAAACAAATATCTTCATTGACCTTCATGAAAACAATTTTTGCGAACAAAAATCTTGCGAACTTAATTTTTTGCGATATTATGTATAAACGCGTGCGAACTAATTTTCATGCGACCTTTATTTTTTGCGAACTTAGTTATGCGAACTTTTTGCGCTAACAAATATTTTGCGAACTTTTTTTTTCGAACTAAAGGCCGGATACCTTTTTTTTATGTATTTTAAACCAAAAGTTCTTGCTCGGGATTTTTTTTGGTAAACATTGGGGTGGGGCAAATTGTGAAAATACAATTGTTGTTCAGAAAAATTTGAAAATTGCTTTATAGGGGTTTTTGAGGTTGCTGAAATTGAATCCGATAATAAAAATTTCTAACTCTACCCAGGGGGTACCTAAATATTTTTAAATATTGTCAGTATTAATCGTCAAAATTAGTATAGGTTTTTGGGGTCAAGGAAACTGAATCTGATAATATAAATTTTCTAAATCCACCCCCTGAGTGGCAGGGGGTAGTTTTCATAAAATTGGTATATAGGGGTTTTTGAGGTAGCCAAAACTAAATCTGATAAAAAAATCTAACTTCACCCCCTCAGGGTTCGATTTTTTGGGTCGATAACAAAAAAAATGCAAAACGCGAAACTAGGCTTAAACAATTCCTTATATGTCTGGCTTTTATTTCAGACTAAATTTAAAATAATTCATCGAAGAAAAAAAATTTTATTCAACATTTTATTTTTTCAGTGTATTTTTTGGATTAAATTTATTAAATTAGCCAATAATATTAAACTTTTGTTATAAAACTTTGATATTTTAACTGTTTTTAACTAATTTGGGTCGCTGATTTCAAAAATATTTATACAATGTATAATAAATACTTAAGCAAAATATGCAGATTATCATAGTTTGCCATGGTTTATATTAAATTAATATATTCGGGTTTTTTTGGACGCTGAAAGTGAATCTGATAATAAAAATCCATTTCACGCGCGGAGGTGAAAAATGGGACAGCTTCTGTAATGGGCAGTGTATTTTTTTTATGAACCACCACTTAAAATTCTCCCGGCTATTTCAAAAACATTCTGTATTTTACATTAAATTTAAATTAAATTTTGGTTCACCAAGTCAATCCCTTAGCGGTTTTACGGAATATTATTATGTATATATTCAAATTATTACGTTTTCTTTGGTTTTGATTGGGAAACCATTCTAGAATTCTACCTGCAGATAAGATTAAATGGGGAATTGCTGTTCCTAGAACTTCTTTTTCTGTTTTATTACTTTTAAATGAACGTTCAAACGAAAAGTTCCATGCATATTATTAGAAAACTAAAAGTTACAAATAACACAACTTGTGTGTTCTAGGGCGTTTTTGCGCCTTTGTCAAAATTGTAAATATTTTGTATCCAACACCTTAGAAACGTTTTTTTTAGCAGTATTTTAAATATTAAGAGTTTAGTTCTTTTCCCACTAGTGACTAAAAAATTGTTTGCTCACTCTTTTGCGTAGAAGAGAACTATTTTAAATATAAAAGTAAGGTTTTTTTTCCACTAGTGACTAAAAAATGTTTTGCTTAATCTTTTGCGTATTTAACTTAATCTTTTTGTCATAATTTATGCTAAATTATAGATTTTTATTTAAAATTAAAGGGTTGTGGATAAAATTTAATTCTAAGCTTGTGTATAAAGTGATTTTATCCACTTAAAACACTAGTTAAGAAAATAACTATTTTCTACGAGCGTGCGGAAAGATGTCTCTTCCCGCACATATATGCGTATGGAAAGAAGGTCTTTCCGCACGCATAATTATTTCATAAAAATCAAATAGTTTGAATATGCAAAAGTGTAAAATTTCTGGCTAAGACACTTGTTTTCATGGCGACCGATCAACATGATAGCGCCCTAAGCTAGTTTGTTCGTGTCAATTGTGTTGTCAACTTCAATTAAAGTTTTTATAACAAAAATTATAAACCTTTTAAGGTTCTTTAAAAAGATGAAATGTTACCTCAAGAAATAATACAAATGGCAAATGCAAATAAAAACTGTCACAAATTTATCATTAATTAAAAAAAAGAATTGGTAATAGTTAACTAATGTTAGCTTTATTTTAATAATTGTTAAAATTGTTTAATTTCTTAATTGCGTCGTGTTATTCTTGTTATATTTATCATAAAATTATAAAAATGTTTAAGTTTTTTAACTGTTAATTGTTTTTCTATTTGAAAGAATTATAAAAATAAAACTTATACCCTTATACTTAATTAAATAATAATAATATACCCTTATACTTAATTAAATATTTTTTTTAACTCCGCGCGTAGAAAAAATATTGTTCCTAACGCATGCGTAAAGAGGCTTTTCCGCACTCGATTGCTTGCTTGAACTTCGCTACGCGTCGTTCAGGCAAATGCAAT
The DNA here is from genome assembly GCA_958510825.1 of Brachypterus glaber. Lineage (NCBI taxonomy): Eukaryota > Metazoa > Arthropoda > Insecta > Coleoptera > Kateretidae > Brachypterus > Brachypterus glaber. The sequence continues at coordinate 49,396,925 of OY294045.1, read as the reverse complement.
ATAGAGCGGAAAAGAGCCTATTTCCACACTTATTAGGAAAATAGCTATTTTCTATAACCTACTTAGTGCTACAGCACGTGTCTAAAGTCCGCCCCCCTTTAACATTTCATCGGCTTAAGATATCAACTGGCGATTAGGTGCCGTAATGTGATAACAACATATTATATGGAATTTAAATCGCTACCCTGATCATCGTGATCTTGACAGTATTTTTGAATGTAGTAATTACATGTAATACATATTAATCCCATTGAAGAAAATAATTATGTGATCAAAAAGCATAATAAATAAGGTGGGTGTGCCAATTATTGCCATGTTAAGACATTTTATTGCTTTCCCATTTTGAAAATTTTAAAAATTTCGGAAAGCCTTGTATTCGTGCAAAAATTTTCAATTTTTTTTTGCGTATTTTTGCGTTTTATGACGTTTTATGTCGATATAAATCAATTTCAAGCAAAAAAAATTTTTTTCGGTCGGTCGATCGGTCGGTTGATCGGTCGGTCAATCGGTCTGTCCGGGAAATCTTGGGGGCACGATTTAAGTTAGAGACTTGAAATTTGGCATACAGGTATGTTGCCAAAAGTTCTCGCTCGGGATTGTTTTTGGTGAACATTGGGGTGCGGCAAGGGGCAAATGGGCAAAAATACATTTTTGTTAGAAAAATTTGAAAATTGCTATATAGTGGTTTTTGAGGTTGCTGAAATTGAATCTGATAATAATTTTTTTCAACTCCACCCCTAAGGGGGTGAGGGGGTAAATATTTTGAAATATTTTCAATATTTTCCTCAAAATTGGTATATAGGGGCACGATTTAAGTTAGAGACTTGAAATTTGGCATACAGGTATGTTGCCAAAAGTTCTCGCTCGGGATTGTTTTTGGTGAACATTGGGGTGCGGCAAGAGGGGCAAATGGGCAAAAATACATTTTTGTTAGAAAAATTTGAAAATTGCTATATAGGGGTTTTTGAGGTTGACGAATTTGAATCTGATAATAACTTTTTTCTAATTTCACCCCCTGAGGGGGGGTAGTTTTCGTGAATACTGGTGTATTGGGGTTTTTGAGGTTGCTGAAAGTGAATCTGATAATAAAAATATTCTAAATCCAACCCCTGAGGGGTGAGGGGTAGTTTTCGTGAAAATTGGTATATTGCGGTTTTTGAGGTTGTTGAAAGGGAATCTGATTATAACAAAATTCTAACTTCACCCCCAAAGGGGCAGAGGGTAGTTTTCGTGAAAATTGGTATACTAAGGTTTTTATGGTTGCTGAAAGTGAATCTGATAATAAAAAATCCATTTTACGCGCGGAGGTGAAAAATGGGAAAGCTCTTTTACTGGGCAGTGTATTTTTTACTGCATTCAAATTTATTTGTAATCACGTGAAACTTTACTACATTAATAATAAACATGTATTTATTCTAATGGGTAAAAATAAACAAACTGCGGGAGCTTAAAAAAAAATTATTGCTTTTAAAAAAAGGTTGCATACTGACAATATTAGGAACCCATGTCCCTAATATTGCTATTTGCCATCCCAAATATTGCACAGGCAATAATAGTATAGAACAAACCTACAAAAAATTAACAAACTAAGAAAATATTGTGGCACAGTAACAATTTCAGCTGTTTTTAGGTACAATTTGGGCACTTAAATAACAATTTGTCGTTTTTAGTAAGCCCCGCGCACTTCATATACCTACTTATCTATTACAGTCTTCGAATAAAAAGCAGAACCAAGATTTAGAACTCTCTGATTTCTCGTTATTTTCTTTTCTTGTTGATTTTTGTTTTTGTCATTTTTTTTGTTGTCAACTTCTTCGCATGGCAATCTCAAAATATTACCTTTTCCCTACTTTATTGAGTGAAACACAATATGGGCCAAGAAAGTGTATATTTGTGCATACCTTATTTCGTTCTTGACCTGCAATAATCGATGCTATCCAACTTGCGACAGTCAGCAGTTCTGACTCAGCACAGTTGTGCTGACTTTTACTAGTTTATATAGTTGGAGTGTACGAAACACGAACTGCGTTTTTGTGTACGCCATTACTAACTGGATACAAAGGACGAACTAAAAAGGTTAAAAGTGAGTGCTAATGGGCTGGCATAGCGTAGTGGTTAGCGCATATGAATAGCAAATCTATTATCGTGAGTTCGATTCTCACTGGCGCCGATTTGCTTCTTTCAGTTAATTAATCATTGAAATTTGGCGAAGGCGAAAAGTGAAACGGACAGTCCCTAGAAACTGGTTCGAAAGTCAGTATAAGCCGGTGGTTCCCTCTACTACTAGCCCACACAAGTCCTGGACTTAGGGGATGCTTAATTAAGTAGAATAGTACGAGGTTAAACAGACATGTAATATTAGGAACCATGGCCATAATTGGCTCACTGGCAGCGCCGTTTATGACACAGGACAAACTAAAAAGGTTAAAAGTGAGTGCTAATGGGCTGGCATAGCGTAGTGGTTAGCGCGTATGAATAGCAAATCTACTATCGTGAGTTCGATTCTCACTGGAGCCGATTTGCTTTTTTCAGTTAATTAATCATTGAAATTTGGCGAAGGCGAAAAGTGAAACGGACAGTCCCTAGAAACTGGTTCGAAAGTCAGTATAAGCCGGTGGTTCCCTCTACTACTAGCCCACACAAGTCCTGGACTTAGGGGATTCTTAATTAAGTAGAATACGAGGTTAAACAGACATGTAATATTAGGAACCATGGCCATAATTGGCTCACCCACCTAGTAAAAATTTTATTTTTTAATCTAAGGGTTTAATTGTTATTACAGTTTGGACTTTTTGTTTTATTTTTGTTTAATTTAGGGTTATAACCACGGGTCGGATCGAAGTAGCCATTACCGGGGGCATGTAAAAATTAAAATTAAAAAAACTCTTTTTTCAAGTAAATAAACACTTTAACCTATTGTTCACCAAGTGGAATGTCATATCCACGCTGTTAATTTTCAGTGTCATGGTCCATGACTCAAGGAGGACTTTTTTTTTTTTGAAAATTGTTTCTCTTTTCAAAAAACGAATAGTTAATACAAAAATTATGTTTTTTTTAATAATTATTCGTTTTTTGATAGGGAAAACAATTTTCAAAAAAAAAAAAAAAATAAGTCCTTCTCCATGAGTCATGGACCATAACACTGAGTATTAACAGCGTCGACATGACATTCCGCTTGGTGAACAATTGTTTAAAGTGTCTATTTACTTGAAAAAAGAGTTTTTTAACATTCTAATTTTTGCATGCCCCCGGTAATGGCTACTTCGATCCGACCCGTGGTTCTAACCATTTAATTTAGGTACAATCTTTGCTAAACTGATCAAGATTAAAATAAGCTTTTATGAAATTTTACAAATCAAATTTTGAAGAATTCTGAAACTTTTAGTTTTAGCGTTTTTTTTACATTTTACCCAAAGGTAATTTAATTATAATTTAACATACACGGTAGGTGGCATACAACATGTAATGTTTAATTTTGAAATTTAAATTCAAACTTGTCACTGTACATGATATGATATAAATTAAACAGCAATTTAGTTGGGAAGTTTTCAATGGTAATGTTTCATCACACGGTCATCTAAATCTCAATTAATTATTCTGTGAATGATATTCACTGAATATTATCATATGAAACGAGTTGTAATTTCTCAAATATACACGGTGTATTTGAAATAGGGTCTAAAATTTTAAGGGGTGATTCTACATCAGAAAATATGACAAAAAGTTCATATAAATATATGTCTAAAAATGCGTTTAAGGGAGCTACGCCCCTTTGAAAGTGCCTAAAAAAAACCGGTTTTTATTTAATAACTCAGGAACCCTTTGAGATATAGTAACGAGGTTTTGCACGTGAACTAATCTTAATAAGGGCCATCTTCATATGTTAACCAGGGGTGTGCGAAACGGGGGGGCCTCATCAGTATTTTGTCCCAAACCTTTTTTTGTGTAAATATAATTATTATATTTTATAGTAATATTAGATATTCAATAATTTAAAAACTGGTCACTGGGGCCCTTTAGGCTCTAGGGCACGGTTCTTAATCAATATTTTTCAGAAAACTATTAGTTTTTGTCAAATTTTAAAATTTTGACTCTTTTAGAATAGTCAAATGACATATTTAAAAGTTTAAAAATTTGGCCTTCGTATGCCAGTAGACACCCTGTACAAATAGCAAACAAAAATAACTAAAAACTTTAAAATAGACTTATTAAAGAATTCTAAAAAATATTTTTGACCAAGTGGTATAGGTCCTAGGTAACAGTTTTTTCGACCTATATCATCTCAAGGGGTATTTTTTAACAGAAAAATCCTTATATTTTGTATAGGGGTGAAAAAAATTACCAACATTCCTTTATTATATTTAGAGATCGAATTTTAACGAGTCGTAACGTCAAAATGCATAGCCGGGTACAATAAGTTAACAAATTCATATTAATTTTATAAAAATGTTTAGTATGTTGCCAAACTACTACATTACCAAAGAAAATTATATAAATATTATGAAAATTATTTAAGTAAAAGAAAATTTAAAAAAAATAACAATTATGAAAATTTCGATTTAGTTGGGCTCTTTAATAATCCAAATTTAATTTTATATTATTGTAGCATGGTGACTGGGTATTACTTTTACCAAGTTAAAAAAAGAATCTGCCTGTCCAACCGTTTTTATTCACAATAAAAGGTCACGTGACGTTATAAACTTGTGATTAAAATTAATTTTGTATTTTTTTACTTACTTTAAATATTAAATTGTCCTTGCTCCTCATCTCCTTTATGGGTTTTTGTATTCACATGTCTTAAAATATTAGTTTCCCAGGTTGTCTCTTTTACAAAATGTGCAGTGTAAAATATTGCCGTCGAACTCTAGTTCTTGATAATCTTTAATCCACGATTTAACCTTAGTAAGTAATGGTTTTACGAACATTTTATTAAGGGATTTAACTAATGAAATGAACGGTGACAAATGAATATTAGATTAGGCCCAATAGGTATGTTAAAAACGAACGTGTGTAATTTTGTATTTTATGTATAATATGAAAAACAAAAGATTTGAGTAAAAATAATAATTTAAAAACATTTTTTATTATAAACGTCACATGAGCTGTTATTACGAATAGAAAAGGATTGGCCAGGCAGACTTTTTTTAACTTAGTAAAAGTAGTACCCAGCCACCATGTTACAATACTATTAAATAAAATTTGGATTATTTAAAAGTCCAACTAAATCATAATATTCGGATCTGTTGTGTTTTTTTTTAAATTTTCTTTTACTTAAATAAAAACGTTAGGGGATTTTCATAATATTTATATACTTTTCTTGGTAAATGTAGAAGTTTGATAGATTATAAAACATTTTTATAAAATTATTATTAATTTGTTGTACCCGGCTATGGATTTTGACATCACGACTCGGTAAAATCCGATATCTAATTATATTTTATTAATTTACCATTCTTAAAATGTCCCACATTAGTGTTTTTATATATTAAAAAAAAAAAATTGAATATAACAAAATTAAAACTTAAAAGCCAATGGCTCAACATTTTTTTTTAAATCTCAATTTTTGCAGGTGAGTTGCTCTAAACATACTCCACCTTTTTTTTACTAGTCGTCCTGGACTTTCACAAAAAAAAATGGCCTTTTTCGGACGCGGCCTCTAAGAAAAAAAAAAGGAATGTTGAGATTGTCTCAGCCGTTACTTGTAAATACTTTTTGATACTTTTCGCGTTTGCTTTATAATTTGTAAACAACGTTTATAATTTTAAATTAAGTCAAAATTAACTGGCTACAAGACAAAGATCATAATTTAATTAAAAAATCTCGCCTTCGCAGACTAATATTAGACTTAGAATAGTAACGCTGTTACAGTAACAGTCATTAATAATCCTGGAGACGGCATCCGTTATGAATGTGAACGACTTGATTAAATTATGCGAAACTGAAAAAAAAAAAGGAGAAAAGTTTGAATTACATTAAAAAGTTTTTATACTGTAGGATGCTTGCGGACTAAAAATAGTCCTAACTTAGGGCTTTCTAATTCAAAATGTCGTAATTCCTTTGGTATAATTGCGATTACTTAGATTACCATTTTCTTTCAAACGCAAATTATATTCAGCCAAGTTTTTAAACTATTCACATCCTGACTACCCGGCTAAACACGTGATTCTAGAGATCGCTTATACAGGATGTCCAGTAAATAATGTTATTAATTTTAAGTGGTAATTCTACATAGAAAAATATAAAAAGAAGTTCCTATAAACATATGTCTAAAAAGGCGTCGTAAGGGAGCTAAGCCCCTTTGAAAGTGGCTAAAAAATTCGGTCTTTATTTCATAACTCAGGAACGCTTTGAGGTACAGCAACGAGGTTTTGAATGTAAACTAAACTTAATAAGGCCCATCTTCGTATGTTATTTTCATAAACTTATTTTAACCAGGGGTGTGCGAAACTGGGGGGCCTTATTAGATTTTTGTCCCAAACTTTTTTCTGTGTAACTTTTTTGTAATTTTATTTTTGGAATATGATTCCTCAGGTCAAAATACATCAAAAAGGTACTCTTGTTTTAATACTGTAAGATTAACCGTTTTCGAGAAAAAAATTTTTTTAGGTGAAATACTAAAATGTTGAAACCTAAATTTCAATGATGCAAGGTGAATTTACATCAAAAACTAAGAAATAACCTCATATACAGGTACTTCCAATAATCAATCCTAAGGGAGCTATTGGCTCCTAAAAATGCACCAATTTTTTTATATAGAATAACCCTGCATCATTGAAATTTTGGTTTAAACATATTATTACTTAACTTTTCATCCTTGATCCGTGAAATTTCACCTTCAAATTATTTTTTCTCGAAAATGGTTAATCCTACAGTATTAGAACAGGAGTACATTTTTTATGTAGTTTGACCTAAGGAATCATATTTCAAAACAATAAAATTACAAAAGGTTACACAGAAAAAAGTTTGAGACAAAAAACTAATAAGGCCGCCCAGTTTCGCACACCCCTGTTAAAAATAAGTACATGAAGATGACATACGAAGATGGGCCTTTTTAAGGTTAGTTTCCATTCAAAACCTCGTTGCTGTACCTCTAAGCGTTCCTGAGTTATTAAATAAAAACCAAATTTTTTAGCCACTTTCAAAGGGGTTTAGCTCCTTTACGACGCATTTTTAGACATATGTTTATAGAAACTTTTTTTCATATTTTCCTATATAGAATCACCCCTTAAAATTAATGACACGATTCACAAAACATCCTGTATTAAGCAAACCGTGAAGATATGTAATGCTTCGCATTCCATAATATTCTCTTCACAGTGAATAGTATATCGCGTTTCTCTTGAAATAAAAATTGTTTTTACCCCATTTTACACCCTTACCCCAATCAGATTTTTACCAAAAACAAACCCAGACTAGAACTTTGGATAATTAACCTTTGGTACAAATTTGAAGTTTTTAGCCCGAAACGTTCTTAAGTTATCGTGGTCACAAATTTCCCGGACACACAGACCGACAGACAGAATTTTTTTACGGAAATCATATGTTTTGGATATAAAACGTCCAGAAACATAAAAAAAGAATTAAAATTTTTTCGATTTAACGCAAGACTTTCCTTGGGGAAAGTAAAATGTACGTTTTAATTCCAGATTAACTAACTAATGTTTTATGTATGTATCAATTAAATATTTATAACAAAAAACAGGCAGATTTATTGTCCAATTTGCCATGTGTTAAATTGTTTATTGGGGAAGAAAATTCCCATAAGGGAATTAAAAGGTTTTTGGTCATATCTACCATATCTAGGCTTGGCAGGTCAAAATAGGGTTTAGATAAATCCCACGCTTTATAAATCAAATAGGTATCCATATTCATAGTATGCTAGAAATATGTTATCAGCGATTATGCTTTCTATTAACTTCGTATATTACGTACACGTGAAATCAATTAGAGAATACATTTTAAATAAAAAACTTTTTAAAGTTAAAATCCTTCTATAGTATATTCAACTTCAAAATGCAGTAAGTGTAAACAACGCACGTGACAACAACGGATTTAGTGACAGGGTAGAACTCAAAACAAAATATTTCTATATAACAGTCCATTGCAATGCATTCGAGTGTTTTAACCAATAAAACCACGCGCCAGCTGCCGCGTGCGCGATTCTTAATTTTATTTGTACTTGTAGTAGAATATATTAATTGTATAACTAAATTCTGATCTATTAATTAATTCTTTTATTCATAAATATGTTACTTCAAATAGTTTTAAGATGTAAACTTAAGCAAGGCAGGTTTGTGAAAAAGTACAGTTTTTTTGAAATTTACTAGGCCGGTGTACAAAACCGGACAAAATCAGTTTTTTTGATTTTGTCCAGTCCGCCAAAATTTGATTAATTCCGTCCAGTTTTGTCCACCCGGACAAAATCAAACAACCCTAACGCAAGGGCTATAGTTTAGCAATATATTTAACGTGCAACCTTTAGTAAAGAAGGTCTACTAATATAAATCTAATAATGGTTTATGCTGAATCCTGTATTATTATTTCAAATCTTTTTACATATACGCATAATAACACCATCACAAATGTATTTCTTTTACGTTAGTGCCTATTCACAAGCTCGCATAAGAACATAAAATATATCAATGCGATGCCGTGATTGGCTTGATGGGCCGCCATGTATCTTGTAAGCCAATCACGGCATAGCATTCTTATGTTTTATGTTCTTATGCAAGGTTCTGGATATGCCTTTACGTTTAAAAAAATAATTATTTTATTGTTTAATATGGTGTTTGGGTAATTTTTTTAGGAGCTAGCAAAAAACAAAACTTCTACCCTATAGTATATTCAACTTCAATATGCAGTAGAAGTAAATAAAACAATCGCGTACGCGTCAGCTGGCGCGTGGTTTCATTGGTTATAACACTTGAATGTTGCGAGAGTAGGGATGTAGAAAATTAAACAGGTCAGTACGTAAGCACTTGCGATGAAGCGTACAATGCATTGCAATGGACCGTTATATAGAAATATTTTATTTTGAGTCCTACCCTGTCACTAAATCCGTTGTTGTCACGTGCGTTTGTTTACACTTACTTCATTTTGAAGGTGCCTTTTAAATTACAACTCTGAAAACATAATACCAGTTTACGGTTGACCCTGTATATCCTATCAGCAGCGTATTTTCTGATTAAATCCTAATTACTTAAGAAGAATGTTTTTAGTAATATATCATCCTTATATTGCAGTTATTTGATGTGCGTAAATCACGTACTTATATTGGTCAAAATAATATGTTTTGTGCGCCCCTTCATCTTGCGATATATCAACATCTCTCATGCGACATAAATCTAGCAACTTTGCCATCCGTCTTCAATATACTCTTCGCAAATTGCGAACTAGAAGAGTATTTACGATAGTTTTTTACAATTACAAAATTGTAAAAATATATATACACGGTGTCCCACGGTAGACAAATCAGTCAAACTGTGGCGTTATTAACAAAGATATCAACATGAAACTTTTACCAGTCAATATGGACCTAATTATCTTCAATTAACCCAAAACAAAAGTTTTCTACTCTTTTTTGGTTTTGAGCTAGAGCTCCACACATGCACTTTTAAAAGCATAACAATACTTTGAAATGCCAAAATTAAAAAAAAGTAACTATTTTTCTTTATCATATGATATTTTTTTTCACTAAAAACAATAATTTTCGATTTAAATTCTTAATTTTATAAAACCTTAAAAAAGGGTAATTGCATATGGCAAAAGAGTAGGATGCCTTGAAATTAAATTTTTTAAATAAGTCGTATATGATGACAATAAATGTCAAATTTGATTTTACATTATAATCAAAAAATTAACAAAGCAAGATTTTTATAAAACCAAGTATTGAATGCCAAAATGATAACTTTAGAAGTAAAGAAAGAAATTATTTTAACTTATGGAGAATGTGCTCGAAATTTAAGAGAAACAACGAGAAGAATAGTAGAAAAGTTCCCCGATGATAGTAAATTATTTAAATTTATTAACTTGCTGCTTGATTTGAATCCATTTGAATCGTGGAAGACTCGCAAAGAATTAGAATTATTTGCTAATAATAGATTTTGTGAAATGGCATTTATATTCCCATGATTCTCTGAAGTTAGATGCGTAATTTTGACCTTTTTTCATCAGAACTGGAGTGATTTGGGAAAACCTAAGGACTAACATGGATTTATTTGAAATATTGTACAAAACAATTTTAATAACACTGAAAATATTCTAGAAAGGCGTAATATTTTGTAGATGTATGGAATTTGACACAATGATGAGTTAATTAATTCAAATATCATAAATACGTCTTGCGTTTCGCATATTAATAAATAATATTAATAATAACAATCAATTTAATATTTTAACTTATGAGAATTATTCTTAGTATCATTTAACTTTTAATTTCAACCAAAATGTACGTAATTAATTACATAACAATAAATTAATTGACTAAATTGCCCATAATATGACAGTTTTTTTCCTTTGTTCTTCTGTATTTGGTCTAATTTTGGTCTGGTTTGGTTCAAAAAAACAAAACAAACGACTAAGAACAAAAGCACGAAGTAGGACTAGATGAAGTGACCCTAATATGCAGGGCCGGACAGAGCCAGCCCGGGCCCCGGTGCAACTTTTTACTCGGGCCCCCATTTTTTCAAAACATAATTGTCCCATGCAGGCCTGCAGCTAAGGCACTGAGGGCCGAAGCGGCGCCCCCAATCATTAACTAAGCGCCGCAGTCGAAAATTTTTCCAAATTATGTTAATTTCTGACTGTTTTATTTTCATAGTTCAGCAAGCTTAAGTATGTAAAAAAATTTTTTCAATTTTGATAGCTCTGGCGCCGCAGGCAATTTTTTTACAAATTTTAAGCTTTTGCAAGCTTGAACTAAAAAAAATACGTAGGTAAATTAGCCCTAGCGCCGCGGGCGAATTTTTTTACAAATTTTAAAACACTAGTAACAGTGCACTATTATTTTTTACAAAAATCCAAAACGGCTTAAGCGCTGCCGCGGCGAAATTTTTTCTATTGCCCATTTGGAACGAGGTCTACTTATTTGCTCATTTTGACGCCTTATCGATCTGGGGGAGTATAAATAAATAAACTGTTTATTAAAAACTTCTGTCGCCGGGCCCCCTTCGAGCCCGGGCCCCGGGTAATCTGTACCCCCTGCACCCCCCTGAATCCGGCCCTGCTAATATGAACCAGCTGCAACTTCATGCAACTGCGAGGGAAGGGGGTTCTTTACAAGCTAATTAATTAGGTTTTTTAAAATCTCATAATTATAAAACATGTTTTATCATAAGTTGTCCAATAGGTTTTATAATAACTTGCTTTACCAATTCTTTCATTATGATATAGACTTGACTTTGTAAAAAAAACTGCTAAGATTAATCTAAGATTAATCCAATCATACCAATTAAAAAATTTGATTGAGCGCAAAAAATCAAAATTTATTAGTAATTAAGTAATACACTCTGTAGTATAAAATACCCTAGTCCACAAGGTCCTTACTAAGTCTAAGTAAAAATCTAATTTATAACATTAGATTTGACATTTATTTTTATCTTGAACGTCATATTTGCAAACATTTATTTTCATAGCATCCTCTCTTTTACATTAGCGGGGTCATTCCATAATGCACTTACCATTTTTTACCGTTTTCTAAAATTAAAAATTTAAATAGAAAACTATTGTTTTTAGTAAAAAAAACTATCATATGATAAAGAAATGATATTATTTTTTTAAATTTTGGCGTTAAAAAATGTTATTATGCTAAAAAAAAATTCTGTTTGTTGCTCTAGCCTAAAAACAGAAAAAAGTACAACACTTTTTTCTGGTGTAAATTGAAGGTAACAAGGTCTATATTGACTGGTAAAAAATATATTTTAATAGCTTTGATAATAACGCCACAATTTGACTGATTTGTCTACCGTGGGACACCGTGTATATACATTGTGTAACAGAAAAGGTGGGCTCACCTAAACAATGAAAAAAGTTTATATGTCTAAAATGATTCGTCTCTGAGATACGCTTCTTTGAAAGCGGCTACAAAATTCGGTTTTTATTTAATAACTCAGGAACCCTTTGAGATACAGCAACGAGGTTTTGCATGTGAACTAATCTTAATCAGGCCCATCTTCGTATGTTATTTTCATGTACTTATTTTTACCAGGGGCCTTACCTTTTCTTTTGCCCCAAACTTTTTTTGTGTAACCTTTTTGTGATGTTATTATTGGCAAATGATTTCCCAGGTCAAATTACATAAAAAAGATACTCTTGTTGTATTAATTTTATTCAAGTGTTTTTAAACTAAAAACAATTTATTAAAAGTGAGTGTCCTACACGAGGCGAATTTTTCTTTATAAATATTACAGTAAAGGTAAAGAATCTTATTAAAAAAGCTTTAAAACAACTAGCTTTAGTTAGCGGGTCAAAGTCTTACTTTCGCCCGCAAAACATGAACAAAAAGTGTCGCTTTTAGAATCAATGGAATAAAAAATATATTAATTTGAAATGTTAACAATAAAAAAGTCAATACAGAAAAAAGCGCACTGCAGCGGTTCAAAGAAAACATATTTTGGGGAGTATATCGAGAGAAAAAGTCCAAACGCAATATATTATACACTGTTAAGAGTGTAATGTGCAAGGCGTATCATTACATATCTTCCCGTCTTGTTTCAATATTGTTTCGTTTATTGGAGACTCATCAATCTTGGATTGGAGGCCCTCGCACTTTTGCACGTCTCGCCTGCAAAGACCCTCTCGAGGGGCTAGCTTTGTCGTCGACTTAGACATCCGTTAAACTGTCGAGAGATGTTAAGCCGCGAAAGGGATTAATATGAACACGAGATTAATTTATCCTAGGATTAGCTGGTGCCACCAGCCTGTTGGTTTGGTCGACATTTTCTAGGTTGGAATAGTATGTAAGTGGTCGAGCAAAAACGTGTATTGGTGTAAAAATGTATTGGCCCCCTTTTTGATTTTTTTTTAATTTTGACCATAAGTTTGTAATTTACTACTCCAAAAAACCCTATATACCGATTTTGAGTCATGGTTTATAAATACCAAAATTTGCGAATTGGCGCCGCCAATTAGAATTTTTAAATTTTAGTCAAAAATTCTTAATCTATGACCCAGAAAATCCCCAAATACCGCTTTTGGTTTTAATGGGCTATAAATAACAAGTCGTCCGCCATATTGAGGTCGCCATTCTGGAATTTTTAATTTGCATAGTATAGAAACGGTAGCATTTCAATACGACTACAAGTTGCACTGCAACTGTTGCAGCTGAGCTGCAACTGGAAACTGCAATTTATTACACGACCAACTGTATTTTTTCCAAGATATTGTTATTTTTTTATTCAAGAAATTTTTGGGATCGATTTCTTAACCCTTAACTGGTGACGTGGTGCCACTCGTGACCCCACCATAATAAATTATTTCATATTTTGAGGGCATGAGCCGTGTTATTGGCTTTTATATTTTATTTTAATGTTTCCATTTGCTATTTTTTAGAAGCTCATTACTATACCAGACTATTAAATAAACACCAGGGTTCACATTGACACTAAAAAATAACATAAAGAACAACAAAAATTGGGATTTTTTTTTAATTTGAAATATGGAGTTCTGAGTGGCACCAGGTCACCAGTTGTGTTATGTTTTAAGCATCTCACCAGTTAAGGGTTAACCACACAAGGTGTTTTTTACAAGGAAAACGAAGGTTATGTTATATATTTAAGAATAGATATAAATAAATATATTTATTTTATTATATTTAATCCTGTTGCTATTTGTCAATCTGCTCAGTCATGTCATGGTCCATAAAAGCAAAAAACAATGTTAAAAATAGGCCGTTTTTGGCCCCTTTGTGCAAACGTATGAGATATCAATTCCTATAGATTTGGACATGCTGAACACGATTCTGGCCTTTAAAGTTACAGAAACGGTGTAGAAGGCTGTTTTTTTTTCTTCGTAAAAAGGTTAAAATAGGTCAATTATGAGCTAACGATGCCACTAAAAATAGTATATTATTAAACGATCGTAAAATAATTGATATTAATCAGTGAGGGTGAATCTTGCGACACGTGCCGATAGGCGAGTGGCGTAATCACCCGAATGATTAATAGCTATTATACGCCAGTAGAATACCATACTTTATCCACGGGTGATTAATCCACTCGCCTATCAGCTTAAGTCACAAAATTTACTCATTAATTAATATCAATTATTACCTATAAGATTGCTGAATATACTATTTTTACTTGCATAGTTAGCTCATAATTGCCATTTTAACCTTTTTACGAAGAAAAAAACAGTCTTCCACACCATTTTTAGCCAAAAATTCTTAATCTACGACCCAGAAAATCCCCAAATACCGATTTTGGTTTAAATAGGCCATAAATGACGCAAGTCGTCCGCCATATTGGGGCCACCATTTTGAAATTTTTAATTTTGAACAAAATTCTTAATATACAACACATGAACCCCCAGATGCCAATTTTGGTTCAAATAGGCCAAGTCACAAGTCGTCCGCAAAGAGTGGTTTGGACTTAAATTAGTCTTGAAAAAAATAATAAACTGCAGCTGTAAATAATGTTTACTAAACGAAATTAGTTCCTTAATTAAGCATAAGTTTAATCTATTTAACTTTAAACTATTTTTTCTCGAAATATAATTTTCGACTCTAATATACGTTTTCGCTCGACCACACACATTTGTAATACAAGTGAAGAAACGGTAGCATTTCAATACAAGTACAACAAGTTGCACCGCAACTGTTGCAGCTGAGATGCAACTGAAAACTGCGATTTAATTACACGATCAACTGTATTTTTTATTTTTATTTTATTTTTTTAAAAAAGATATTATTTTTTTATTCAAGAAACTATTGCGATCGATTTATTAACCACACAAGGTTTTTTTACATTGGATGGTTCCTAAGGAAAAAGAAGGTTATGTTATATATTTAAATCTAAATATAAATAAATATATTTATTTTATTATTTTTATACTTTGACGCACGGATCTGTGGCTACGGCAAATATGTAAGGAATTTGTGTGCAAGTGAGAGGCCCGTTGTAGGCACGCACGCCTTATAACGCTTTCGACGGAGAGAAGAGAGCGCTAATGATTCCTCCGCCTTTCGTCGGAGACTTTGTTTCATGCGGAGAACTATTTCCGATTTTTGATATTTGTTCATTTTTTCAGAGTTCAAAACCAAACTTTAAAATTAAATTAGGAGATTAGTTAAGGAGATTCTTCTTAAATTTAATTTATAAATGTCAAAATTTTTGTCCAAAATAAAAATGATTTTAAATTAGTTTATTTATTGAAGAATTTAAATATTTTTATGTTAATACGACAAGGAAGAAGTTGTTTCTATTTATAAATGAAGATTTGAAATTCGGCATGTTTTTAAGTATTTTTCAAAATTTTTGAGGTACAGTTTGACACAATATTTATTTATGGTAATAGTGGGTAAAGTAAGATATTGCCCATGAGGAAATTAACCTGCGAGGCGTCAGCCAAGCAGGTTAATTTTCGAGAGGGCAATATCGGTTTACCCATGAGTGCCATACAAGGTTTTATCCAATAAATAGCTTAGGAATTCATATTTTTATTAAAAATTTTAATGACATTTACAAGAAAATAATTTAACAAGTGTAGTAAAATAAATAATTATCCACTCAATAAAGTAAAAGCCACGCGGGGGTTATTATTGAGTTTATATATTTAAAATAAATCATCATCATAAAGGACGTTTACTTACTTTTGTTGAAATGGTGGTGGAAATATATTATAAAAAATAGACCGAAGGAATGATAAGGAATGGTTTAATTAAGTTTGAAGAATCTACAAAATTTGTATTTTATAAACTGTCTATTATGATATAAACTACCTATTAGTAGGTCTCAAAACGACAATAAACAAATAAATGAATAAAATGAAATTGTTCCTAAACATGTACAGAGCGGTCCAAAAGTTACCCCCCCCTCTTAACTTTTGAACGAGTTTAGATATCGACTTTAAATTTAGAACTCTTAAATAAGACAACTTAAACTATCTTTAAGCATATATTTGATACTTTTAGCTCTTAAAATGTGGGCAGGGGGGCATGGGGCGACATTTTTTTAAATGTCAAATTTTAATTTGTCTTTTTAGTGTATTAATTGTATTTTTATTGTAAAATATTCTAATTTTTTATTTAATTTTTTTCAGGTGAGTATCCAGTTTTTTTCTAATTAGAAAAATCTTTTCAAAAGTAGTAAGTGATTGTTTTCCAGTTTTTTTTTTTAAATAACTTCAAACCGAATTTCTTTAGTATTCTGTGAAAGGCTAATCCCATATGGGATTAATTACACAGGCACACAAAAAAAATAAACTTATGTTTCCCCAGACGAGAGAAACATTTCTATACGTTTTTGGGGTCGCTGAATCCGAATCTGCGGTTGGTTTAACTCGCATTTCATTGCTAGCCTCAAAACAGTGATGAAATATTTTAACTTAACTATCAGTTTTTTTGAGGTTAGGGAACGTTCAAGTATTACGTAACGTAAATTTCGATCATTTTGGACCCCCCCTGTAACGCTATTTTCCTATACCATTAACACGGGCGTACACTCCAAAATGAACCCCCCCCCTAGGAGTGTTACGTTATACTTGAACGTTCCCTTAGCAACGAAATGCGACCCTCGATGCGACCTGACCGAGTCAAACCAACCGCAGATTCGGATTCAGCCACCCCAAAAACGTATAGATGTTTGTCTCATCTCTGGAAACAGGCCTTTATTTTTTTGTGTAGGAGCCTGTGTTATTAATACCATTTTTTTTTAAATATTGGTATATGTATTGTTCTGCAGGTGCGAGTCACTGAATTTTATTTGTAGAAAAGGAATAATTTTGATAGTGGCCTATTTCGACCATTACAATAGTCGGAGAGCTGCACGGTAAAAATAAATTACATTAAATTACATAGTCCGTAAATGGTAATATGTTGCCATAGACGGGAACGGTAAAAATTACATAGTCCATAATGGTAATGTTTTGCATAGACCGGAACAGTAAAAATTACATAGTCCATAATGAATGAATGGTAATATTTTGCATAGACTTTTTATTATAAAGACAAACGTAAAAAAAAAACGATCAGCTTGAACGATTTTTTTTTATATTTGCCTACAATACTTGTGTTTAATAATTTTTTTAAAAATAACATACAGTCATATTAAAAGTGCTTTTAAAACAACTTAAACACTACAATATTTCAAGAACGCTTTGACATAGAGACTTCAAATTTGAAAAAAAATATTTACTACTTAGAAAATGTTTGTTTCAAATTACAAGTCTCTGTGTCAAAGCTTTTTTGAAATATCGTAGCGTAAAGTTCATTTGGTTTAATAAACCAAACGATTTGCACCCTTAATACGAGTATAAACTGCTTACATCTTTCTTTAAAGATCTATTGGTTTTTTACACTTTAATCTAGCAGCATGCGTCGCTAATTCTCTAACAATAACAATATTAAACGGTCCGTCTTATGATGAGACGCCTTCTTGGTTATTGTCCAAAGCGCACGCGCGTCTTAAAATAACATAGCACGACATTGTAAAATCATGTAAAAATATGTAAATCAATGTAAATATATATTTTTTTACATTCTTTTACATAATTTTACATTATTTTAGATTATTTTACATTATTTTACATAAATTCATGAATTATGCATAGTCCAGAATAGTAAATTTACTATTTCGTACTATGTAAATTCATGTATTTTTACATTATTTTACATGCAGTTTTTACAGTGTGGTGACCATTTTTATTTAATTATTTTCTTCCGGCTGTATTTTATATATGTTTTAAAGTACTTTCAAATTAAGCTATTTTCAAATTGCTAGGCTCCGGATCCGGGTGCTAGAAGCTCCAAACGCTCTGGCAATGAGCTACCAAAAAACTATTTTTAACTTGCCGAGTCATATGCATTACATTTATTACATTCAGATTAAGCTATTTTCATACTTATACACAATAATTCTGGGCCTTGGGGTGAGAACAGTTTTTAACACGTTCGCTACCAAGAAATTTTGACGAAAATTTCCATTTTTTTAACCCTATTTTAAACCCCCAAAATAAAAAATAAATCGTGGGCAAATAGAGAATTTTATAAGCTTTAAAATGATGTATCACACATTTAATAAAGTAAGATCGTCGACTCGTATATAAGACATGCATATGTAGGTCTAGTTGAAAATTTGTTGTGGCTCATATATGAGCCGCTTGGCAGCGAACGTGTTAAAAAGTGCTTTTGACATATGTGATACTTAAGAAATGAGAATTTATGAAATGACATTTTGATTAAATAAAAATTCTTTAGACTTTTTAGTGCTGACATATGGACTTAATCCAGTTCATTTCTGAACCCCTCACATGTCAAATAAACTTTTTAAAGCCTTTTTTTACCCCTTAGCTTACTGAATAATTGTGTAAAACTGTGAAAATAGACTAATCTAAATATAAGAAATGTAATGTGTTAAAAATATATTTTTCGGTGACCCCATTTCACCACCTTTTCGGGGCTTCTATCATCCAAAGGAACCCGATCCAGGACCTCCCGATTTGCAAATAGCTTAATTTGAATGTACTTTAAGACATACAGAGCGGTCCAAAAGTCACCCTCCCCCCCCTCTTAACTTTTGAACCAGTTGAGATATCGACTTCAAATTTGGAACTTTTAAATAAGACAACTTAAACTATATTTTAGCGTATATTTAATACTTTCAGCTCTTAAAATGTGGACAGAGGGGCACATTTTTTTAAATAGAAAGGGGGGTCGTGTAATACATCATTTTAAAGCTAAAAAATTCTCCATTTAACCCCATATTTTTAAATTAAAAAAAAAATTGGTTTAAAATGTGGTTGAAAATGGGTATTAATGTCAAAATTCCTCTAAAAAAAACAAATAATTTTTAAAAAATGCCTAATTTCATCATAAAAAAATGTTAATTATACTTTTAAACTAATTTTAGTTGACATAAATAAAAATTTATAAAAAAAACTTAAAAAATCGAATGTTTTACCACAAAAAATTGAAAAATCAAAACCTTAAAAAACATTTTTTTTTAATTTATAATGTTAGTTTAAATAGAGAATTTTTAAAGCTTTAAAATGATGTATCACACGATTCCCCTTTCCATTTAAAAAAATATCCCCCCATGCCCCCCTGCCCACATTTTAAGAGTTGAAAATATCAAATATATGCTAAAAGATAGTTTAAGTTGTCTTATTTAAAAGTTCTAAATTTGAAGTCGATATCTGAACTCGTTCAAAAGTTAAAAGGGGGGTGGGTGACTTTTGGACCGCACTGTATATAAAATACAGCTGGGAAAAAATAATGAACTAAAAATGGTCACAAGTTGTAATTTACAATATTTCAGATTCGCGGCTCAGTCTAATTTTAAATAACAGCGTTCCGCAGTCATTTCGCAATTCGGGAAATGTCTTTGATAATCACAGGAACCCTAGTAGATTAATCAATTACGCTGGTTGCGGCAGGAAATTTAACCTGGCACACCAGACATGTCAAAATATTTAATGCTTTCTTGAGTTACTGTCCTGGCTGCTTAACCAAATATCTTCAGTCAATGGAGATTTGTCCCGTTAGATTAGACAGGGACAAAAGTTCTACCCAAAAAGGATAGAAGACATACATACACTCCCACTTCCACCCAACCAAACAAATTCTGTATTTGTTCTTTGTTGAACAAATACAATATTTACTTGGCCGGGCGAAAAGTGTAACTATATTAAAGAAATTACTGGCGCCATCTAAATTTTAGTAGAATTATCTTATTCTACAGATTCACATTAGCTATGTTCGTTCAGGCCGCTCACTGCTACACTTTCCGGCCAACCAAATAAATACTGTATTTGTTGTACGAAAAACAAATACAGTATTTATTTGGTTGGCTGGAAAGTGTAGCACAAATGAGATAGAGATAGGGTAGACGTCTTTTGTTTCATAATTCTAGTTGTAGAGGGCTCCATTCCAAATTATTTTCATTCGTTTAAAATCTAACAAAAACGTCGGCAACATAAACATTCGTCTGTCCTACTCGCACCTTTTTTCGTTCTAACAGAGACAACAATACCAGTTACTGGTAATTGTTATTGTTCAGGTCTGAATATACCTACTATTTGTTTACAAACAAACCGAGATGTCGGCGATACTTTATTTTAACGGTATGCGTATTCTAGAAAGAAGAGTTATTAGTTCGTTGTTTTTTTACATGAAATTTTTAGCAGGGTAAACTTACAACTGTCAGTTTAGTAAGGATTAAAATAGTGATAACATTCGTGTCTATAAAAATATGATTATTTTACTGCACGCGGTGCACCCTCGTATAAAATTTTCAGTTCATAACTCTCACGTACAACTAAACCGCCAAAACATAAATCCCACAAATTTATATCTGGCCTCACCCTCATAAATATAAATATTTCTTATTTTTTAATTTCCGTTTTATTGTACAAGTGAAGCGAAAGTATCAAACTTTGCAATCTCCACTCTTGGACAAAATTGCTGTTTAAAGTTGGATTACCCACAGATCAGGGAAAACACGATTCGCTCACCGCAATAATGAGAAGAATCTAGCACATGCGCATTGGTTTGCTTATTTTTATTTTGACGGATGTCAAAAGTGGCTTCCGTTTAGGCAGTTGTAGTTTTATAAAATAGTTTAATTTGAGTGGGGTTACGGTGCGCATCAGGTCCACAAAAATGAACTATATTGTTGCACTGATTTCTGGTTTTATTACTAAAACTTACTGTCTTGAATATAATTAGGTGCGGAAAATCCAGTTTTTTTTGTTAGAATATATAGCAAAAGATTGTTAAAATACTCACGAATTACTATTTGATTTTTTAAAGGGGGCGTTGGTTTACGTTAACAATGGTTTGGTTTGGTAGTTTGCTGGTTTGGTATTTTTGCACTGATTTCTGGTTTTATTACTAAAACTTACTGTCTTGAATATAATTAGGTGCGGAAAATCCAGTTTTTTTTGTTAGAATATATAGCAAAAGATTGTTAAAATACTCACGAATTTCTGTTTGGTTTTTTTTATGGGGGCGTTGGTTTACGTTAACAATGGTTTGGTTTGGTAGTTTGCTGGTTTGGTATTATTTTTAATGGGAGGCGTTGGTTTACGTTATCAATGGTTTGGTTTGGTAGTTTGCTGGTTTGGTATTTTTTTTTAATGGGAGGCGTTGGTTTACGTTAATCATAGGCGTAACGAGGGGGGGGGGGCTTACGGGGGCTTAGCCCCCCCCCCCCCCCCCAATTTTTCTAAGCCCCCCCAAATCAAACTATAAATGTCTCACAGACAGACAACCTATATTTTCTACTGAAACTTGGACCTGGGTACGCCTCTGACGTTAATAATGGTTTGGTTTGGTAGTTTGATGGTTTGGTGTTTTTTTTAATGGTAGGAATTTTTCAGATACGATATTTCAGAATTTAGAAGGCGATATATTTTAAGAAACCAATGTTTATTAATGAATATTCCGCAATTTGTTTTACGAAAATACTATTAAAAGCGAGTACTTTTAGCCAATTAAAAAAAAACTGTTAGCTCGCAAAGAAACAAGTAGATATTTTTATAAAACTTAAAATTATTTTTGGCATACGTCAAAACAAAAATAAGAAAATCAGTGCGCATGCGCTGTATTCTTCTCATTACTGCGGTGAGTGAATCGTGGGAAAACAGGTAAAAGTCAGTGAATTTGATCAGCTGTGTAATACGTAAATAGAAGAAAAACTTTTGATAATAAAAGTATTTAAATAAATATTCTATTTGCGTAAAAGCTCCTGCTCATGGTCAAAGTTACAAAAATCTGTCCCTCTGTCTTGGATTATATTTGGTATAAATCGGGGTGAGTTAAGGTGGTCAGATATTTTTTTTTTCGTTTTTAAAAAAAAAATTGTTTTTTTTAAACTGTTTTTTATCAACCGCAGGAAAAAGAGCCCCTAAGCACATAATGTTTTGTATTTAGCACGTAAAATTACCTGAAAAGCTTCGTGAAGAGCAAAAACTTTGTAGAGTTTATTTATTATAAATTTTAGTTGTTGTTCCGTTGTGGTTTTATTTCTTGAAACAAAAGAAATAATGCATATTTAATGCTTAAAGAAATTTATTGTGGCCAAAATAAACTTTTTAAATTGGAAAAGTGAAACCGAATGTGTCTCGAATGGGTAATATTGAACATTTTATGAAACATAAATTGAATTCCCATAGCGTGCATACTTCTTTCTTTAAATTTGTATTAATGTAAAATGAAAACCTTTAAGCTTTGTCATGAGTCATGACAGTCGGCAATCTATATCTATTAACATTGGTTGGCTTTATTACGTATATTAAGGATCCTTAAAATAGTTATTTTTGTATTAAGAGCGCAAAATGACTGTTTTCTGCTTGAGAGTGATATTTACTGATCGAGGCGTCTAGCCGAGATCAGCAATCACGCGAAAGCAGAAATCACATTTTGCGCTCGTAATACAAACAACAGTTTTTCTACGATCTAAAATAAATAAATAAATAAATTTCAGACAGTAAGTTACCTTACAAGGTCGCAGCACTTGAGTAAAATTTTCTGCAAATCTGTTGGTGTAAAAGTAAAATCCTAATCACAGTTACTCTCCAACAAATATACAGAGCGGTCCAAAAGTCACCCCCCCCTCTTAACTTTTGAACCAGTTGAGATATCAACTTAAAATTCTAAACTTATAAATAAGACAACTTAAACTATCTTTTAGCATATATTTAATACTTTCAGCTCTTAAAATGTGGACAGGGGGGCATGGGGGCACATTTTTTTAAATGGAAAGGGGGGTCGTGTAATACATCATTTTAAAGCTTATAAAATTCTCTATTTAACTCCATATTTTTAAATTTAAAATATTTTTTTTTTTGGGTTTAAAATGGGGTTGAAAATGGGTATTAATGTCAAAATTCCTCTAAATAAAATAAATAATTTTTTTAAAATGCCTAATTTCATCATAAAAAAATGTTAATTATACTTTTAAACTAATTTTAGTTGACATAAATAAAAATTTATAAAAAAAAACTTAAAAAATCGAATGTTTTAGCACAAAAAATTGAAAAATCAAAACCTTAAAAAACATTTTTAAAAAATTTAAAAATGTTATTTTAAATAAAGAATTTTATAAGCTTTAAAATGATGTATCACACGACCCCCCTTTCCATTTAAAAAAATGTCCCCCCATGCCCCCCTGCCCCTATTTTAAGAGCTGAAAATATCAAATATATGCTAAAAGATAGTTTAAGTTGTCTTATTTAAGAGTTCTAAATTTAAAGTCGATATCTCAACTCGTTCAAAAGTTAAAAGGGGGGGGGGGTGACTTTTGGACCGCACTGTATATCACACAAATATTTAGCCCACGAAATTGAGATTTGATTCAAAATAAATAATAATTTCATATTAAAAAAATGGCGGACCAACATCTCGTCGCATATAACTGAGCTCTTTTACGATTGACATGCCGGTTGCCTACACTGTGCGCGCGAAAACAATCAGTTTTCTGTCATGGTAACGAGCAGAAAAGTAAAATACTAAGAAATAAGTTATTTTGAAGTCTGAAAACTTAATTTGTTTTTGTAGAAATGTTAACTTTTAATACTTTTCCATATTTTACAAATAAGTAATCCAACAACAAAATGAAAAAAATGAATCCAAAAACAAAATGTTCAACAAAAAAATGTCCTAAATAGAACAGTTTTAATGCATTTATGCATTGTATCAAGGCGTCCTTCACGTGAAGTGAAGGACGCCTTGATTATATTAAATATCCACGTAAGAAAGAAATCATCTAAATTTTATATTTCTAAAATAGCACTACTTATATTTTCCAAATTTTAAGCCGATTTTAATACTCTCAAAACTTTTACATACCTGGGTCTCTATTCTTGACCATTCGCAAAAACAATTCGCAAACGCAGTTGCTAAGGTACAACCAATCACATATTAGCTACCATAGCAACAGCGTGTGCGAATTATTTTTGCGAATGGTTAAGAATAGAGATGCTGTTGTAACAATTATGTAAAAAGTAAGAAATTTCAAATTTAGAACATCCCTATTGCCATTAAACGTCAACTTTAACATAAAAATATATCTAAGTCACTTCCGGTTTAACCGGAAATGACACAACTTTCAATTAAAAAAAACACTTGAAATTTAAATGTCACTTTTTTGGTACCATTGTACTCAGAACAAAGCGTAGAATTGAAATATGTAAAAATATACAGGGTGTCCCATTTAAAAATCAAAAGTTGTTGTCTTTTTCGGTTAAACTGGAAGTGACTTATATGTACTTTTTATGTTAAAGGTTGACGTTTTATGGCAATAAGACATTTTCCAAATTTGAAATCTCTGACATTTAAAATAAAGAAATTTAGACCTTATTAATTGAGTATTTTATACCACGAAGTGTTATCATTTACAGTAAATTTCAGTGCTTTAGCCATTCCATATTTCATCCAATGTTCAATGTTATGTAATTCCTGCACATTCTTCATAAAAACAATAAAAATAAACGCAATAAATTATTATTATTTTATGTTGTGAAAAGTATTGAATATTTCTCTGGGTGCAGCATATTGCACAACTTTTTCCGCAATTATTTGAAGTGCATCCATACATTTCCTCGGCAGTGTCTCCGGACGCGACTGACCCCAAAAATAACCATCCATCGGTTGAATTCCCAGCACGTACGGACTGTTTATCTCACGTAACGTCTTCGTGGCACGAACCATGAAATTTTGCGGTCTTGTGTTTGTCCTTCATGGTCATCTTTATCAAAAGTTTCTTATTTTCAAATACAGCCTATTGAAGGAATTGTATTCAGCAGTTTTTATCACTTTTTTATTTACTCCGTATTGAGGGGTTGATATTATTTTTGATATAAACTGCCGAGATTTTACCATACTTTATTTTCAACGAATAAAAAAGAAAGCCACAGTAGTTCTTTTTTAGTTCATCACGCCCATAAACCTTTGGAACTACACTGTAAAAAATTGATAAGGGAAAAAATACCATACATATGTTTAGAATTTTTTCCATACATACATGGAAAGAAATTAGTGGGCTCTATACATTATAAGATATTTGGTAACAGTGGCAAATTATAGTGATTTAAGCTATATATTATAAGGGACACGATAACTAATAATGTTAAAAATAAATTGGATACGATTATATTTATTACAGGCATTATTATAAAAGATAAATCTTATTATATTATAAAAATTATTAGCACGGACAATAATTAAATCTATTTAAGCTATAAATATCATACTATTTATTATATTTTATTATTCACTAAAGAATTAAAGTATTTCATATAATTTTTTACACTGAATGCCATAAATGTAACAGAAAGCCTTATATTTATATAATAAGCGATTATAATTTGTTTGGTACATGCCTTATAGCGCACTTAGCTATAATTTTTTTTCCGTGTAGGTATGTACAAATGTCGTCAATAGTAAAATTACAGTCGAATAAAAAATATAGTCTAAGAGCCGGTGGCCAAACGGTATTAAAAATTTTAACGTCATGCTCCCGGGGGGGAAAAAGAAATAATGACTTTTATCGGCCTTCTTTGATTATAAGAAATTGGAAAAAAAGACAAGAATTTTTGACATTCTATTGAAAATAATAAATAACAAAAATGTGCATTTCAGTAAGTTAGTTTATTGAAAGTAGACATAGTCAAAAATATATCCTAAAATTTAAAAAAATATTAATGGTGGGTTTTTGAGACATTTTAGTTTAAAGTTTTTAGTTAATATCTAAAAAAACAAAACGCTATCGATATAAAAAAAAAAGAATTTTGTTAAGAAATTTCTATTGTTTCTAATGTTGAAAACCTCTTTGGATATCTCTAGTAGTTTTAAAGTTATTGTACGGCAAACTCAATTTTTATAATAATCTTTGATTTTAGGAAAAAACTAAACAATTCTTAAAAAATATGCGTCTTTCGAAAAGATCCAATCAGGGATCCATTTCTGATGTCACAAGGTACCCATAAAACATAATTCACCCAAATCCGTGACCACAGTGCAGTCACCGTTGCCTGAATCCATGTGGAATAGGCTTTTTGGAAGTACCTGTAAAGGAAGTTTTTTTCTTAGTTTTTGACGTACATTCGCCTAGCATAATTGAAAATGCCATCGAAACAAACCACGGTGGGCTTTAAGCTTACGGAGATGAAAAAATCGAACACCCCATAACTGACAACGGGATATTGTTTCTAATTCTTTCAGAATTATATGTTCGTTGAGAACAAAATGGTAGGTGTAGCCGTTTTTTATTCCATCAAAAATTAGTATATTAGTATAGAGTGCGGTCCAAAAGTCACCCCCCCCCTCTCTTAACTTTTGAACGAGTTGAGATATCAATTTCAAATTTAGAACTCTTAAATAAGACAACTGAAACTATCTTTAAGCATATATTTGATACTTTTATCTCTTAAAATGTGAGCAGGGGGGCATGGGGGGACATTTTTTTAAATGGAAAGGGGGGTCGTGTGATACATCATTTTAAAGCCTTTGAAATTCTCTATATAACCATACATTTTTAAAATTTTTAAACATGTTTTTTAAGGTTTTGATTTTTCAGTTTTTTGTGCTAAAAAAATAAATTTTTAAGTTTTTTTTTGTTAATTTTTATTTATGTCAACTAAAATTAGTTTAAAAGTATAATTTACTTTTTTTCATTATGAAATTAGGCATTTTTAAAAAATTGTTTGGATTTTTTAGAGAAATTTTGACAAAAATATCCATTTTCAACCCTATTTTAAACCCAAAAAAAAATGTTTAAAAAAAATAAAAAATTTACAGTTAAATGGAGAATTTTACAAGCTTTAAAATGATGTATCACACGACCCACCTTTCTATTTAAAAAAATGTCGCCACATGCCCCCCCTGCTCACATTTTAAGAGCTAAAAGTATCAAATATATGCTTAAAGATAGTTTAAGTTGTCTTATTTAAGAGTTCTAATTTAGAAGTCGATATCTAAACTCGTTTAGAGAGTCCAGCCGGATGTGCCTGGACACATAAAATTTGTATAATTTTTGTATTGAATGCATATATTTTATATTATTTTTTTGCCTAAAAACCGAATTTATCTCTCAAAAGTGTTAAAAAATGTATATATTATTTTTTCTTGATACCCTGTATATCCGATAAAAAAATATAGTTGTTTTTATGTGAGGACATATTGGGCTACACGCACAATGTTTGAAGACAATGAAAAACATTTTTTTGTGCCTGTAATTAGACCTAAAATCAAGCAATGTAGTGAATTTTCAAACTTTAAAGGGCACAGCTCAGCCATTTTGAAAGAAAAATTCAGATTTTTTTTGAGGTTAGCAATTTACTATCCCTTTATACCGTTTCGTGTTAAAAATACTTAAATAAAAAATCCTTGGGCCTTAAAAAAAAATAAAAAAAGCTAAGCAAACATATTTTTTGAAAAATGGCTGTGAACGACCTCTAGATTTTTTCAAAAATTTTGAAAACAATTAGGGATGATACTCTTAACCCAATAAACAAATTTAAGGGGTGAGACCTCCAAACTTTTTAATTTGAAATTTTTTTGGGTCACATATATACTAATATACTAATTTTTGATGGAATAAAAAACGTCTACACCTACGATTTTGTTCTCAACGAACAATTTTGAAAGCATTAGAAACAATATCCCGTTGTCAGTTATGGGGTGTTCGATTTTTTCATCTCCGTAAGCTTAAAGCCCACCGTGAAACGTGAAATAATAATAATAAAAGAATTTATTGAGTCATTCGAACTTAAAAAGATTCATTACAGGCGCCTGTTTGAAGAGCCTAATCTCTTCATATATATAGATCACATATATTTAATTTTACATTGTATACAACAGAGTACTTTTCTTATGTATTTTCAACTGAGGAATCATGTTCCAATAATACAATTACAAAAAAGTTACACAGAAAAAAGTTTTGGGAAAAAAAGAAAAGAAAATACCCCTTTTCGCACGCCCCTGATTAAAATAAGTACGTGAAAACATACGAAGATGGACCTTATTAAGGTTAGTTTATTTTCAAAACCTCGTCGCTCTATCTCAAAGGATATCGGAGTTATTAATTAAAAACATTATTTTTATTAAAAAGGTCGTAACTCCCTTAGGGTTTGGACCTATGTATTTCATGTAAGCCAGGTATAAGATAGTAAACGAAAAAAATATAGGGTTTAACAAAATACCGTAAGTCTGCTTACCACTGGCTCTTAGAGTGTATGATAAATTTTTTGCCATTTTCTGTGTGTTTTTTTTGTAAAAAATTAACTATAGGGGAAGTATATCTTTTTTATAATAAAAGTAATACGTTTTCTTTAATATCTCCTTGGAAATCGATAAAACTAGAAAATTTTATTTAAAAACGTTTTAGTAACCTGAGAGAGCGATTCTAATTAATGTCTTGAGACAAGACTTGTATCAATTAACACTTGACAATGTATATTAATTAAATGCTACGTAAATTGTGATAAATCTTTTTTCTTTTACTTTCCCCAAGAAAAGTATTACGTTTGATAAAGTGAAGTGAAAAAAAACTTAATTGAAATTTTTTATTGCTTTTGTTTACGTTTTATGACGTTTTATATGCAAAGAAAATAATTTCTGTCTGGCTATCCGGAAAATTTATGACCACGAGAACGCTTTAAACTAAAGACTTCTTTGAAACATAGGTTCCTTACCCAAAGTTTATGTGGGGTAAGGGGGTCGTTGAACGCGTCAAAGGGGATAAAAACTATTTAAAAATAAATATATTTATCAACACCTTCATATATGCATAGAAACACTTATTTTTAGCACTAGTTTAAATATCAAAAGTTAAGTTCTTTCTACGTTGACTACAAGCAATTTCCTGAAAACTACAGGCATATCAGCCTTACTAGCAACATTTGTAAGTGCATGGAAAAGATTATTGTGTCAGAAATTACAAATTTTTGCTAGAAAACAATATCCTTCCGGAATCCCAGCATCGTTTTCTGCCTGGTCGGTCAACTGTTACTAACCTGCTTTCAAGAGTTAACGACTGGAGCCTTGCAGATGATAATGGTGAGCCAACAGACAGCAGATGATAATGGTGAGCCAACAGAAATCTTTCATCTGGACTTCATGAAAGCATTTGACAAAGTGCCTGTTAAACGATTGCTTTACAAGCTCAATCATTTTGGTATTATATTAGAAGCTATCTCCTAAGATTATTAGCCGATTTTCTTAAGGGAAGGAAGTCTCAAGTTAGAATAGGAACCATCTTGTCTTATCTGTGCGAGATGTTCAGTGGTGTACCCCAGGGGTCGATCCTTTACTGTTCCTGATTTTCATCTGTGATCTACCTAAATGTATCAGATGCAATAAATATTCCTTTTCAGATGACTCAAACTGCTATTGCAACCCGAATCTGCAGATCTTCAGCGAAACGAGGCAATAAAGCGGTGGAAAGATGCTCCTAAATGATAAAAAATGCTCCATTTGGGACGTTCCAACCCGAGGCAGCGGTATTTTTTAGGATCTACCCCAGTTTCCACCGTAAGAGAACATAAGGATCTGGGAATTATTGTGAGTGAGGATTTTAAATGGGAAACTCATATAAACCACATCATTAAGAAGGCCAACTCCCTCGTCTATTTAATTTCCAAAGCCTCTACTGACCCCATGCCTGAGATGATACACAAAAAATACACAAAACCTACATAAGGCCAAAACTTGAATATGCGCAAAGTATATGGAGTGCATATTACATCAAGGACATCGAGGCCCTCGAGAAAGATACCAGCTGAACTAAAACACCTTTTGTATAAAGACAGGCTTCAAAAACTCAACCTTCCTGGTGTTATGATTGAAACTAATAAAATCACCAGTGGCCATTATAAATGTGACTTTAACGTGTTCCAGTTTGCCCAAAATCAGTTACGAGGACACAGTAAAAAGCTTTCCAAGGAAAGATGCGCCAGGTTACTAAGAAAAAACTTTTTCACAAATCGTTTGTTGTACAACTGGAACCGCTTAAGTGATGAAACTGTTAATCAGTTAAAAACAGGCTAGACAAGGATATGGAGATGTGGAATGGCAATTTTATACATTTTATTCTTTTATTGTGATATTTTTTATGATTTTATTGTGATTTGTTCTATTCTATTTTATTTTATGTATGCACAGAAAAAATTCTTTCTTGAACCAAAGTCAAAATCCTTGAATGAAGAGCACGGGTTTTTTGAATGAAGATCTGTGCTCTTCGTTCAAGGACATTGACTTTGGTTCAAAGAATCCTTTTTATCTGTGTGTATACAGAGTATCTAATAATATGTAAATTAACCTGAAACAATAGTCTCATTGTATTTTTACGCTTACTATTGTCTTTAATAATAATAATAATAATAATAATAATAATAATAATAATAAAAAATGTTTTGCTCACTCTTTTGCGTAGAAGCAGGAGTACTATTTTAAATATAAAAGTTTTTCCACTGATGACTAAAAATTTTTTGCTCACTCTTTTGGGTATTAAAAAAACTTTGTAGCAATGTTTTTTGTGTGTATGCTCATTTGTTTTGTGCATGTATAAGACGGTATTAAAGCCATTATTATATCCGAGAAAAGCACTTGTCACTTGAGTATGTGCTTCCAGACGTAAATTTGACGCCGTTTCTATGAAAGGATATCAAATATAATATAAGGACTTTAAAGACAACGGGTATAAGTGACAAATTTCATAAGAAAGTTTGAAAATATCTGTCTGTACGTCCGTCCGATGTCACCTTTTTTGTTAACACCATAACTCGAGAATAATCCGATTGACTTGAAAATTTTAGGAAAAATCAAGTACTATGAGGGCAAGATCCCTATTGTTTTTAAAATGAATCCCCCCAAAACAAAAAAGGTATGGGGGGTTAAACTGTTGATTTTTTTTTTACTTAAATATATATATTTTTTTAATTGGGTTATAACAGAGCGGTCCAAAAGTCACCCCCCCCCCCTCTTAACTTATGAACCAGTTGAGGTATCGACTTCAAATTTGGAACTTTTAAATAAGACAACTTAAGCTATCTTTTAGCATATATTTAATACTTTCAGGTCTTAAAATGTGGGCAGGGGGCATGGGGGCACATTTTTTTAAAAGGAAAGGGGGGTCGTGTAATACATCATTTTAAAGCTTATAAAATTCTATATTTAACTCCGTATTATTAATTTAAAAAAGAAATTTTTTGGGTTTAAAATGGGGTTAAAAATGGGTCAAAATTCCTCTAAAAAAAACAAAAAATTGTTTAAAAATGCCTAATTTCATCATAAAAAAATGTTAATTATACTTTTAAACTAATTTTAGTTGACTAAATAAAAATTTATAAAAAAAAAATCGAATGTTTTAGCACAAAAAATTGAAAAATCAAAACCTTAAAAAACATTTTTAAAAAAATTAAAAATATTAGTTTAAATAGGGAATTTTATAAGCTTTAAAATGATGTATCACGCGACCCTCCTTTCCGTTTAAAAAAATGTCCCCCCATTCCCCCCTGCCCATATTTTAAGAGCTGAAAATATCAAATATATGCTAAAAGATAGTTTAAGTTGTCTTATTTAAGAGTTCTAAATTTGAAGTCGATATCTCAACTCATTCAAAAGTTAAAAGGGGGGAGTGACCCTTGGACCGCACTGTATAATGGAATGCGTAGCATTACATATCTTCACGGCTTGTTAGTATATTATCTTGTGATGCACACAGGGACAAATATTCTTAATTTAGACAATTATTTCAAAATATACTCATAGGACGGGGACTAAGAGGGGATTTATATACAGGGTGTTTTTTTAATGGCTTTATTTATAACTTTTTTATTTGAAGTGTTTGAAGTAAAAAAGTAACATTTATGTACTTATATCCGTTTCCTTCCAGGCGCCTTATTTAAGTGTTTGCGGCATCTTGTGAGTGTCCTCTACACTTCAGCACAAGCTTTCGTGACATTAGATTAATATTTGACTGACCAGAGTTGTTGAAATGAAATTTTGAAGTTATATAACTCGTATGTCATGGTATGAGGAGGACGTTACATTACATAAACATATATGAGTGTTCTTCTGGTTGTTTACTCAATAATTATTTTTCCTTAAAAAGAAATAATCTGTATATCCCCGGGGCCCCATAGTAACGTGTGCGTCGAGTGCGCGCATAGATTTAGTGGAAAGTATTCTTTGGTGCTGGCCAACTGAATAACTCAGTAACTAATCCTCAGTTTGCGTTCGATAGAGTGTACAGAGTACTGTTTGTTCTTTTATTATAGACTATGTGTTATTAACAGTACTCGGCGAATTTCCAGTACTTGCATAGGCGCCGCGTCGACTATTTAAACGAGTAAGGTGGGAAAAAAGTTATCGATAAATAAAAATTAAAAAATTTCTTATTCTTAAGAGATAAAAATCGAATATCGGTTTTTTCTTTGAAAAACACCGATATATATATATATATATTTATACATATGTATAGTCAATATTGTTGTGTGTAACAAATTAGTCGTCAAATGTTTCGATTTACTGACTTTTATAAAAATTTCCCTTATAATTCGGCAAAATTATTCCGTAAGCCTATGTTTCTGTGTTTATTTTCAACGTTGATGAGTCATAACTGGGTTTACGCCGACAACTGGTTATTAATGCTTTATAAAATAAACTAGATCATATAACTCATATAACTACGGTGGATTTTCAGTCCAAACCACGATTTTCTTTTATTAATTGATAATATGAGTCTTGTGGACAATTTCTGCTAAAAAAATTAAAAAATCTGTCATGTTACTTCGTTTTTTATAGAGAAAAATGTTAATTTAATGGCATAACCACAGTTCGTCTAAAAAAAATTAACCAAAATTGTCGTTTCCAAAAAAGATTTGTATAAATTTACATTTAGTGATCAATTTTGAGTAAAAACTAACCAAAAAAAAAAATAATAATAATCGTGGGGGAGAATTTTGAGAAGTTAGATTAAAAAAAATAGTGGTTGCCATAAAAATCCACCGTGAACTGTCGATATTTTTTAAAAGTTAAATATTATTATTTGCAATTTTGGCGAAGGCGCAACCCACAATCGACAAACTTTTACAACTAATCTTAAAGGTTCTTTCCGATAAAAAAACTCTACATTTTCCATGTACATGATTAAAAAAATAAATAAAACATGTATGTGTGAGTGACTTAGACCCGGTTCCGATTGGTTAAAATCCAATTTTTGGTATCTGTAAGGCTTTTTGTTATCCAAAAATTCTCGGTTATTAATACAGATATCAATATGGAGTTTTTACCGATGTTTAGTTAAAGAGTTGTTTGAATGCCTAACACCGCCCTTTTTCGATTTTTTTATTTTTAATAAAAAATATAATATAATATTATTTGACTTTGAAAATTAGGAAATTTTACGTAATTTCAATCATAAAAAAGTCCTTAAAGCAAAAAATTAAAAAAAAAAGACTTCGTTATGCACTCTAGCAACTCTTTAACTGTACAATATAAAAAAACATCTTAATATCTTTAATTATAAGTGAAAATTTTCGTTTTTTTTTTCAAGAAACAAAAGAAAAACATTTTAAAATGTTTGTATTTTACCGAAATGTTTTAATTTTTTTGTACGAATATAGTCTATTTTTGCTATTTTAGACCAATATAAATCTTCCCATTCGTTATTATTCACAGCGCCTGCGCTAGAATAATATTTTTCCGTAAGTACGAATTTCACAAAATCGGCTAAAAACGCCTTAGACAAAAAATTCTTGGATGCAAATGTGTTTCATGAAAATATAAGAAAGTTTAAAAATGTCCGTCTGTCTATCTGTCTGTCTAATGTCACGTTTTTTGTAGACACGATAACTCAAGAACGAATAATCCGATCGACTTCAAATTTTCAATTTCATTGGTTTTCAAAGTATATGGGGTTTTTAAAAAAATAAAAACAAATTTCTTTCGTTTTTCGCGAAAAAAGTTTTTTAAATATTTTTATTTTTATTTTTCGGGTTTCAAAAAGAGTTCTTTTGAAAAAAATATATATTTTTTTATTATTTTTTTTTAAATATTTGGGAAAATGTGAATAATATTTAATGGAATGCGTGCATTACATATCTTCACGGCTTGTTTAAGATTTATAGTCGATACGCCTCTTTGTTACAGTATATCAAAGGGCGTAACTTCAAATTTGGTAATTACAGCTTTAATATTTGTCGATACGCCTAAAACAAAACAAAGCAAATAGGAAATACACTTATTTTTGCAAATCAAAAACGAATTTTCAAAAATGTACAGTTGTTAAAGAAATAATTCGACGAAAAGAACTAATGCTTGCGGCTACTGCGTTTTTTTATCTTACCCTATTTTTTATAGTTGCCAAGCTTACTTCTTCATCGGAAGTATCTTTATTTTCGTCGTGTGGCAAATCTTTGTAATACTGATGGTAATATACATATACATACATACCGGGTATAACTTCTCCTTTACACAAAAAGTCTTGTAAGTCAAACTACAAAGCTGTCGATAGGTTTCCACACCTGAATATTTTGACATCTTTCTGGAATACTATTATGAATGCAGGTGCGCCTTTTTGTAAAAAAATTCATTTTATCAAAAATTAAAGATAAACGGTTATGAAGTCTTCAATATTTATATATATTTTTTTATTTGAAAGGTCTCTTAATTAGTCCTTTTCCAGGTGTAACCTCATTAAACATTTCTTTCAACTTATTCTAACGTAGTGCGTCGAGGATAATGAGGGGGACTCGTCCCGGGTGTCGCAAAAATCCTTCTTATATTTTCTTTTTAATTACTATTCTCCTTCATAAATTGCGTCAAATAAACACTAAAAAACGCAATAGATGATATAAGAAATGATATATTGCTATTTTGGTTAGATCAAAATTTGAAATGTTATATTAATAGGTCTGTTCGTTGGTGCTGCACTGAGCTACTCCGAGCTACACTTTTTGAAAAACAAATACAGTATTTATTTGGTTGGCTGAAAAGTGTAACTCGGAGTAGCTCAGTGCAGCATCAACGAACAAACCTAATGTTATGTATACCCTATAAAAAATGTCGTATTGAAACGTATTAAAACACATTCAGACGATTCCAAATACGTATTAAAAAAAATTACTTTTCAATACGTATTTGGAATCGTCTCTATCTGTTTCAATACGTTTCAATATGACATTTTTTATAGGGTAACGTTAAAAGTTTCAATTTTTCCTGATGCGTTTAGGGTCACTTGATCGGTTGTTAGTTTGTCTACTTGGTGTGTTAGTGGTTATTATGGTTTGGTTAGTGGTTATGGTTATTCGATTTCGGCCAGAAGTTCCAGAAACCCAACCAGCTTAACATCAAAACACTAGACAAAGTAACAACGGATCGAGTGACCCTAGCAACGTTAGGTTGTATTAAATCAAGTTCTAAACAAATTCTAATACACGGAAAGAAATTAGTGGGCTCTGCGCTATACATTATAAGATATTTGGTAACAGTGGCAAATTATAGTGATTTAAGCTATAGATTATAAGGGACACAATAACTAATAATGTTAAAAATAAATTGGAAACGATTATATATATTACAGACACGATTATATTTATTACAGGCACTATTATAAATTTACAGAAATTTTATTATATTATAAAAATTATTAGCACGGACAATAATTAAATCTATTTAAGCTATAAATGCCATACTATTTGTTATATTTTATTATTCACTAAACAATTAAAGTATTTCATATAAATTTTTACACTGACTGCCATAATTGTAAGAGAAAGCCTTGTATTTATATAATAAGCGATTATAATTAGCTTGGTATGTGTGTTATAGCGCTCCTAGCTATAATTTTTTTTTTCCGTGTATACTTATGTATAATCATTATGTAGGTCATTATGTAGGTCCCGCATGTATACATACAGGATGACAATTTGAAAACGAGCAGCATTTAATATTTCTTTAACTGGTGTAATTCTAGAAATCCTTATGTAATTCTAGATAAGTTACATCTCTTTTTAATTTTGGGCTTTTGTAATACAACAACAGATAGCTCAAAAGTTGTCCCCTTGATATGTAAACTGACATGTTTCGCCAAATTTTTATAGTGTCATCAGTTAAAGAAATATTAAATGCTGCTCGTTTGGAAAAAGTCCAAATTGTCACATATGTTTTCTATAGGAATGAAGTAACGATTTTAACATATAAGCAAGCATATAAATAATAAATCAATAAATTTTCAGAAGCTATTTAATAGTGTGTTCTTTACTTGTATGTGGGGACTCCACGGAGGGGTCTGAAGGGGTTAAGGTTTGTTTGATTTATCTGTACAGTAATGGCTTACGGATCGTAACATAATACCATATTAATCCTTACACCAAAAAGGTATCGAATAGAGGACTTTAATAGCAAAGTTGCCGTTTTAAATTACATGGTTCATGATTAAAACTGACAAATGTTTACCTCAAATTACAGCGTAATAATCTCGGTAATAATTCTATTATTATTATTATTATTATTATTATTATTATTATTATTATTATTACTATATGTACTTATTAGCAAAATAAATTTCACTAAATACAGATGTTTTTATGCGCCTTTAAGGTATTTATTCTTTATCATATACAGTCGGTCAAGTAAGAACGTGTCTCACACTGTTTATTTAAGAATATATTTATACTTTTTTTTACATTTAATTACAGTTAATGAATGATAGATCAATGCAAATAACTTAGTAACTTGTCCAGGCTCCATTTGCGCCTGGCATCGTCGGGGCATACTTTGAACGAGATTTTTTGTATATTCCTTCGGCAAAGACCTCCATGTTGTCCGAATTTCTCGTGATAGCTGCTTTAATGTGTATACCTTTTTCCCGCGAAGCTTGTGCTTAATGAATCACCATACATTCTCAATCGGGTTAGCGTCGGGCGATTGGGACGACCAATTCAGCGTGATGTTGTCGTATTTCCTCTTCGACTGCTAACTTTCTTCGATGTTTGGGTTCGTTGTCCTCTTGGAGGATCCACTGCTTATTCTTATCGCCATACCAACGTTTGGCAGTCGGTATAAGAGCTTTTTTGTAAATCTCGACAATTTTTTCAGCGTTCAAGTTGTACATAAAGAGAAATAAAAATCAAAAACCTTTTTCCGAGAGACACCCTCAAACATGAATCTTTACAGGGTGTTTCACGGTTCACTAGACCAATCGGTTGGTGGAGGATATCCAGGACCAGGGTGGTGATAACGTTACTCCAAAAGGAAGCTTCATCGGTAAAAATAACCTTGCTCCAGTCTCGATCGATGTTTCTTTGGCCCACGCAAGTCGTTTGCTCTCTGTGTTTTACTCAACAAAGGTTTCTTTATTGTACTTCGCCGCTTTAAGTCGTAGCCTGGAGATGAGTACGAATTGTTTAATGTGATATATCCAAACCTTTCTGCATCAGTTTTTTTGCCCCATTGCGCAGGGTTAATTGAGGATTCTGCGAAAACATGTTTAAAATTATTTTTTCGTGCTTAGCCGACACCTTTCCTATTGAGCCACGATCCACTTTTTGACGAATGTCTTTGACTTTCCCATATACTTTGCAACCGCTGTTAGCGTCATTTTCGGACGTTTCGGGTGCAAACAGAGGAAGACAGCCTCTAACCGTGATGCGTATGCAGGACTCATGAGTCATGAGTCGCTAAAAATTAGATTCAGAAAATGTGTCTATCTATACTTCTCCGCATGACACAAAGTCTCCGACGGAAGGGGGAGGTATTATGCGCGCTATCTTCTTTCCGTCAAAAGCGTTATAAGACGTGCGTGCCTGCAACGGGCCTCTCACTTGCATACACATTCCTCACATATTTCCCGTAGCCACAGATCCGTGCGTCAAAGTATACAAAGCATTGTCGGTCAGGAATTAAAGTATATCCCCGAAAAAAAAAGTAGAGCTCTCTCTTAACGACTACACGTTATAGGCGACAAGCTCTTACTTGACCGACTGTAGAAACTTTATTAATAGTTATGGACGTATAGAATGTTTTAGAAAACGTATACAAACTATTATCAGCGTATAAGAATAAACATTAATACACGTATATAAAAAATATATTAAATATTTCTGTTAACTAAAAATACCGGTTGGTCATAATAATTATAATTATAATATTTATTAACTTTGTGGTTACTATAATGATTATCAACCGTTTATTTATTTATTTATTTATTTATTTATTTATTTATACTCTTCAGGGACCCAATTAATAGGTGTTTTATACCACGGAGTGTTATCGTTGATAAATTACATCATATCATTTATTGTGTATTTTATTATTTGTATTCTTTTGTACTTGTATACCTTGGCTCATAATAGTCTCAAATAGTACCGTGAGTATTGTGTATTCTCTTGAATTGAATCTTTAAAGTGTTTTCAGTTAAGTTACAACTTTCCATTACTGAAGACGCTGACACGCAAGAATTTCAACAAGGCTGCGGAACTTCTACCCCTTTTCCTTTGTCTTTCACACTAAAGATGACAGATTGGGGCTAAAGTTTTCATTTAATTGTTAATGATTATTTCCTTAATATGTTTTCATATTTTCCGTGGAACGTAATTAAAACAACTTATCATGATATTTATTCCTATTAAAATTCCGCTTTGGGTACATGTATTCAGGGCCGGATTCAGGGGGGGAAGGGAAAAGCTTTCCCGGTGCCCGGGGTCGAGCGGGCCTGGTGTCGACAGTTTTTTTTAGTTTATAATAAACAGTTTATACTTCTCTTCTAATCCTCCCAAACGAGCAAACATTTAGAGCCTTTTCCAAATATAAAATTGTAACAATGTTTTAAAATTAAAATAGACTATCAAATTTGTAAAAATTTTCGGCTGAACGCTGCAG
Organism: Brachypterus glaber; assembly: GCA_958510825.1. Classification (NCBI taxonomy): domain Eukaryota; kingdom Metazoa; phylum Arthropoda; class Insecta; order Coleoptera; family Kateretidae; genus Brachypterus; species Brachypterus glaber. The sequence continues at coordinate 49,357,891 of OY294045.1, read as the reverse complement.
CGATAGGGAACGTTCAAGTATTCCGTAACGCAAATTTTGGTCATTTTGGACCTTATTAACTTGAAAATGCTTTGATTTGAATGCTTCAAATTCGGGCCATAGATTCCTTATTCAAAGTTCTATCCTTGGTAAAAATCGGGGAGTTATAAAATGGGGTGAAAACAGTTTTTTTTTAATTTTGTTTTTGGTAAAACTCCAAACTTTTTTTGAAAAAAAAAAAAGATTAATTTCTTTTAATAAATCCAGGCCTACCGTAACAGGGAAAAGTTTATTATTATGGTTCGGTTTCGATTAAAAGACACACAAAAATAATGGTCCGGTCCGAAACTTTTGTGTTAAAAATTCGCTTTGTGCAATTGCATAAATTTTCTGAAATTGTACAAATATAGAGTAGACAGCCGCTTCCAGTATGCTGCATGAAATATCTTGTTTACTTGCAAATTGGTCTAGAATTACGCAACTAATATGATTTACGGGGACTGCGAGAGCGTCGTCCTACCCTTTAGTTATATGCATGTAAATTTTTATCATATTTCTCTTTGTCCTCTTTTTGGTCCTAAATGAGAATAATTCCTATTTAAATAATCGTTTATTTTTCTGCATCGCACAGTGGATTTATAAAAAAAAATCAAAAGAAAAAATGTTTTTTAATTTTTTACAAAAGACATTTAGTTTTTACCTTCTTCGACACCCCGCTCCGATTACCCAACCGAGAACTTTGGATAAGAAACCTATGGTTTAAATTTGAAGTTAAAGCATTCATGACTAATCGTGGTTTAACCTTTTTGGACAGGCTTAGAAATAAAAACAGAAATTTTTTTGCGTAAATTATATTTTTTTTGCATGAATACGCAATAATATGGGCGTCCTTCTAATAAAGGACGCTTTGGTTTACCTTGAACTAAGATTGTAGTGAGCTTTACATCGAGGTCTTGAAAGGTTCATCACAATACCGCCCGTTTGAAAGTAAACAAAACGTATGAAACAAAGATCAAGGCTGACGTGTGTTTTTTGTAATAAAATACAGAGCGTCGCACGACCGTCTTCCCACGTCAGCCCTGATCGTTCTATCTTCATTTTCTCTGTTTTGTATAATCTGAAATGCACAGTATATACACTTGGGTTTTCAAACTGACGTAATATATACGGATTATACCATAGCTTTTGAAGGAATTAAACATGATATTTTACTTAAAAAACTTGATATTTTCCTTTCTTTTTCTGAGGACTTGTTAAAATTTTTTAAATCATATTTTGGTGATCGTTATCAGTATGTCTTGTTTTCTTGGTTTAAAATAATTTCTTATTCTTGTTGAGTTGAGACATTATTTTTACTGTATAATGCTTTTTTATTATCTAAGTTAAATTATGCGTCTATCATCAGGTCACCGGGCTACAAAAAAACATAATTGAAATTGAAAACATCCAAAGAAAGTTTTTAAAGTAATTGCTTTAAATTAGATAAAGTATATCCTGATATAGGTACACCTAACGGAGTTTTTTATATTTTCTGTGATGAGCTTGGAAACCGCCGAATTACGACTTATTTATGTTTTTTACATAGTCTAATTGATGGATCATTGGACTGTTCTGAAATATTAAATTTAATTAATTTTTTTGTACCACGCTTGCCAATAAGATCTCAAACGCCTTTTTATCTACCAGACATTCGAACAAATGCTTTTAGCCACTCCATTGCATCAGATATGTAAGTATACAAATCAGTTTTGTGAAATATTAACATAACCACCATAAAAAATCTATTTGTATAATTTTTGAACTTTTTTATTTCTTTATAATATAAACATTGTTTTAAAAGTCGTTTTTCTATCAAAACAAATGAACCGAAAATCTCGGTTCAAAAATCGGGTTTCAATAAACTAATTTTGAAACGTTATTTTTCCCGCAAAATCAAGTTTTTTTAATATAAATATCAAAGTTGTTGCTTTTTTAAGCAGTTTTTTTTAAATGGATTTAAATTCCGTAGTTATGTCCTATTTATTTTTTACAAAAAAGTAATGTTTTTGAGTATTGAGTAAAAGGGGAAGTCATAAGTTTTAGTCTGTAAATTTGGTTGCTTTTTTTTTAAAACTTGTATTATGACTTGGCAAAAAGTTTCAGATTAATCAGCATTAAGCAACTTTTTACACTTGGTTGAGAAGATTAATGTGTTTGCTAATTATTAAAACAAGAATTTTCTGCTAATATCCCCCGCCCCTCCCTCCCCAAACCTAAAAAATGTCTAAGACAGGCAGATTTAGTTTTAGGTATTTTTGCAGTAAAAAAATACTACTGCCAACAAAATAATAATTTCCCCTGTTGGTCTAGGTTTATTAATAAACTAAGAAAAAAAATTGAAAAACCAAAAAATGTTCAAAAAATATTTCAAAAATTTTTTTTGAAAAAAATAAAAAAAATATTTTGTTTGAAAAACGAAAAGAAAAAATAAAAAAAACTGTTTAAAAAAATATTTTTATCACATTTTACCTCCTTAACCCACCTCGTTATTCACTATCTGCAAATTTTGATATAGGCCGCAGCCATATTGGATCCGCCATTTTGTAAAAATTAAAATAAGTATTACATTCGTAATCAGCGACCTCAAAACCCCCTGTACAATGTTTTTTAGTAAAAAATCTGCAAATTTTGATATAGGCGGCAGCCATATTGGATCCGCCATTTTGTAAAAATTTATTTGAATGTTAAATTGGTATTCAGCAGCCCTAAAAACCCCTAAATACAAATTTTGGTATAAATTGAAGCTTATTAAGGGTTTTGGCCATGAATTTAGAAAATTCCGCCTGTGTGCAGTGTAACGTTTAAGGCGGAGTCGTACAAAAAATACATGACACAAAAAATGTTGGAGATTTGGTCCTCCTTATTTTCATATGAAAAGGTTTTTGTCATAGGATGCACCGATCTTGAGATATTTTAAAACGTCTGGTTTTTTGTGAAAAATTAAATAAAAAATTACTGTTCCAAATCGAGTTCAATGTCGCAAAATTATTTATTTGCGGCTTTAAATCCTACCCAATAAACCAGTAATCTACTGCCTGAATTATTTCCAGGTAAAGCCTCTTTTATTGACCTGAAGACTGGACTATAACTGGAAATACGTCGGTTACTGCTAATTGTTCAACAAAGTTTTTTTTTATATTAAATCATTTACAATGTATGTATGTAGTTTTTTCACTCTTAGCACATTTCCTTTAAAAACGCTCTGATTTACTTTACCTCCAGTGATTCACTTAATCCAGGTTAGAGGTATAACACTAGGCAACACGGTTTCTTGCCCCGATTGGAGTCATATGTTTTTTAACTAATTTTGAGTCGCTGAAACCGAATCTGTCCTCAGAATATTTCTATTACCTAAGTCTTCTCAAAAAAATGAGATAAAAATGTTAAAAAATCATTATTTTATCCATCTTTTGTTCTAAAATCATGGGAGATAAAAATATTCCGAGGACAAATTTAGATTCGGCGAATCAATATTAGTTAGAAAATACCCAACTTAAAACATGGAAACTTTAAATTCATAGGTAGAATAATTAGGGATATTATGAAAAAAAAAATATTAAAAAAAAAATGGATAATGTGAGAAAACTAAGTAGGGGTGGAGGGTAAGGAGAAGGGTGCATAAGGGGACAAGCTTATCGCCACGTACTCATGCTAAAAATTGTCAAAAACATTACTAGAGGGTCAAAAATGAACTAAAAAAATATTACGTAATATGGTTCTTATGTAATAAAGTAACATTTTTATGATGTAGAACCATTAAAAAAACAAACAAAAATACACAATATTTTGTTTTATAAATTATTTTTAAATTGGCTTAATTGCCAGTACTAAAATTTAAAAAATAAGACGTGCTGGATTTTTTTTAAGGTCAAATTTGGATTCTGTGTCTTTAAATTGATAAGAAAAATATATTTTTTTGGCTCGGGAAAAAAGTTTACACTGTGTACTTTAATTTTGTTTCTTTTTTATATATTTACTTTTTACAAACAAACTGAGCAAAATAAAAAAATATTTGTATAAATATTTTTGTAGAGAATTTTATAATCTACAAATTAAGTCCTATAAAATTTTTATACAGATTTGATAGTTTTGCCACAAAAGAGCAATTAAGTAAACTCTGCACTTTAATTTTAAGCTATTTATTTTTTTTTCGCGTACTTACTCTGTCAGTGGGTCCTTGGCATATATATTTTTTAGTTCCTCGTATTTTTTTTAATATACCCTAAAATTTTCAAAATCCTACTCTTTTTTTAAGATTTTGAAAAAAAACGTATTATTTCCTGGACTTATATCTCAAAAATTTTAGGTGCTGAAATTTTTCTAAGGTCAGATTCGGTTTCTACGTCCTTGAATTAGTAAGAAAAATTAACTTTCCGATCGTGGCAAAAAAAAAAGTTGAGATTTGTTGCCTAGTGTAATCATGAACGTAAAATAACGTAGAATAACGTAGAATAATGGTATAATATACCATGTTATGGTAAAAAACATTAAGTCTCTAGTTGAAAAAGTAGTACAGATAAAGATAAATAAAAAGTGGTATTTAAATAAACCCGAGTATAAAATTTAAATTCGTGCCTTTGACAAGGATTTGTTTTTAAAATGTTTAAAACTCTTTTGTGTATTGCTTGATAAATTATGTTCATCCCGTTCTATTGTTTTTGCCGCACATTTTTATTTCAGGAGCCGGTTGTGTTAGCGGTAGTTCTACACAATATCGCACGCACATTGGGTTGAAAAAGTGGTGTTTGGTAGTTGCGAAAAGTCCAAAATCGACAAAAAATATTCTATACAAAATATTATTGGATACAAATGTGTTTCATGAAAAAATAAACAACTTTGAAAATGCACGACCAAGACTAAAACCTAATTTTACGCTTTCATTTTCGGGACTAAACTTGCCGTTTTTCTCCCAAGGGAATAAAAATCACGGCAACCTTGATAATATTAAAATATTATACTTACTATGTGCTTTGCTGGTTCAAAAATTAGGTTTGGTCATGTTTTGTAATTAATTAGCTATTCAAACCAATTTATTTTATTTTTTTTTAACAAAGAAAACCTTTAAAAATAACATTTTTATAAAAATTTATACATAACTTAAAATTTATCATCTTCGTCCATTTTTTTGACGTTTGTGTCAACCATACTAAAAAACAATTGAAATCGCGATAGCCGTGAAACTGACTTTTCGCAATTTACAGCCATGTTGATTAAATTACGATAATAAAACAACCGATTTTAGACGCTTGGTTTTTAATTTTAATTTTATCTACCTACGTAAATTATGTTTGGTCCTGCAAAAAATAGTGTATATATAAATAAATAAATATTATTGTTATGTCCAAACGTTGCATGAAAGAATGCTCGAAGTCTCACTTCGCGCATCAATCGAGTATTTGGTTTGATGCGACCGAGCATCTATATAATAAAACTGATAAGGTATCTGTCTGCCTATTTGTCCTTCCAAAAGCTTTTTCGTACTTCCCAAACAGCTGGAAATTTTAAACTTGGCATGCACGTCTGGAACCTGGATCCGCTGATAAGAAAAGTCTGAAACTCCATTTTTTTTAGGGGGGGCTGTGGGTCAAAAAGAAATAATAAGAAAATCATTTACAAAATTGGTGAAGGCGCCACCATTAAAAATTTCTCCTGTGCTTTCCTGTTAAAAAGCAGGTTTAATGGCTAGTCCTTCCATAAAACTCTTTATCAAGGTAATTTTTTGATAAAGCGTCTTCGAGCACTGTATGAAAGAACGCTCGAAGTCGCACTTTAGAAATGTGATTACGGTCTTTTTAATGGTAAGCTGCTTGGAAATAATAATTTAATAAAATTGTTCTATAGATGAGAAAAAGATGCAAGTCGCTTGTAAAACAAATTTACACTACGATATTTCAAAAAGTCCAAATGACTTGAAATTTTAAACAAAGATAAAGTAGTAAACAAAATTTGTTCCAAATTTCAAGTCTCTATGTCAAATATTTCTTAAAATATCGTAGTGTAAAGTTGTTTTGCAAGCGACTTGCATCTTTTTCTCTACTATAGGAACACTTTATTTATTTACGTACCACAGAGCAAACTCAAATTTATTATCAGATTCACTTTTAGCAACCTTAAAAATATACCACTTTTCACGAAAACTACCCCCCGCTCTTAGGGGTGGAGTTGGATTTTTTTTATTATCAGATTCACTTTCAGCGACCTCAAAAACCCAAATATACAAGTTTTCACGAAAACTACCCCCCACCCCTCAGGAGGTGAAATTAGAAAAAGATTATTATCAGATTCATATTCGTCGACCCCAAAAACCCCTATATACAGATGTGACGAAAATTTTTAAAAATATTTACCCCCTCACCCCTGCGGGGGTGGAGTTAGAAAAGTTTTGTTATCAGATTAATTTCAGCAACCTTAAAAACCCCTATATAGTAATTTTCAAATCGCATATTTTTCCCCATTTACCCCCTTGCCGCACTCCAATGTTCACCAAAAACATTCCCGAGTGAGAACTTTTGGTAATATACCTGTATGCCAAATTTAAAGTCTCTAGCTTAAAGCGTTCTTAAGTTATCGTGCCCACAAGATTTCCCGGACAGACCGATCGACCAACCGACCGAAAATTTTTTTTTTGCTTGAAATTGATTTATATCGACATAAAACATCATAAAACGCAAAAATACACAAAAAAAAAATTGAATTTTTGCACGAATACAAGGCTTTCCGAAATTTTGAAAATTTTCAAAATGAGAAAGCAAAATTAGGGTTTTAGTTTAGGATAACCTTAGAAAATGCCGCTAGATCAGAAATATTAACCGCAACCCAGACTGACAAAAATGCCTTATTCTTGACTTTGTCCAAAACTAAGTAGTTTGGTTCCATTGTGCGCCAGTTCACCGGAGTAAAGGCCCATACTTTGGAACTCCACGGAGCTCTGGTGACTCACCAGCAAGGGATGACCTATTTCACGGCTTCCTCGCTCAAGTCCTGTGACCCCATTATCGATCGTGCGACTGGTTGCCTCCAATTTGACTGGGTACATTGTAGGCGTCAATAAAGATATTAACTTTTTTTTATATTAACCATTCAGAGACTGACCCACGAATTTATTGTATCATATATGGAATATTTATGAGATATTACTATTATTAGCCCAATTAAGTTGTTTTTACTAAAAAAAATGCACACAGAAGTAACACGTTTTTGCTTGTTAGACGAGATTATTAGTAACATTTAAACAACTCGCTAAAATATAAAAAACCATAATTTCTGCATGTTCTAAGCCATCTGTAAAATAAATTAACTACGTGCATTTTAAAACACTCCTTACATAAACTTGTAAGTCTGTATGGATATTAAAGATAAAGATACTTTATTCGTGTTAATAACCTATAGTTTTACACTTGTCAACTATTGAAAAATAGTTATTTTCTTAACTAGTGTATTAAGTAGCATTTTATCCACGCAAAGAATATCAGCCCTCGTGGGCTGATATACTTAAGTGGATAAAATCATTTAATACACGAGTTGAGAATTTAATTTTATCCAACTTCTTTTATTTTTAAATAAAAATCTATAATTTTGCGAAAAATTATGTCAAAAATATTAATATTAAGTTTTCTTAATACTAAAATAATAGGTATCCATGGCCTAAGTATGCCTATTAAAAATAAACAATTGCTAGTTTAACATTTCTTACAAACGTCAAAATGGACGCGGTGATGACAGAATTTTTAATAAAAACAGTATTTTATTCAAAAACTAAAGAATAATTTGGGGTTTTCTTTAATTTTTAAGTTTTAGTTAACGTACTTCTATTTATAGAATAGTTATAATACTTAATTAATAGGGTATGTAACTAATTTTGGGTGAGATCAAAAGCTGTACGTAAAAGAGTGGGTGAAAAATTTTTTAGTCACTAGTGGAAAAAAACTCACTTTTGACATTTAAAATAGTGCTCAAAACAAGTGTTTCTGTGAAGGTGTTGGATAAAAATTATAAATACATACATAAATAAAAAATATTAAACGTCTGGGTTTGTACGCCTGTTTATACTCAATTGAGCCAAAAAGAGAAAAATCATATACCGATGGGTGGTGACGTCAAAATGCATAGCCGGGTACAAATTCATATTAATTTTATAAAAATGTTTAATATGTTGCCAAACTACTACAGTACCAAAGAAAATTATACAAATATTATAAAAATCCCGTAACATTTTATTTAAGTAAAAGAAAATAAAAAAAAATAACAATTCTGAAAAGATTCAGTTGGGCTTTTTACACGGAAAAAAAAAATTATAGCTAGGAGCGCTATAACACACATACCAAGCAAATTATAATCGCTTATTATATAAATACAAGGCTTTCTCTAACAATTATGGCAGTCAGTGTAAAAATTTATATGAAATACTTTAATTGTTTAGTGAATAATAAAATATAACAAATAGTATGGCATTTATAGCTTAAATAGATTTAATTATTGTCCGTGCTAATAATTTTTATAATATAATAAATTTTCTGTAAATTTATAATAGTGCCTGTAATAAATATAATCGTGTCTGTAATATATATAATCGTTTCCAATTTATTTTTAACATTATTAGTTATTGTGTCCCTTATAATCTATAGCTTAAATCACTATAATTTGCCACTGTTACCAAATATCTTATAATGTATAGCGCAGAGCCCACTAATTTCTTTCCGTGTAATGATCCAAATTTAATTTTATAGTATTGTGGAATGGTGGCTGGGTATTACTTTTGCCAAGTTAAAAAAAATTGCCTGGCCAATCAGTTTTTATTCGCAATAAAAGGTCATGTGACTTTTATAACTTGTGATTAAAATTAATTCTGATTTTTTTACTTACTTTAAATATTAAATTGTCCTTCCTCTTCATCTACTTTATGCCTTTTTGTATTCACATGTCTTAAAATATTAGTTTTTCTTTCCCAGGTTAAGTCTTTTTTTACAAAATGTGCTGTGTAAAATATTGCCGTCGAACTCAAGTTCTGAATAATCTTTAATCCACGATTTAACCGTAGTAATTAAATTAAAAAGACCAAACCATTACTTAAGTAATGGTTTAACGAACATTTTATTAAGGAATCTAATAAAATGAACGGTGACAAATGAATATTAGATTAGGCCCAATAGGTATATTAAAAACGAAAAAGAGCAAAAAAGAAATTTCATGAAACAAATTTATATCTAAGAATTTTTTTTCTAGGACGATTTTTGTTTTTTTTTGAAAATTCGAAACTACCGTATAATATTATTCTAGCGGAGGCGCTGTAAATAATATAATAGGGGCAGGCTCTTAGGAACCTTGCAGTACCGCTCTGTGGAAACGTTGAAGTATTACGTAACGCCAAATTTGGCCATTTTTGACCCCCACCTCTCCCCCCATGTAACGCGGCGTAACATTTTCAAGACCCCCCACCCCCCTCCCATTTGTAACGTAACATTTTTTTTACAAAAAGTCAAGAAATTGAAAGGAAATTTTGCTTTAAGGTTTAAACCGGTTTTTAATCGGTTATTGCTTCCATGTTTTTACCAAAACCGGTTTGAGGTCATTTCTGCAACCGGTTAACCGAAAACCGGTTATTGCCTATGGTTTTTCATGTTTTGTTTTATTTAGAGGATTTATTGAATGCCGTGTGCAATAAAATTTGCAACGAATCCGTATCTTAGGCCTAGATAATTGTTAAAAACTTGAGTCAATAAACATTTTATAAGTTTATAATTTTTTAAGTGTTACGTAACATTTTTACTGACACCCACCCCCTCTCTGTAATGCGGCGTAACGATACATAATACTTGAACGTTCCCTTTATGGTTGTGAAACATGACAATTTCGTGGACAATCGTTTAAAATTTGGTGGTAAAGGCGCGTGGTCAAATAGAGTTGCAAACGAGAGCGTATTGGAGTTTTGGTACCGATGGTTTTTTTTGAGTTTCTGATTACGAATCGAATGTTTTATAGTTAAAATTAAAAAAATGTCAGATCTTATCAACGTAATTCATGAAATTATTTCTCTTTGATGATCTTTTAGTTTTTGTTACTTTGTACTTTTTATAGTGTAAGACTTTCAGTGTCAGTAATTTCACTGTAATTGATACGTTCAATAAAACTAACGGTTTCGTTTTTCTTTTTAGCGGTGTCGAAAGAAGAAGCGGAAGAACACAATCACCATCACGGGAAACTTCCCTACAATGGCTACAGTGATGAGTTCCTAGACAGATTAGAGCCCAACGGAAACATACCTGCCGGCAAAGGTGATATTAGATACGGTGAGTTTGTTTTATCAACTTTGATCTTTTTGTACTCGTTTCGACTCGTTCCATAGCAAATTACACTTACACAAAGTAAATATACTTTTTAGTTAAACGCCGAATAATTTTGCTTAATTGTCAATGAAAAAGACTTATTTCAATGTCTAGGCACCATATATTGCTGTGCGGTTTACAAAATACATTTGATTCCTAGCATTTCGTTTTTCGATTGTATCTAAAAGCGCCACTTTTTGTGTAAGGTTTCTAACAAAAAGTTTAATTTTTCGGTCTAGGCCGAAAAGTAAAATGGTCGACGTTGATTGGTTGATTGATATTAAAACTGGTGACATTTAAATTCTAACCTCAAATTTGTTGTCAAAAATACAAATGTACTTATTAGTATTTATCAACGAACTAATAACTCTTCTCTCTAGAATAGGCATTTCATTTGTAAAAACTGACAAAAACGTAGCTAACATATACATTTGTCTGTCTTACTCGCACAGCTTTGTTCTAACAGAGACAACAATAACAGTTACTGGTTATTTTTATTGTTCAGGCCTGAATATACCTACTATTTGTTTACAAACAAACCGAGATGTTGGCGATACTTTATATTAACGGTATGCGTATTCTAGAGAGAAGAGTTGTTAGTTCGTGGTATTTATTAATATATTACAATCGAAGAAAAAATAGTGTATTATACACGAACGAAAACTATTTTCATGGCGATTACGGTTGCTCTCCGAGCTCGGATCTCCGTAAGGGAAATTAGGGAAATGGTTCAACAATTTACAGTCCCTCATAATATGGGCTAGACGGTTATTGCATAACACCGCCCAAATGACCCTAATACCTAATTTACAGAGCGGCCCAAAACTCACCACCTCTTAACTTTTGAACTTTTTGATATGTCGACTTCAAATTTGGAACACTTAAATAAACTCAAGCTATCTTTTTGGATACATTTAATATTTTGAGCGTTTAAAAGGTGAGCAGAGGGGCATGGGGGGCATTTTTTAATGGAAAGAAGGGTAGAGTAATATATAATTTTAAAGCTTATAATACTCTATATTTGATTACGTATCTTTTATTGTTTAAAAATAGGGTCGAAAATGGGACATTTTTGTTTTTTTTTTAATCAAACAATTTTTAAAAAATTTAATTAATTTAATTTAATGGTAATTTCATGATGCAAATACATAAATTATACTTTTAATATAATATAATAAATATTTACAAAAACAAATACTAAAAAATCGCATTTAGAGAATTTCATTTGATTTAAAATGACCCCTTTTCATTTAAAAAAAATCACCCCTACATTTTAATAGCTAAAAATATCGAATATATACCTAAAAATACTTTGTCTTCAAGGCTTTTCGTTTGGACTTTGGACTTTGGAAATTAAAAATACACTGATAAATGTCGTTTAAACGAAGTCTTTTTAAACTTTGAACCTATTTTATGTTACGGTATCCGTTTTGCGCTCATTACACCTTTTGACTTGCTGGCCACCACCGCTATCAAGTTTTATTGTTACGGCCACTTTATTCTTGCCATTGCTTTGTTCAATTGCCCCAGTCAATTCCCACTTGATTGTTATATTAAAGTCTAATTGACTTGATTCAAGACTTTGATGTTACCATTTATCTCGATTTATCCATAAAAAAATATTTAACTTTAGTTTATTTGATACTTAGGGTAGGGAGGGGCAGGTTTAGATGTTTATAAAAGCCACTTTTAAAAACTCTTGATTCTTGCCACTGCTATGTTCGTTTGCCCTAGTTAAATCCCACTTGATTTTTTTAAGTCTAATTTACTTGATTCATGACTACCATTTATCTTGATTTATCCATAAAAAAATATTTAACGAACTTCAGTTTATTTGATACTTGGGGTATGATGGGGCAGATTTGGACGTTCAGGAAAGCCACTTTTATAACTCATGATCCTTGCCAGTGCTTTGTTCATTTGGCTCAGTCAAATCCCACTTGATTTTTTACTTGATTTTTTTTAATAAAGTCCAATTAACTTGATTCATGACTTTGATTTTACGATTTATCTCGATTTATCCATAAAAAAGTGTTTAACGAACTTTAGTTTATTTAATACTTAGGGTATGGTGGGGCAGATTTGAACGTTCAGAGAAGCCACTTTTAAAAACTCTAGATTTTTGCTATGTTCGTTTGCCCTAGTCAAATCCCACTTGATTTTTTTATTAAAGTCTAATTTACTTGATTCATGACTTTGATTTTACCATTTATCTTGATTTATCCGTAAAAAAATATTTAACGAACTTTTTTTTATACTTAGGGTATGATGGGGCAGATATGGACGTTCAGAAAAGCCACTTTTATAACTCATGATCCTTGCCATTGCTTTGTTCATTTGGCTCAGTCAAATCCCACTTGATTTTTTTAATAGAGTCCAATTGACTTGATTCATGACTGATTATACCATTTATCTCGATTTATCCACAAAAAAGTGTTTAATGAACTTTAGTTTATTTAATACTTAGGCAGATTTGGAAGTTCAGACAATCCACTTTTGAAAACTCCTGATTCATGCTATTGCTTTGTTCATTTTCCCTAGTCAAATCCCACTTGATTTTTTTATCAAAGTCTAATTGACTGGATTCATGACTTTGATTTTACCATTTATCTTGATTTATCCTTAAAAAAGTATTAATAAACTTTAGTTTAATTTAGATCTAAGGCTTTCACGGTTAGAGATCTTTATAGAACTAGTAGTTTCGGGATAGTAATAATCCATGAACACGGTTAAAACCCGAAACTACTAGTTCTATAAATATGTCTAACCGTGAAAGCCTTAGATCTAAATTGCATTGTAATAAAATCCAAAAAGTCCAATAATCCAAAAAAGTCCAAAATCCAACACGATTAAAACCCGAAACTACTAGTTATATAAAAACTTTACTTTATTTAATACTTAGGATATGGTGGGGCAGATTTTGACGTTCAGACAAGCCATTTTTAAAAACTCTTGATTCTTGCCATTGCGATGTTCATTCTCCCTCTTTGATTTTTACTTGATTGTTATAAATTTTGATAATTTTGGGCCTGTCAATGTCGATTTAAAGTTTAATTTTTTACAAAATTTTGTGTTTGGGTTATTTTTTACCGTGTTAAAATTGTGTACTGGTTAATTGCAGTGAAAAAAGAAGAGATGACGCAAGCGGCTCATTTTCTAAACTTGTACTCGTGCGCTAAAAACGTATGTTATGGTACTAGTACTTTAATATGCTATTAAAGTGTCTATTTACTTTAAAAATTAGTTATTTTTAAATTCTAATTTATATCTCTGAAAAAGAATGAAGAAGTCAGGGAATTTTATTTTCGCTAAATTTTATCAAAACATTCCTAATTAATTAACTAATAAATACGTGTTCGCGCTTAAACCTCGTCATTGTGATAAATAATTAAACTCCATAAACTTTAGTGTATCCACAGGCGCATTTCCCTGTCGCCTTTGTGGCGCGAAAGAACCTTTTATCAAAATTAAAATCCACGAGGGCGCTTTTCATGTCACGGCCTATGAGTTACAAGCGTTTTGGACTTATGCAAAGCTCACCAATATTTAACTGCGTTATTAAATTACCTACACACCTACCGGTAGACCGTAAAAATATATGCAAAGAAGCATACAGGGTTATTCTTTTAAATGGTAAACCACTCGTAACTTTTGAACAGGATGAGATATAAACTTTAAATTTGCAATATGCATTTCACACAACAAAAACTATCATTTTTCATATTTTTCAATCTTTTATTCGGTAAGGCGGCGCCAGGGTGGCAGTGGGAGACAATATTTTAAATGGCACGCTAGGTCTTGTGATACGTCATTTTAAAGAGCTTAAAATTCTCTATTTAAACATGTATCCATTTATTTTTTAATATTATTTTTGAAGATTTTTTCTCCTTCAAAATTGATGAAATTTTCAATATCTATTAAAAAAAAATAAATTTTGGAAATTTTGAGCAAAAAGGTGAAAATAGTTAATACATAATAGGTTTGTTTTGGTTTCTATTTAAGAACGGTTCTAGAACTATTACGCATGCGCAATAACTTTTGTGTGTTTTGGTTTAGTTATAACTAGTTCAGGATCTCCACTAGTGTGTTTTGGTTATCACGTAAAACCAGTTCGGAATCGTTCTGGAACTCTCTAATTCCACGCTTTCGCAAATTAAAAATGTCTGTATGATATCTACTTTACCGATACTTATTTTAACCTGCGAGCATTTTAGCCGTTTATATTTTTGTTGATTTTAGCTTGCGAAAAATGCTTTGTTTTTTGAGTATTAAAAAAGTTTTCTGAAGTTATGGAATCAAAACCATCTATAGAGGAACTGGATTCTTGATAATCTAAAAAGTCATATTATAAAACTTTTGAAAATTTTAATTATATTTATAATACCTCTGTTAGCCACTTTACAGTTTTTGCGTGTTTGCTCCTGTTTTTTTTCATAATATTCTTCTTTCTAACTATTGGCTCCTTGAGTAAGGTTAGGTTTTTTTTTCGTCTAGCATACCGAAATATTCCGCTAGATGGAAGTAGTGTAGATAACAAAACGTTTTACTTCTGCAAATCCTTGACTCGTTCTCGAACTGCTATTTTACTGCGCATGAGTTCTGCGCAGTTCTATAAAAATCCTAGAACTGTTTCCAAAACCGAAACCAAAACAAACCTAATGTATTATCATGTTAAGACTAATTATTTATCATTGTGAATGTAATAATTTCAATATTTATGCACAGAATATTAAAAATTTGAATAATTTTGAAGAAAAAAAAAATCTTCAAAAAGAAATATTAAAAAATAAATACTTACTCAGTTAAGTTAAGAATTAAGCTCTTTAAAATGACGTATTACAAGACCTATCCTACCATTTAAAATATTGTCCCCCACTGCCTCCCTGGCGCCGCCTTACCGAATAAAAAATTGAAAAATATGTATAAGTTTTATTGTGTGATATAAATATTCCAAATTTAAATCTTATTCAGTTCAAAAGTTACGGGGGGTGTACGTTTAAAAGAAAGTCGAAAGTATAATGTAATGTAAAGTTCCCGACTAAGGAATCCCGAGATTTACAAGCATAAACGACTTTTTAAAAACCTGACAATTTAACGCTTTTTTACAATTTTGGCGAAGGCGCACTTTAAAATACTGGCATTTGTTACTACTACTACTACTACTAACTACCGGCTTTTTTTACAAAAGTAACATAAAACATCAAAATATTGTTTTAGTATCAACTTAGCCTGTAGAATAATTCTGGTCTATAAGGATAACTCGGATAACCTAATTAAGGGGACTTTTCGTTTCATAATTGGCAAAAATAAACTTTTTATTTTTTTATTTGAAAAGGATATTGTATTTATTGAACTGATTTCTTTTGGACATATTTATAAAATATATTAAGAATATAAAAAAAAACTTTTTTTTGCACTTTTAGTACATCTTGAACACTTCAGAGGGCGTCTTCCAAAAGACACTTTTTAAACGGATCCACAGTTTTTGGGCTTCCTGTAACAAATAGAGTAAAAATTCTAACGGGATTCTATTCACAAGACTAAATACTAGTAACTAAACTTATATACATATACTTACATATACATTTGTAGTATGTTTTCATAAAGTTTAGTTTTAAATTTACGAAATTTTAAGTATAAAAAGTCCACATTAATATTACCAAAAAAAGCCTTTATACCAAATTTCAGCTAATTTGGACATTTTTGAAAAGATTTGAACCACCCTAATATCACGAAAGTGTTTTTTAGGTTTTTCAATATTTTTTTCGTAATAATTGGTTCAAAAAACGGACTCTGTCACTTTTTTTCTGGGACCAGTTTAGATGTTTTTTTATGTTTATTTTCCTTTCTTAAATATTAAAAATAAATTATTTATGAGACTAAACAGTTTTCCTTCGTAAATCTGTAATAATTTTAGGGTAATTTTGTTTAATATATGAATAGAATAAAAAAAATTACTCATATTTTACCAAATTTTTAATATTTTTTGTTCAAAATTAAATTTAAAAAAGGCCAGTATAAAATGATGAAATTTTTACGGTGATTACTGGTACATATGAGAAAAACAACCCATAAAAAAATGGGCTGAAATTTTCATAATTTTTGGTTTTGTGCCATATTTTTTTTAATTTTGGCAATATTTAAAAAATAAATTCCGCCATTTAATATTTTAAGTTTTTGAGTATTAGTTCGCATTAATATTACCAAAGGAAGCCTTAATGCCAAATTTCAGCTAAATTGGTCATTTAAGAAAAAATTTAAACCACCCTAATGACGCATATTTTTTTCAAATTTGTTATAATTTTTTTCGTAATCAGCGGTGCAAAAAATGGCCCTATGAAGAAAAACAGAATTTTGTCTGGGACCACTGTACGCCGGGCTCCCATAAAACAGACTTCTAAAATAAAGTTTTAACTTTAAATGACATTGGCCTCGTAAATTTTCTCATGCATAGCTCTTTTTTGCTAAAAGTTGGTCTGGACCGCCCTTGGAAAACATTTTTATATCGGGGCCCGCACTTTATAAAGTGGAACTGGGATTTTTTTTATACAGTGTGTTTATTTAATTTTTATACGTTTATGCTGAAGGTGATAAAACTTTAAAGGACATATAGTCCGGAAACTCACGACCAGTAGATTTTTTTTATTAAAAAGTCCAAACAATTTCTTACATAAGAAAATTCTCGGTAGCGGGCCGTTTTTTTTTTTTGGGACCAACCCTTAACTTTAGGGCGTCCGACAACGGTATTGCCCAGGGCGTTTTTTTTTTGGGACCAACCAACTTGAGGGCGTCCGACAATGGTATTGCCAGTAAATTTTTCTCGGACAAGGTTACCACTTGATATTAAATATTTTTATTAAACGATCCTGAAAAAATCAGCTGTGAGGTGCTAAATGTTATGACGTCATAACTTTACTATGTTAGGTTAGTTATGACGTCATAACATTTCGTACCTCACAGCTGATTTTTTCAGGATCGTCTGATAAAAATATTTAAAATCAAGTGGTAACCTTGTCCGAGAAAAATTTACTGGCAATACCATTGTCGGACGCCCTAAAGTTGGTTGGTCCCAAAAAAAAACGCCCCGCTACCAAGAATGTTCTTATGTAAGAAGTTGTTTGACTGGACATAAAGAACACATATACAAAGTCAACGGTAATCAAAACAATCTACTGGGCGTGGGCTCTTGGACTTTTCACTTTTAACAAATGAGAAGATACAAACTTATTTTGAAAATTCTCTATGAAAATACCCACAACAAAAAGATTTTGCGGCTACACCGACCTTACTCAATTTTTACTTTACTTTTGAAAATAGGGCCGGTCCGGCAAGTTTGTACCCCCTTTGACCCCTTGGGTCTGACTAACCAAAATATCGGTATAACCGAAATTCCGACTACAAGCCTGCTTTCAAGAAAGTTTTTGATAAAACTTTATTCAGTGTACAACAGTTTTCTCCCCTTTTTTAATATTTAACGAGTATTGTTTGCTGCGGTCACAAATGGGAGCGGCAAAAGTTGAACAAAGCAGTAAAATTTGTTCCAATTTGTAGACAAAAAGGTCATCTAATCCAGTAAGTTGCCCACTATGGGGAGTTAAAAGGGCAATTCATTTTAATTCACGTCGCCAATTGATTTTTCATTATTGTTTTGCAAGTTTCGAGTTTATTTTTATTTATTTTTTGTCTGTGCCATCCAGTTCCAATTTGTGAAGTTCTTGTTACTTTCTTTTAAACAAGTTATTTATTTTTAGGTAGTTTTAAAAAGTTAGGGATCAACAATTGATACCACTGTTACCGACCTACCCACGATATTCATTTTTAACTTTAACTTTAACTTTTACAAATTACTGTTTTTTACTTTTATGTACTCTTTTACAATTCTAAAACTAAAAGTCATTTTTTTTTTCAATTTTTTTGTTCGATTTTTTTATCGGCGATTTTAGAGTAGATGAAGGTGGGAATGAGAGGAAGAAGCTGAGGGGAGACAGAAGAAAAGTGGAAAATATAGGAGAAGTAAAGAATGTTTGGGAATAGTGTAGGAGGGTGGATGAAGAGTAATAAAAAGTAGGGGAAGAGTTAAAGAAGGTGGTGGGTGATGAGAAAAGTGTGCGAAAAAAGATTAGTGTAGTCCATTTCCGCTATTCTGTTAGTCTAAAATATAAAAGTTTTTAAACGATTGTTATTTAATAATAATAATAATAATTTAGTCTAGTTACAACGACGGCAACCATAAGCGCCGACTTTGGGGGTCCTAGGGGCTGGACTCATAACAGGGGAGGCGGACCTCCCTTGAAATATTGTCTGTACTTTTAAATATTATAAAAAATTCACGAATTTTAAATACATTTTTGGTATTTTTGCCATTTTATAAATGTTTATTACTTTTATATAACTTTTTTAACTTCAAAAAAATTTGGGCCCGCCCCGGAATTTTAAAAAGTCGGCGCCTATGACAGCAACAATGTTTCTGTGTTAATATTCTATAATATCCAGATGTGGTTTTCCGAACCTGCTTATACGTTGTATAAGTTGACTTTAAAGAATTTAAATAATGAGGAGGTAAATCGATTTTTAGTATGCTTGAGTATTTTTAAATTGGTAAAAATAAACTACATACCTTATGACCTTATTTAATTTCTATCAATAAGGAATGACTAACAGCGTTGCTACATATAATTAATCAATTAATTTTAATTAATTCGATGATATACCGTCTAAAATAGGTAGAGCTCAAACGTAGCACTATGTTGCCAAACAGAACTATTTTCGAACAAAAAACATGTTATCTAACATTGGTGTAGGAAATGGGGGCAAAGGGGACAAACATTAATATTTATATTTTTGGCGATAACTAGGTTATTTATTATTCATCGTAGGACAAAAATTCTTGCAAAAAGCATTTTAAATTGCATACAAAAACATTGTTGGTTATTAAATAAACAAAAATGTTTTTGTAAATTTTTGTGTATTAGGACTATTAGTTTCCGAGATATAGCCATTTAAAGATATTGCCACTGAGTGGCGAGTTTCTTTTGGAAAGTAAATTTGTTTCAGATTGTTTTTTAGTTGAAATCTTGTTTGACTCAAATAATATAAATTAAAAATGATTCTTATTTAGAATTGTCCGTTAGGCCGGAGAGACCCCCCCTAATCAAAATTTTGGTATTATTTACCGATTGTCATTTTACTAAATACTGTAACATACTTTAAACTAGATCAATAACACAACAACTACAACTAAAAGTATACCAAACTATAACCGTGATATAATTTACCAAACGTTACAGTATTAATAAACACATGTTGCGTGGGGGATCCAAATGTACCAGCGCGGTATCTATGTTAGTATGACAACATTTTGTATACAACACACACATTGCAGTATTTAATATCACAAGTAAAGTATTAAATACCAATGGTGGCGATTTAAATAAAAGATATGTATTAACAAATAACATTCAATATTAAAAATTTTGTTTGTGTAGTTTGACTCAGAAACATACCCTGATTTTTTTCACTAAAATAATATCTTAGGGTGGCCCTATATTTTCATTGTTAGTAAAGACGATATTAAAAAAAGTGAAAACAAAAACTATATTCGATAAATAACACAAGCCTACAAAAAGTAGTCTTTGCTGGGGTTGAGACCCACCTATTCTTATGTATTTTGGGATGCTGAACACAAATCTGTCATAAAAAAGGCACTTTATGGGCTCATTTTTTTGCTACACTTTGCTGATTGCAGATGAGATTTTCATCATTTTAGACACTAGAAAAAAAAAATGAACCCATGAGGCTTTTTTTATGGCAGATTCGTGTTCAGAATCCCAAAATAAATAATAATAGGTGGGGCTCATTTCCAGCACAGACAACTTTTTTTTGTGGGTTTTTATAAGGCCCACAAAAAAAGCCTGTGCTGAGGTTGAGACCCACCTATTCTTATGTATTTTGGGTCGCTGAATATGAATCTGTCATAAAAAAGGCACTTCATGTGCTCATTTTTTGCTACACTGGAATTGCAGACTAATAATATGAGATTTTCACTATTTTAAATAGTTTTTTCAGTGTAGCAACAAAAATGAGCTCATGAGTTACTCTTTTTATGACAGATAGTGTTCAGCATTCCAAAATACATAAGAATAGGTGGGTCTCAACCCCAGCACAACTTTTTTTTGTGGGCCTGTGTTATTTATCGAATATATAGGGCCACCCTAAGATATTATTTTATTGGCCCAAAATAATCAGGATATGGTTTTGAGTCAAACTACACATGATAGGACTCCGGCGGTCATCAATTTCGCAATTCGGGGGGATCGTTTCGGCCTACTGTCCATATTCCTCTTTTTGGTTGAAACCACATCCCGAAAATCGCAGAGCATGAGTGACGCAGACGCCGTTTTTGTTTGCAAATGCTATAGTAATATATTTCCATTAGGGTGCTTTTTTTTTCGACTATTTTTTTTTTTCGGTCCCATCACGAAATTTTGTTGGAAGTGCCCTAAAAAAAATTCCCTCAAAATTTTAGCCCTTAATATTAATATTAAGTAGTGGACCAAGGCATGTAAAGATTTCCCATTGAAAATACGCGTAAACTTTGATTTTTTTCTTTAAATTTCTATAGCTTAGCGGCATTTTATGGCATCGCTTCGACCATAGACAGGTATTTCTCAAAATTGAATGCTCTACAAAAGTGCCCATTGCGGCATAATCATAACTCGTACTGGTGAGGTAGTTTGGGCCACCAAACCCAATTTTTTCATAAAATTTACGTTTTTCTGTCCTTATCTCGTAATTGACAAGAGCTACAAAAAATATTCAAATAACAAACTTGTAGCAAATTTAATTTCCTACAAAAATGGTCCTTGGCACAAAATCGCTAACATCAATATTTCTTGAGATATTAAATTCTAAAGTTTTTGTTATTTCAAATTATTATCGAGTATCACGTCAAATTATAAAAAATCGTTATTTCATTATACATCACTATCTGAAGAAATATTGATGTTAGCGATTTAGTGCCAAGAACCATTTTTGTAGGAAATTAAATTTCTTACAAGTTTGTCATTTGAATATTTTTTGTAGCTCTTGTCAATTACGAGATAAGGAGATAAAAACGTAAATTTTATGAAAAATTGGGTTTGGTGGCCCAAACTACCTCACCAGTACGAGTTATGATTATGCCGCAATGGGCACTTTTGTAGAGCATTTAATTTTGAGAAATACCTGTCTATAGTCAAAGCGATGCCATAAAATGCCGCAAAGAAATTTAAAGAAAAAAAATCAAAGTTTACGTGTATTTTCAATGGGAAATCTTTACATGCCTTGGTCCACTACTTAATATTAATATTAAGGGCTAAAATTTTGAGGGAATTTTTTTTAGGGTACTTCCAACAAAATTTCCTGATGGGACCGAAAAAAAAAATTAGTCGAAAAAAAAAGCACCCTAATTTCCATCTGTCTATAAATTATTTATTTTACTTCCTGGGCTTTACCTATTTTGCATGAAATAAAATGCAAATAAGTAATAAAATTGAAACTGTCTTCATTTTAGATTTAAATCTGTGATCTCTACGACTACGAGTACTCGAGTGGTTGCCGACGCGTCATCTGAATTTAAAAATTTCAATTAAAAATCATCTCACTCCTTTTCATTAAGTCCCTAACTTTAATTACAGCAACTGTACATTCTTTTTATTGCTTTTTAACCCCTGCAAGCCATTTTAGTTTATATATCTTTAGACATAACATCTGCATCTTAGCCTAATTGACCTAAAATAACCTCATTCTATGCTAAATGGACGAATGAAATTAACCTCCACGATTTTGGTGCTTATTATATTAATAATTTATTTTGATAAAACAACTCGTCCCCTTTCGTAAGATACCCGTAGAATCACATCTTCACTATTGTACGCATAATATTATTGCAGAAAAATATCTCTGGGATAAACAATTTCAATTTTGCAAAAGCTATTTAATGAATCGTTCTGAAATTTTAACTACATATTGACGCAAGACGCAACTTTTTACACAATAACAAAGTCGTAAGTTGCATTTTCAGAATTTATTGTTTATTGAATAATATGCAAGTTTTGATCGTTTTTTGCAGTTTTCTAGCAACAAATTATCCTATCGACATTTAAAAATGCCATTTTGAAGGTTTTTTAATTTCGTACAAGATGGTTGCTTTGATTATTGATAAAAAACTCAACTTTTTTACTGGTATTCAAAAATAGACATTTTCTGACCTCTATATCTTAAAAACCACACCAAATCCACCGCAGCAACTACATAGATTTTGCTTGTATACACCTGTATCACCTGAAAAACTTGACAGACCTCTAAATGAGCCAGTTTTATGGCAAAAGTTTCATATCCCTGGACTATTTGTGGTAGCGGTTTTTTGAATATGAAAAAAAAATGCAAAAATTTCAATATCTTTAAAAAATACAGATTTGAACAACATTCGGTTAAAAGGCCTATATTACTTATTACCATAGTTAAATTTTAATATATATTTTTTAAATATAAAATTTGGTGACGTTTATCTCAAGAAAATATTTCGTTGTTTATCGTTTATGGGACAAAATTGATTTCAGGACTCTATTAAAATATCATTACCCTCCTGTAGGTTCCATACCCTGTATGATCATTTAATTTAATTTCTTAAAGATTTAATAAAATATTAATTAAACAAAAAGAAGAAAGAAAAATTTAAATTCTTAATTTATGCAGTTTAGAATTATTGCGAGTTGAGGAAGACCTAACAAATTTATAGGGTAATATTCCTTTCAGAGTTCCGTTTAAATTTACTTTCAAACTAAGTAATTATTAAATCTTACCCAGAGCCTTTAATTTGCATAAAATATACGCTGCATACATGTAGGACCTACATTGTAGGTATGTTAGTGCGGACCAAAAAGAAGCTTCTTTTCGGAAATTGAAACGTAATAGTGCGAAACAGTAAATAATTACTTGGCCTGTATGTATGTATGAATGTATGTATGTCTGTAGGTATGTCAAAAAGTAAAAGACGCGTCTTATTTTTTTTTTTGGAAAATATCTATAATAGGTGAAACTGGTAATAATATAGAAATTATATCAGTTGTAAAATTTTCTTGAATTCTAAATTAGCAAATTTGAGGGACTATATCGTCGGCTTACAAGTAAAGAGCACTAAGTCCAAAAACATGGTTTTGAGATATTGACAAATTTAACTTTCACTGTTGTTTTTTAATTTTTGTAATAATTGTTACAAAAATGCACGTTTCGCCAAACAAACACTCAGTCGCTTAGTGCAGAAACATTTGAAATAATCTACAAGTAAAACGCACTAAGTGCACTAAGTGACTTAGTGCCTATTGCCAGATAAAATTTTATTCAAAATCAAACTGGTGCGTTTTGTATAGTGGGTAACTCTCTTGGCAGTCCACCTAGAAGTTAGTTCGGTTTACCTGTACATAGATCATCAAAAATTAATTACAGTACCCTAAAAATCCCATTTTTGCAAAAAAAGTGACTTAGTGCCTTTTACTTGTAAGACGACGATATATCAAAAACTGTAGATAGGATTGGACTGAAATTTTTGCCAAATACTATGGGTACTAAGGTTAATCAAATATACAATTTTCAGAAAATTTAGCCAAAAGCAGGGGGCGTTAATTTTTTTTTGTAAATTAAAAATAATATGGTTAGAAAGAGAATTTAATAAGCTTTAAAATGATTTATCACACAACGCTCCTTTCCATTCGAAAAAAATGTTCTCCCTTGTCCCTCCCTCCTGCCCCTAAGCATATAAAATATATAGGATTTTGTGCTTCCATTAAGCTCTTACAACTTTTGTTAAAAACTTTTTTTTTATATATCTAGCAGTTATTAAATATTAAGGATTGTCATAATAAATGGACCACCAGATACATTTTTTAGCATTTGTTATTTAATTTGACAATTTTAATAATATAAGTAGTTGGTAAGAAAAGCTCTACATATTATTCTCAATATTTTGGTAACACCACACATTAACGCTAAAAAATCACTGTGCACCGCATCTCAAAAATAGATAGAAAAGCAAGGAAAAAAAGAACACCGTGAACTGATTTCTCTAAAGCTAAATGACAAGTACAAAACGGGTCTGTTTGTCTACTTATTATTATACTATTCACAGCGCCTGCGCTAGAATAGTATTATACGGTAGTTTCGAATTTTACAAACCTTGAAAAAAGTCGTCCTAGACAATAAATTCTTGGATACAAAGTTTCATGTAAAAATAATAAACTTTTCTTTTTGTCCGTCCGTCCGTCTGTCCGTCCAAACGAATAATCCGATCGACTTAAAATTTTCAGGAAAAATCAAGTTTTATGAGGGGAGAATCCCTATTGTTTTTGAAAGTAATCCCCCAAAACAAAAAAGTTATGGGGAGTTAAACTTAAAGTCAGATGGGCCAATATCTTGACCTTTATTGAAAGGACGGGCAGGTTCAAGAAGGACTCGAATTAGTAAATGGCTGGGATGGCCTAGTTGTCCCAAAAATTTACTACTACTAAACGTAACTTTTTCATGAAAAATTACTTTTATTATAAGGATTACCAACTTTGAAGTAATTCCCCCAAAAACGAAAAAGTTATGGGGGGTTAAACTTTTTTATAAAGTGAAAAAACTATAATTTTTAAACATTTTTTTTCAAAAATTTAAATTTAATTTTTTTGTCCTTTTTTTTGAATTTTTTTTTTATTTTTTTAATCGTTTTATTCCGAAAATTTTTCGTTTTTCAAAAAAAGATCTCAAGTAAGTAATAATTTTTTCGCAAAAAGAAAATTAAAACAAAAAAAATATTGAAAAGTTTTTTTTTAATTATTTCTTTTTGAAAAACTTTTTTTTAAGTGTGGGAAAATGCAATATACCATTTACTGTGAATACTATATAATGGAATGCGTATCTTCACGGCTTGTTATCTTTTAACACAGGTTTTACTATTTAATAAATAGGAAAACCTGTGTTAAAAAAGTCCAAACAAGCCGTGAAGATATGCAATGCTACTGTTTATGTTAGTGGCTTCTTTTGGCTTATAGATTTTTACAATTTTGGCGAAGGTGCTATTTAACAAAATGTTGAACTGTTTTTTTCAACTATCGTAATATCGGATTTCAATCAATAAAAAACAAGGTGCAACCATAACGACGATATATTTTCGCCATCGAATATACCAATTCGAATATACTAAATTGAAAATACCACTTCTCTAGATTTTTGAAATTGTTTATTTTTAACCTCGTACTATTCTACTTAATTAAGCATCCCCTAAGTCCAGGACTTTACTACTAGCTATGTGGGCTAGTAGTAGAGGGAACCACCGGCTTTAATTGACTTTCGAACCAATATATCTAGGGAGTACGCCTTCGCCAAATTTCAATTATTAATTAGCTGAAAAAGGCAATCGGCGCCAGTGAGGTTTGAACTCACGATCATTAGCTCAGTGTCAATGCTATATCGATGCCTTAGTCCGCTGAGATAATCTCCCAATAAATCATAACAACCTTCCGCTCCAGCCGGTTTTTCAAGGTATAGCCACCTATACCAGATTAAAATTTATATGGAAAATCCCGTATACGAATATCCAACTGTGGATATTGTGGTAAATTTTGCTATACCTAAAAATATCCATACGTGGATAAAATCTAGCGGAAGGGGTTAAAATGGTAATATTATAACAACATATCAACTAAAAGGCAAAATTAAGATAACTGTCATGTCTTATTAGTTTATTTTTATTCAATATTATTAAAATATAACCAGTTTAGATCTTTTTTAGGAGGAGGTGAAGTATAACATATTTGTTAACAAACCACTATAGCGGTGGGTGGTGACTAGAAGCGGGAAGGTGAAATTTACCTGGATAATGCAATGAAAACATTTCGGTTTGACGTGGACTCAAGCCGCATCTAGGACGGGATATATGATCTAATGTTGTACCGCGTCTAAATTTCGATCGATACTTAAACGGTACGCTGATCGGCGTTCGATTTATTCTATAAAAAAAATACATTGTACTTTTTATAAAAAAAAACTACTCTCACAAAAAAGTCGGAAAAGAGGGCGTGTCACTCAAGATTTTAACACAAAATTATTAAATAGATAAATTATTTTAAAAAATTTAAATTTTTAAAAAAATAGTCCTGCAAATACACCTCCGAACTCGGTATACAGTGTGTCCCTGGATCGACTTGACAATACCACAAAATGACTTTTTAATTTTTTAATTATGAAAAACTGATTTGTGTATTTGTCTTGCTTGCGTAAAAATAATTTTTGTTATTTTTTTTTTTAATTGTAGTTGGCGTCTTACATTTCCGTAACAGATACAAAAAAAAAATTTACGACAATTTTTTTCAACTATCATAATTTCGATTTCCAAAAGAAAAACAGTTTTTTTATATGTAAAAAAACTGATTTCTGGGAAATACTTCATTGGACCACAAGAATGAAATTGGTTTTGGTAAAAATCAGAGGGTAAGGACTTGCTACTTGACCCCCAGAAATATTTAAAAAATATATATATATATATATTTATTTGATATTTATAATTAAATATATTAAATTTGAATTACAAATTAAAAGCAATGTGCTTTGAGTCAAATTTTATCTGAATGGCTCTGTTTAGTAGCTACATTGTAGCTTCTACAAGCTTCTAAATTAACTGATTAGAAGAAACAATGTAAATATTGGCTATTTGTAAATAGGACAAGACTTTTAAAAGGGGGAAATATTTAAAGCAAATAAAACGGAAATGACTCTAAGTTAGAGAAAAGTATGCTATGCGATGTGAATTTTAAAAACGGTAAACAACTTCAATTAAAGCACAAGATCTCTTGCATTTTAATTGTCTTTAATGATGTATTTATTTTCTATTTTTACCTTATTAAACTCTTTTAAAGCCCTTAAATCTGTGCTTTTGTCTGTTCTTTGGATTAAGATTTAAGTCTGAAGTGAATTTACTAATTTGTTGTTTTACTTATTAAATACTTATCAAGTGCTACTTACTACTTAACAGGCTGGGAGCCGCAGCTTCACAGTATACTGCAGTAGCGGAGTATGATACTTTTACTTCGGACCCCCTGAAAAAAGAAATCATTCGTCCAAAACGAGTTGGTCGAAAATCAAAAAAATTTATACCTTAGTGCGTTATAAACAATTCTTAACAACTTTTAAATATGTTCTTTCGCCAGTCTTTCCGTTTTCTTGTCCGCCCTATAACTCTAGAATAGTTTATTCTATAACTAGTATGGAATAGACAATATTCCGCGTGAGCGGAAAGTTTGTCATGAGCCGACAGGCGAGTATGACGGTTCCGCGTGCGCGGAATGACTATTCCATACGTGTTGTAGACTATACTTTTTCTTCGACTGCAAATATGAAACACTGTATGGCTTTAAACTGCGGACAAGGTTAAAAACCATGTTTTTTGTGACTCGACATTGTAAATGCAACAAAACACATATTTTTAAATAAAGCAATTAATGTTATTTAATAATTTAATCAAATCAGTAATTAAAAAAGATTTTTATTTAATTTTAGCACATATTTACAAATTATAATGCAAAAATTGAAGGTTGTCACATTGTTGTGACAGATATCAGGTTTAAATATTTAACAATAGATGGAGCAGTTTTAATTTCTTGAACTAAATTGATAAAAAACTGGTGAAATATTAAGAAAAACTAATAAACTTTATGTAATTTTAACGCAAAACTTTAAATTGTAATTAATTATTCAATATTTCATGGTAAAATATATATATATATATATATATATATATATATATATATATATTTGCTAATTTTGCTACAGTTTTTTTACTTTTATAAACAAGAGATGGCACTACATGTGCTCATTCTAACACTTGATAGGGAATATTCATTCTGTGTTTAAAAAAAGTCGTAGAAAAAGAATATTCCGATAGACTTCAAATTTTCAGGAAAAATCAATCTTGGCATGAACACGAATCCTACCGAAATTAAAAAAGAATCCCCCAAAAAATTAAAATGTTGGGGGACTAAACATTAAAAAAAATCGAAAATGGAAGATAATCCCAGATCAACTTAATTTTTCCAGGATATATAACATTTATTAAAAAAAATCATACGTAACGAGGTAAAATCCACCAAAAAAACAAAACAGTAACATTTATAGGGGCCTGAAACTGGAAAAAAAAATAGAAGGAAAAGTACCATTAACCTGAAACTCGAAAAAAAAAGAAGAAAAGATACAATTAACTTTATTTTCTCAGGAAAAAAATACTGTTATTAATAAGATTATTCCTAACAAATTTGAAAAAAAAATCTTTAAAAAACAAAAAAGTTATATATAACTTTTCTTTTTTTTAAACTTTTAAAAAATTGAAAAAAAAAGAAAAGTTCGTTCACCGTTCGGAAAAACTACCTTTATTAAAAGAATGCGAAACAGGTAAAAAGGCCAGATTAAAGGAAAAATAACATTTTAAAATTTTAGATTTACCCTAAATTACCTAATTATTAAATACTACGTATTCTAGGAATAATGGGTCTATAATCATAACCGGTATTGCCAAGTTTTAATTCGTTAAAGGGTTATAAATTAAAAGCCTTTTAAACTTTAACTTATTTATGAATTTATGTGCAGTAAAGATTGTAGTTTTTGGTTTTTAGTTTTTTCCGAAAAATTTTAGGTGCATTTAACAAAGTATAATATTATGGAGCCTATAGCTGAAAGTATGTACTTCATATTCATATTATTATTGTTTTTCTACTTCCTATTTAAGTGCTAGCTTGCGTAAGTATACAGTAAAATGTCTCTTTTATACACTATAAAACTTGCAAAGTATATTATTAACCGACTTCCAAAAAGGAGGAGGTTATCAATTCGACGTGTGACTTTGTTTTTTTTATGTTTGTTCCCGCATAACTTTGGAACGAATGAACGGAATTTGATGAAATTTTTTGCAACTTAAAGAGGGCATTCATGAGGTGGTCCTGTTTTAATTTGACGCTCGGATAATGCCGGGTAAGCCGGATAATTAAGATAAATATAATCAATAAACCATAGAAAAATTTTTATCTCTCCAAAATATAAATTTATTGTCTATTAAACAAACATTACAGCGACAATTGTTTCGACTTTTTTTAACATAAAGTCATTTTCAAGTTTTTAAATTTATAAACAAATTAACTTGAGTACACAATATTAGAAATGTCATACTGACATGACAGTATGACATTTCTAATAATGTGTACTCAAGTTAATTTGTTTATAAATTTAAAAACTTGAAAATGACTTTATGTTAAAAAAAGTCGAAACAATTTATTTTATTTTTTTTAATTTATTTAGGTATACAAATTTTTTATAATTTACAAAATATATAAAAATTAATACAAAAAATATAAAAAAAATGTCTTAAGAAATTAACAAAAATTAGTACCTAGTGTAGGTACTGAACTAAATCTATAAAATTTTCACAGAAAGACTGCCACAGAAGTTGCCTTGTTAGCAGCAGAGATGTGTCTTGTGAAAATACCTTCATATAACATAATAAATCAAAAAAAACAATTTTTACAAAAGAATATGTGAAATATATATTATTATATTACACATATTAAAAGAAAAAGTAGTAGTTTTTTCTTTAAACATTAACCACGTTATTCAAATAGTGAATGTATGAAAGCTCTATTCTGAGATATCCATAAAGTTATCCTGCTTTTAAACGTTAGCAATGAAACGGATAAATTTTTACATGAATTATCCAGAATATTAAACACTTTATGAAGATAAAATGGATAATATCTTTCGCTCAAACGAAAACAAGCTCTCAGAACGCAGGCCATATTTTGTCAGAACCTCGGGTATTGTAATCATGCTGTAAAGCCTGTACTGATATCTTTTTATTAAACCAGTCTATTAGTATAGTTTTAATATATAATTGTCTTACATCAAGCAAACCTGAAGTGGAGTGTAGTAGTTCAGAAGAGTAATCAAAAGGCCTGTTGAAAATTATATAATTATTTTTCTTTGCAATACGTTTAAAGGTTCAAGATTATTGTTATATACCCCTCCCCATCCAATAGAGCCATACCGCAAAATAGAACCCACCAATGCATGATAGGTACTTTTTAAGGCTGCTATATTTGATACTTTTTTCAATGTCTTAAAAATATAAACAAAAGGTCTTAACTTTTCACATAATGCCTCAATTTGAGTGTTCCATTTCAAAGTAGAGTCGATGTAAATACCTAGATATTTTACATCGTTTTTTAAAAGAATATAATTTGACTTACAATTACAATTTTTTGTTAGCTTTGGAGGACTAGAAGAATAAAAGTCACAATCAAAATGTGTTGTTATTATATTATAACTAGGCAAAGAAGAAATAATCTTTGCAAAATGTACTATTACAGTTTTTTTTATTTAGTAAAAGGTTGTGTTTTTGCAGCCAATCATAGGCTAAAAATAATCCATATTCTACCAATTCTTTGACCGCTTTCCAAGAGACAGCTCTAAACAAAAGCACAGTGTCATCAGCATATGCTATGACTTCACCCAAACCAATTTGATATAAAAGTGCATTTATGAAGCAAATAAATAACAGGGGACCAAGAACTGTGCCCTGTGGCACCCCTTTAAGTACAAGTAACTCATCACTAAGAACATTAAGAACATTGCTGTAATGTTTGTTTAATAGACAATAAATTTATATTTTGGAGAGATAACATTTTTTCTATGGTTTATTTAAATCAACTCCAATATGAGTACCTAAGGATCAAGAATTTCTTAATTTGATAAATATAATCGTTTTAACGCAATTTCACCTTAAAACGGCTTAATTTGGTTCTAATACCAACCAAATTTTTAGAAAATGATCGGACAACTCGGATAAGTCGGATAACTTGATTAAGGGGTCATTCAAATATTACGGCAGGCTAAAAATCTTTTAAATTCCGCTAAACTTGATTCTGT
Organism: Brachypterus glaber; assembly: GCA_958510825.1. Lineage (NCBI taxonomy): Eukaryota > Metazoa > Arthropoda > Insecta > Coleoptera > Kateretidae > Brachypterus > Brachypterus glaber. The sequence goes on along the minus strand of OY294045.1, from coordinate 49,326,569 downwards.
GGACCTGCAATATTAAAATACCAAGAAAAAATTATAAAATTTGTGATTATACCATAAGGCGTTATTTGATTATTACTTAACGCTTAAAGTTTTACAAAAATTTTATTTAGTATTTCGTTTAAAATAAGGTTGGTTGGACTCTTGGTCGCTGAAATAAAAATACTACTAAATTTATTTTTTAGAAATTTATCTTTAAGATGATAACGCCACAACGCATTAATAGTGCGTTGTGACGTCAGTAGCTTGCCGAGATGGAAGGACAACTATAATTTAGCTTAGATGACCTTACAGATCTACAAGTTCTGTGTCTCTAAAAAGTAAAAAATAAAAAGTTTTTGCTAAAAAAAATGAAACCGACTTCTGTCTCTAAAAAGTAAAAAATAAAAAATAAGTCGGTGCCAATTTCACAGCAAACAATTTAACAACATAAATAATTATTGTTATTTAATTTAGGGAGCGGTGAAATTGGCACCGGCTTATTTTTTATTTTTTACTTTTTAGAGACAGAAGTCGGTTCATTTTTTTTGCAAAAAGTTTTTATTTTTATTTACCTTTTAACAAGTTAAAAAAGTTTTTTTAACCCAGGGCAGAAAAGAACCTGTTTTGGCTTTAGATTTTATCTTATAGATGTCGCGCTATGATTGTCATTGAGAGCAACATAAACATGAACGTAGAATAATAACCAAACATTTGTTTAGAAAGGCTGCGCCTCAGCCAAATAGCTTCTCTCGAGTTGGAAATGTTTCATTTTCTTATTAGGTTAGAAATATACTATTTCTACTAGTTACTTAAGTGATAGCTTACATACTATCTACTGTTGTCAAGGCTTGTCTACCTTGACAACCAATAAAATCAGTAAACTCATTTATTATTGATTGTTATTAAGCATTATTTATTGACGACGTTCACATACGTGGTGCACGAGGTGGTGCATGTAATATTTTTTCCACTACCTAAAGCTAGTAACTCCAAATATCAGTCAAAAATATAGTTTCAAATTTTATTTGGAAATAGCAGTCAATTTGAAAAAAGGTTAGTAGTTGCCTTATTTTTTTTTTTCATTATTTTCCGTCATCAGTGATTAACAACGGTCAATAATAAATGAGTTGATTTTGTTGGATTTCAAGGTAAACAAGCCTTGACAGTAGTAGGTAATATGCAAGCTAAAACTTATTTAGGTATACCTAAGTTTTTATACTATAGTATAAAAACTATTTTTGACTTTTATTTGATATTTTTAATTTAAAAGTTAACTTGCCCACAACTAGTTGTGGGCAGGTGCAGGGAGGAAATTTAATCACCACTCGTTCAAAAGTTAGAGGCGACTTTTAGCATATGAGGTGAAAAATCTGTATTGCCTTTACAGCTGTATTTATTTAAAATTTCAAAACACTTTTAAAATGAATTTACCTTAAATATTGTCGTTTTGAACAATAAAAGGTCCCTTATAACTACGACTTTATACAAAAGGGTATTGGAAATCATTATGATTTTTAAAATCTTCTTCAACGTACTCAGACCTTCTCATTAAAATTTATTTAATCGACCCTTTAAAATCCCTTCCATTGAAAAAAGTTTATAATGAAAGTTCACATTTCTCCCTACAAGACAAGAAAGTTCTGATTGATTTGAGCCTCATTTACTGGTCTTTTATAGATATTTATTGTTCGAAAATAATGGATGGTCGTAAAAAAAACTATAGCGCACGGTGGGTCAGAACAATGGTTTAGTGCTCCTTTCTGTCAAAAAATTTCATAACTTCACCTATTTTTTATAACTTGTTAACATAAAAAAGTCCCTTCCTCTTACCCACTGTTAGGATGAAAAACTTCTTAGTCGAGCGGTAATTTTACTTTTGAGCGGAGGTTGTACCACCTAATTTGGAAGCCGTAAGTTCTTATTGAGGCGGTTCTTTTCAAACAGATTAAAATAATAACTTCTTAACCCTATATTGCATCTTGTTCCCATTTGGGAACATTGGGCGTTAAGACCGCTGATTTTTTTAATAATTAAAATACATACTTTGTGGGCATAAAGGCTCGTCGTAAGCGATGTGCAGAGAAAAAAAAACGAACATATACAATATCATCATATATTATAAAAAATAAATATTTTTTTGACTAATTCAATAAATATTAAAAATCTACCATTGGGACAAATAATCCCACAAAAAATACCCAGTAAGACTATACTGTATATAGTATATCCTAGGATCAGATAAAGGATAATAGAATTTTTTCTTCATAAAACATTAACAAAGTGATGTAGATTCAATCTTATGCACTCAAGATAATAAAGTGGGGACGATAGGGTTAAAAACGAGGTTAAAAATAATATATTAAATATACGTGTAAAGCTATATGTTTACTTACTTCTAATTTCAAATTGCAAAGCTTCTAAATTTTAATATTTTCTCGTATTATAAGCCACAGTAGTTTAACTCTAACTATTACTTATATTATTAAACTATCCGCACTTGCTACGAAAATAACTATTACACAATATTTGCTAATAGTTCAAGAGCTCATAACGAATTTTGAACAGGTATTTTAGGGTATTAGAAATTTTGGATAGTAGTACTTACTTACTATTCTAGTAAGGAATGGAAAGCCGTGTGGGGCCAATGAAATTTAAATAATCGTAAATATAAAAATAAAAGTCCAAGATGTTTTACGAGGGGTTTATTTATTGGACAATCTTTGTACACCTATCCAACAGTCTTCTACAATCCTGGATAATTCCTTCTTCTACAATCATCTAAAATCCTCCTCAATCCTCCATAATCATCTGAAATCTTCCCACAATCTTTAACAATCTTCATTAAAATTTAGTGCAATCTTTCACAATCTTTTTGACAATCTTCCACAATTCTTTGATTCTCACAATCCTTGTACACTTTTTTTTCAATAAATAAACCCCTCGATGTTTTAGGTGGTTTAAAAATATGACCAGACTACCTCGAACTTGTAATTATGTAATTTTAACCAGGGGCGTGCAAAATGGGAGGACAATGTCACTTTTTTGTCCCAAACTTTTTTATCTGTAGATTTTTTGATATTTTATAATAAAATATGATTTTTTTAGTAAAAATATATAAAAAAGGTACTCTTTACGTAATAGCGTAGGTCCAACCGGCCTCAAGAAAAATGCAGTCATATTTTTAAATTAACTAAAACGTCTTGGACTTTTATTTTTATGTTTATTAATACGTTTGGTTTACGATTATTTAAATTTCATAGGAACTAAAATATTTTTTCAGGCTGTAATTTTTTGCGACATTTACATAGTGCGCAGTTAAGACGAAACCCCACACGGCCAGCTAGACTTTCCATTCCTTACTTGAATAGTATGTAAGTACTACTGTCCAAAATTTCCAATGCCCTAAAATACCTGCTCATAATTGGTTATGAGCTCTCGCTCTATAAAGTCCAATTCAACACTAAAGCTTTTGAAACACTACATTTTTACTGGACCATTTATACTTGATTAAACGACTTACTACCGTAAAAAATTACCCACTATCTGAATTTTAGCCATTTTAAAACTGTTATTAAGTCCCTTCTAACATTCATAAAACAATGTTTTTAAATTCGGCATATTCTCACAATATACAATTACATTTTATTGCACCGCTAAAGAATGAATTATTATAGTTTGACGCACGGATCTGTGGCTACGGGAAATATGTTTGGAATGTCTGTGTAAGTGGGAGGCCCGTTGTAGGCACGCACGCCTTATAACGCTCTTGACGGAAAGAAGAGAGCGCGAGTGATTCCTCCCCCTTTCGTCGGAGAATTTCTAGTAAAACTAAACTAACCAGGATCGGATTTACTAATGTTGCCGCCCTAGGCAATTCGTCGTATGTGAACAAGGTTTCAACTGTATAAATTATAGATTTGAGTTATGATTGAGTTGTGTATTATGCTGGGATGGGCTTATATTAGGATAAATTAGTACCTATAATACACATTTTGTTGATATTTTAAATATTAGCTAAAATAAGTAATCAGTTGGAACTTTGATAACCCAAAAATCTATGAAAAGTAGTAGTACAACAGTGTTCTGAGTTAGAACCGTTTTGCATTAAAATCACATGTTTTTGGGCTGTTTGTTTTAATAATTTATACATAAGTGAAATATTTTGCATAAATTATTATTAATCATTATTAAAATTGATAATTAATAGTTGTTTCGCACAAGTGGGCACTCCTCATCAACCTCCATAATTTTGCTTAATATCACAGGCCAAACTTTTTATGCATTATAATGCACTAATATTAGTGAGTCACTAATAGTGTAATCGATGTGACTTAAGTTAATTTATATTAACGGAGAAATTCAATTTTAGATTTTAAGCTTTCACGGCCATTAAGATATAAAGAACTTTCACTTTCGGGTTTAGACCGTGTTAATGGATTTTCACTTTCCGACGTTTCGTCTCTTACTACTAGAGACATCTTCAGGGATTAATCTGAAACTAAGTTTCGAATCAACTTGTGTCACTATTTATGACGAGTTGTGGTTATTCACCCGTGACGAGGTTTTTCCTATCAAAGACTTCCATATTGCAGGTAAGTGGTAACCAGTGTCCCTATTGATATTGTAGTTAATTCACTTGTTCATAGGGCTTTCATGATTTCAGACAAGAATTCCCTAGACACAGAACTCCTTAAACTAACCAAAGCCTTGACCATGAACGGTTATACCAAAAAAGACATTAATAAGACCATATACAAATACAGAAATCCCAGACCCAAACAACAGGACAATAGTGACAATGACAGACAGACACAAGTTATACTTCCCTATGTAAGCGGTATCACGGATAAAATAGGTAAACTTTTGAAGAAGTCAAATATTAAGCCTATATTTCGGTCCAACCAAAAATTAGGTCAATGTTTGACTTCAACAAAAGACAAAATACCCCTGAGTTCAGAAGGCGTATATAAAATACCCTGCTCCTGTGGTACGGTTTACATAGGTGAAACTAAGAGAAAAATTTCTACAAGACTTCAAGAGCATGAGCGCAATATAAGAAAGAAACAAATTTCCTTATCGGCAGTAGCCGAACATGTACATGAAACAGGTCATAAAATCAATTTGTCTGAAACAAAACAAATATTAACAGAAAACAGAAAAATGCCAAGGAAGATACGGGAATCTATAGAAATCATCAAGCATCCTAACAATATCGATAGGGACACTGGTTACCACTTACCTGCAATATGGAAGTCTTTGATAGGAAAAACCTCGTCACGGGTGAATAACCACAACTCGTCATAAATAGTGACACAAGTTGATTCGAAACTTAGTTTCAGATTAATCCCTGAAGATGTCTCTAGTAGTAAGAGACGAAACGTCGGAAAGTGAAAATCCATTAACACGGTCTAAACCCGAAAGTGAAAGTTCTTTGGAGAAATTCAAATTAAACTTTATTGTCAGTTAGAACCTCGTTGCACTAAAAAAATCTCAAAAAATGCAGCTAGAACATGGTTGTATTGTAAATAAAATAGCCTATGTGCATAATATTTTTATTTCAACTGACGAGCAAAAAAAGAGTTCTCTATTGCACCCAATGAGTGCCACTCAATGAGTTGCACTCATAATTAAAATTTAGTCTTCAGACAGACACTTACTCGATGACAAAAAAGGTCGCCAACTAAAAATATGCCGCCCCTAAACTTTGCCTAATATTGGGAAATCTGGCTCTGAAACTAACCTATTATTTTTCTAACTTGACTCTTTTAATAACAACCTTAAGTAGAATATGAATCTAAAAATAGAACGCCTTGCTTCTTAACTAATGCACACTGAACAACATATTCTTATTTAAAACTTTTTACTAACAAGTACGCGTACTTGTATACGCATGATGCGTACCCTAGTAGAAATTTAACGTTAGAATAACGTTTTTCTAACGTTAGAAAACTGTATAAAAGTACGTTATAAAATATTTGCAAATGTCCCGCTTTTTAACGTTAGAATCTAACGTTAGTTACAAACGTTAATCTAACGTTAGATTTTTAAGTTAGAAATACGTTATAAGTACGTTTAATTTCTAACTTTCGGAGGGGGCGTGGTCAACTAGGAAATTTCTACCTGCATCATAAAATGGCAGTTGGAGACAAATTTATTCATATAAATAAATCTTAATATATTTTAGCAATCATAATATTTTTAAACATAATTTCGTTACATTTATTTATAAAATATCCATCTTTTTAGGTGGCCCTGAATATTTTTCGTGTAATATGCTGTTATACTTCGATAAATACGTTTACCTCTCAGAAAAACTTTATATTTAGTTAGTTAATATTTATTTATACATTCATAATCTTAAAATATGTGTTCAATTCTAGTACAGTGTTGCCAGACTTACTATGATTTTGACTTTTGGGGAATATTTTTATAAACTTATTATAGAAATAATAAATAATTATAAAACCTAGACACATAGCTGTCTGAAATGAGTATTTTCTACTATAGCTTACGTATTAATAATGGAAATTTAAAAAATATTTAAAGTTAGAAGGTTATAAAAAGGTTAGAATTTAGTTAGGAAACTAACGTTAGATTTATGTATTTTATAACGTTTTTGTCCAACGTAATTTTTTAAGGTTAGATTTATATATTTTATAACGTTTTTGTCAAACGTTAGTTTTTTAAGTTAGATTTGTATATTTTATAACGTTTTAAAGATTAAAGATTAAGATAAATTTATTTAAGGATCTCGAGAATTTTCATTCTATATAGATCTATCCAATAATACATACATTAAATAATATTAAAAATTAATTAGATGTATACATAAAAATATATACACACACATATAATATATACATAAATATAAATTATAAAAAGTAGTTAATTAATAAAAACAAAATAATAAAATTAAAAGATTTAAAATTTTTTTTTTGTATAACGTTTGAGACTAAACATAAAAATGTCACTAATCTAATGTTATGTTAAGTTAGATTTATGTCCTTTTCTACCAGGGTAACGGATCATAACACCACGTTTGGTTGTTGCGACCAGAGGTCCTTCAGACGAAAAATTTCAATTAACTTAACCGGAATTAATTTTCTCTACTAAATTTCAGGACAAAGTAAAACTACATATCACACAACATTAACCTCTCGAGAACGTTTGTCTCCTGCATTTGCATTTCAAGTGCGCAGCGTCACCTACCGGAAATAACTACTCCAATTAAAGGGGTCTGGGTGAAAGGCGTTTCGGGGTTTTCATATTCATAGCCAGTTTGAAGCCTTTAAATTGAGGGGCTTTAGCAGAAAATTTCCCTCTTGTATAAAAAGGTCCATAAGATGCAGTTTTCGCTGAATTACAGCAAAAATTGCCCAGTAGTAGAAAATTCAACTGCAGATACGCATCATGACGTATTTTTATTTTATTTATTAAAATGTATATGTTTTGCATTATTTAAAGTCAATGCAGGTACTTAAAAAATCAGTTTTGCCGTATTTGAAATAAAACCTTAGATCATTTTAATTTATATACATAAAAACTTAAATATACAGTGCGGTCCAAAAGTCACCCCCCCCCCCTCTTAACTTTTGAACGAGTTGAGATATCGATTTCAAATTTAGAACTCCTAAATAAGACAACTTAAACTATCTTTAAGCATATATTTGATACTTTTATCTCTTAAAATGTGGGCAGGGGGGCATGGGGATAATTTTTTTTAATGGAAAGAGGTGTCGTGTGATACATCATTTTAAAGCCTTTAAAATTCTCTATATAACCATACATTTTAAAAAATTTTAAACATGTTTTTTAAGGTTTTCATTTTCCAGTTTTTTGTGCTAAAAAAATAAATTTTTAAGTTTTTTTTTGTTAATTTTTATTTATGTCAACTAAAATTAGTTTAAAAGTATAATTTACTTTTTTTCATTATGAAATTAGGCATTTTTAAAAAATTGTTTGGATTTTTTAGAGAAATTTTGACAAAAATACCCATTTTCAACCTTATTTTAAACCCAAAAAAAAATGTTTAAAAAAATAAAAAATATACAGTTAAATACACAACAATACACACAATATACAGCTTTAAAATGATGTATCACACGACCCACCTTTCCATTTAAAAAATGTTGCCCCATGCACCCCCTGCCCACATTTTAAGAGCTAAAAGTATCAAATATATGCTTAAAGATAGTTTAAGTTGTCTTATTTAAGAGTTCTAAATTTGAAGTCGATATCTAAACTCGTTCAAAAGTTAAGAGGGGGGGGGGGTGACTTTTGGACCGCTCTGTACATTCATACAGGTCGAAAAAGTATTAAAACACTTTGCCGTTCCAAAATTATTGACTCCCAAACTTGGGCAAACTTTTAACTTCCTGAATATAAATCATAATATTTTGCAAAAACTACACAATGTAACTAAATTTTAAGAACAGATATGGATTCAGCAGCTCAAAATCTATAACGAAGTTTGTTTTTATTAAGTCAAAGATGAATCCCTGTAAAAGTGTTAAGTTTAAGACGATGCTGCAAAAAATACACAGAATCATAATTAGAAAAAACATCGGAGTTGCCAGAACTTTTAGGTGAAAATTTTTAAAACTACTGAATAAAAATTGATAAGAAAATTCTGAAAAAAATGCGTTGTCTATGGCATTACAACCGAAAAATTTTCGTGTCATAAAAACAAGAATAGCACTTTGTTGTTGATTCTATATTTTTATTGGTTTTAACTTGAAAATTTCAACTAAATAAACTTTATTATTATTTATTATAGTTTGTACTTTAGGTATAAGGAAACTAGATAATATATTGGTGGTCCCTAATAAAGCGTATAGTGCGGAGTAGGAAGGTTATTGTGGAGTCCCGCATAACACAAAAAAGTTCTAAGAATATTCTTAAAATAAATATTGGGAATGTTGTATGATTCTAAGAATATGCGATGTTTTACGTAGAACGTTCTTAGAAGGTTTTAAGACATTCAATGGATACCGTTGCAGAATATGCCCAGCACCTTCTTATAACTTGCAAAATCATCTAACCTAATTTAGGATCTGCCAAATCTAATGTAGTCAATGTCCATAATAGTGATATGTGTAATAATGACATTGTGGGGTATAAAACAATGTCTTAAACTATTATATAATAGACAAAATTTAAAATTCAGGAATATTAACATTTTCATGCATTAGTTTGTTTGTATAGAGGTACATGCCTTTCTATGCTTGCAATACATTCTCACATAGCTTGCAAACACTAGACTTAATAAAATCACCAATAACTAGACTTAGGTCTATAATTATAATAAAATAATACACGATTGGAATCACCAAAAACAATTAAATGTATAATTTTTTATCGGCTACTTAGAATTACAACTACAACATGTCAAAAATGTATTGCAGAATAGCGGCAAATTCAAAAAAACCTATCAAAACATTCTTAGAATATGCATAGCATAATTTCTAAGAACATTCTTAACAGAAATTTCTTAGAATATACATTTGAAGAATGAAATGAAAAAATTATAAGGATATGTCATGCATATGCATAGATTTTGCATTTTAAGCGCAAGTTTTAAGCATAATCATAGCATATCTAAAAGTTTATTCTAAGAATATTCCCAATAGAATAATTAGAGAATATTCTTAGATCATCGGTGCTATTTGGGGTCGGGTTATTGTAGAGTTGGGATGTTATAGAGTAGGGAAGTCACACTTCACGTATTAAAGCGGCCAGAGTCGGTTTTCATTTGGTTTCTTTCAAACCAGAAGTGAAATGGATCAAGTCCATAAGGACTTGATCCAGTTCAATTCTGAACCCCTCATATTAGTCTGCCATAATATCTGACCAGAACAGACATCTATAATTATCCCACAGGATCTTGCGTTGTTTCAGATTGGAGCAACGGACACGACAGGGTAAAGCGACAGCTGTCCGTCTCGTCGGACAGCAAACTCCTAGACGACGACATCCGAGAAGAGACCAAAGTGATACTCCGGCCAAAGAAACCGCCCAGACCCAAGTCTGAAGTTCTGCTCAATCAGTCGTCGGATAACAGAAGGACGAAACGATTTTCAGCATTTGGGGTAAGTAGAGAATTAGTAAGGACAGACATTTTTAATTTTAAACAAAATTATAAAAATATTAATTTATTATTCCATCAATCTATTTTCTAATCATGGTACAGGGTGATATTGCAGCCCGAAACTGTCAGTCTACCAATATCACTCTGTACGATGATTAGAAAATAGATTGATGGAATAATAAATTAATATTTTTATAATTTTGTTTAAAATTAAAATTTTCTGTCCTTACTAATTCTACGTCTAACCACTCGTTAGTGGTACTATGTGCTTGAGACACACAAGTCTTCAACGTGCTACCATTCAAAGTCTCCAGACTAGGAGAGGTATGAGTAGTTGTCTATACCTAGCAATAGATGGCGCACAAGTCTACATCCATCTAATGACTATATTCGTTTTTCGAATAAAGTCTAAAAACGTTTTCTTAATCAGCGTGCAGAGTTGACTCTTGATACTGAAGAGGGCCAGCAGCCCGAAACTGTCAGTCTACCAATATCACTCTTTACGATGATTAGAAAATAGATTTATGCAATAATGAGTAGAGAATTATCCAAAAAGGATAAGGGTTTCTGTATGGATATCCAAATGATGTTGCCGAAAAAATTTGCCCGAATCTCGGAATAGTCACGGTGGACCGGAAAAAACTTTTGGTCCAACTTCTTTCCTTATTTTCTTTTTCATAAACTTTTTATTTATAATTAATTGTTTGGTTCATTTTTGTGCAAAGTACGAATTTATGCAAAATTGCAAAATATACGAGCTATTAAAAATATATAACTACGTTAGATAAAAATGTTTATGTTAAAAAATAAGAAAAAAGGTTTCTATAAACTTTAGGCATTCTATCCTGAAATCAAAATAGTGTTACGAAAAATATTTGCCCGAATAGTTGCGTATTATATAAAAAGTCCAAATTAATCAAACATAATTAAAAAGAAAAAAAAAGAAAATCAGATTAGCAGATTTTCATTATCAATTACTTAATTGGAAGTGTACTTCCAAATTTTGTAGCGTACGTAACGCGCACATAAGTTGCATTTTTATTGTCTAATTGATTAATATTACTATTGAAATACAAATAAATGAACTATCGAGTAATTTTCTGAGACCTAAATTAAGGTATACGAAGGTAACATACGTAACGACGGCTAGACCCTGTACTAAATCCCGAGAGGACCATCCCTCGGATTAATCAGTAACAACTCAAATAGAGGAAAACAAAATCGAAAATGCTGGATATTTACCCAATACTATTATGTTACATTGGCCAACTAAGGGGTCGTCCATAAAATACGTCACACCTTTAGGGGGCGGGAGGGGGTCAGGCATTTGCGACGAAGTGTGACATGGGGGGGAGGGGAGGGCGTGGTCGAGTGTGACGTCACACCAAAAATTTTATTAACCTACTCAAAACGAATCGCTGTGCAAAGTGCAAAGAATTAGTATAATACAGAGTATGACGGATGACGACAACTCAGATGATGAAGATGCAATATGATTGGAAAACGAAGAAGTGGATACCCGTTGCACTCCTGACTTTGAAAAGTCAGACTAAGTTTAGGGTATGCAAGTGATTCAAGACATCCAAAAATGGGCTGATTTACCCTGGACGAAGATCGATTAAATATATGAGATGAGAGTGGAGAAAATTTTGATCCCAAAGTTTTTAAAATACTATAAATATTTGTGATAAGATCTATGTCAATATAAATATGTATATTTAAGGGATCTTTTTCTACCTTGAAATTTTAAAAACATTTTTTTTTATATAGAAAGAAAAACGATATCATTGTGAAATTTTGTGGGTATATGTATCTACATTAAAAAAAATATAAAAAAAAGATTTTTAGTGCAATTTTTTGGCCATTAATGTTTTTTGAAAAAAAAAAAGATCCATAAACGGTGGTCACCAATATTCCGGTTGTTTGGGTCGACTGAAAAAAAAGAGATATTATTCACTATTGAAGTCGCTAGAAGAAAATCTTTTGGCCAAAAAATAACAAAATGGCGGACGTTTTTTTTGAAAATTTTTGAAAAACGTCCGCCACTTTGTGACAAGGTGTGACATGGGGGAAGGGGGGTCTAAAATCACCTAAAAAAGTGTGACGTATTTTATGGACGACCCCTAAAGAAGTATTTAAAAGTATGCATTTAAAAAAAAATGAGAGGTTTTTTAATATTTTATTTAATACCAAATACTCAAAAAAATATAAACTTTTGAGGTTAACCTCATTAGCTCTATTCAACAGCAACACTGTATCAAATATTGAATACCGGGATTATATAATCATTCATATTCATATGGATCATTCATATGAATTTCAAACAAAAATCGAGAAAACTCGTCGTGCAGATAATAACCCGGGAAAAATTACCATAAAATTATCATAATGTGAAGTTATCTAAATCGATCAGATCATATATTATCAGATACGAATCTGGTCATATATCATAATATTATTGTATCATATATGATATATGATATATATATATAAAATATAATTGGATACATTACATAATACCTATATACTCAGATAATATAATGATACTACATTACATAACATGTTTGTTTAACCTCGTACTATTCTAATTAAGCATCCCCTAAGTCCAGTACTTGTATGGGTTAGTAGTAGACGGAACCACCGCCTTATACTGACTTTCGAACCAGTTTTTATAGGGAGTGTCCGCTTAACTTACGCCTTCGCCAAATTTTAATTATTAATTAACTGAAAAAGGCAAATTGGCGCCAGTGAGAATCGAACTCACGCTAGTTGGCTAGTAAACTTGTCATGTACAGACGCGGTAGACCACTATACCAATCCTCCCATATTATATACATTATAAGATATTATCTGAGTATATAGGTTTTATGTAATGTAATTTAAAAATTACATTATGATAAGCTTGTAAAAAAAATTGATGAAAATCGGTTCCAATACGCATATCAAACTTAGTATCAAATCTCACTAAAACTCATGAATTTTCATATGGAAATTCTAAAACCGCATGAAATCTGATGACTACTTGGGAAGTTCTATGAAGTCTCATGTAAATTTATAAGAAAGTCCAAATTATGGAACTTCATCAGGATTTTACAAATTAAAATACATTACCCAGTAAAAGAGCTTTCCCATTTTTCACCTCCGCCCGTAAAATGGATTTTTTATTATCACATTCACTTTCAGCAACCATAAAAACCTTAATATACCAATTTTCACGAAAACTACCCTCTGCCCCTTTAGGGGTAAAGTTAAAAAAAATTATAATCAGATTCACTTTCATCAACCTCAAAAACCCCAATACACCAGTTTTTACGAAAACTACCCCCACCCCTCAGGGGGTGAAATTAGATAAAAAGTATTATAAGATGATTCATATTCGTTAACCCCAAAAACCCATATATACCAATTTTGAAGAAAATAATAATATTGAAAAATATTTACCCCCTCACCCCCTCGGGGGTGGAATTAGAAAAGTTTTTTTTATCAGATTCAATTTCAGCAACCTCAAAAACCCATATATAGCAATTTTCAAATTTTTCTAAAAAAATGTATTTTTCTCCATTTGCCCCCCTTGCCGCACCCCAATGTTTACCAAAAACAATCCCGAGCGAGAACTTTTGGTAACATACCTGTATGCCAAATTTCAAGTCTCTAGCTTAAAGCCCACAAGATTTCCCGGACAGACCGATCGACCGACCGACCGACCGAGCGACAATTTTTTTTTTGCTCGAAATTGATTTATATCGACATAAAACGTCATAAAACGCAAAAATACACAAAAAAAATTGAAAATTTCAAAATGGGAAAGCAAAACAATGTATTTGTATGAAAAAATATGAGGAGCTCATTTTCATAATGCAACAAGTCCATTTCTTAACTTTTTTTTAAATTAATGAATAACGGTTGTGAACGAGTGCTAATTATTTTTATGAAAAATTATATTATTTTTCTCTTTGTATTTTATAAGGAAGAAACCTACAAATTTTTCCAATCTAAGTTGCATTGTGCCAGTGTTATTGTCAAATAAAGGCTGGACCTGTTTCGTTTAAAAAAAGGTAGAACTTGTTCACTTTTGGAAATAAAATTTTGTGGACTTGTTTCGTTTTGTAAAAAGATATGAGAATATCGCTCTGTTTTACATGAAACTTGTTGCAGTATGAAAGGTAAAGAGTTCGATTTAATGTATCAAGCGCCATCTCTATCTCAAAAGGGGAAATTTTGGACTTGCTGCGGTTTGAAAATGAGCTCCTCATAATATGGTTTCAAATAGCTTGTGGTTTTTATCAGTACATATGGTTTTTCAGATATACCACATGAAATCTAGTGAAAGTCCGTAAGATACTAAAGTATTTTCACCAGAACCTTTTTAATAGGGTAGTAAATAATAGTATATTACATAACTAGTGTGGAAAGTGACATATTTCATGCGAATGGGAAGGTTTGCGAACGAGCCGTTAGGCGAATGAGGAAACACCACGAGTGTACGAAATACACTTTCCAACGAGTTATGTACACTATTTTTCCTACGATCCTGAAAAAATATCAAGTTTCTTAATTTTATATTTTTTAATTTGATTACTTTTATTCAAAGAATTTTTGAGAAAAGCAAAGCATTCAAAGCAAAAAATAGCATAAAAATTTACGTATGTTAAACAAGAAATATGTTTTTGTTTTACTTTTAGTTTTCTTGGTTTTTAAGTTTAATATAATATACAATACAATACCTAGCTGTTTAATGCCTATAACACAAGCCTCTTATGTAAATCAAGGCAAGACATCTTACTAATTAAATTAGATTTCTTTAGACATGTTCCCATATAAAACAGTAAAATGGTACTGTTTTAAGATTTCAAAAGAAAAAGACCGTGTATTTTGACGTTTTTAATAAAATATAAGGTAACTTAATTAAAAATTAAGTAATTATTATAAAATCTAGACATAAATAAAACATCCCAAGTTATATCTTAGTCAATCCGGTAAGGTTATAACTATAGTGTTTATTTTGACATGAAAAACAGAAATATTTGGATTGAAAAACATAAAAGATATCATAAAATTCTGTGATGAAAGGTGGAAAATGGCATATAAAACGAGGTGAGCTAAATTCGTAGAATCTACAACGTAAATTAAGGCAAACCTACATACATAAATATCAAACTAGGGTGATATAAAAATATCAAACTAGTGTGATATAAGGCGTTTTCTGAAGAACAAAAGAGTGTGCTTAATGTCATTTTCATTTATAAGGGATCATAGGAAAAAAAGTAAAACATTCCTTATTTTTTTATAGGGTGACTCTCCTTTTGGTAAATCAGAAGCATACATAAAGTTAGAGCAGCTGGGCGAAGGCTCATATGCAACAGTATACAAAGGATTTAGCAAGTAAGTATACTACTATTTTATACAAAATTATACAAACGATTTATACAAAATATAAACACGAGTGTTTGTTGTACAACGTTGCCAGCACAAGATTATACCGAAGCTATGTAAAAATTAAAAAATAGTTAGCTTGGCTTGAGGTAATGTAACTACAAGATACATCATTGAGTATTTCCACGTCAACTAGCCCCTCAATCCGGAACTCATCTCTCCGATTTTGCTGAAATTTTGCATGTCCCCATAACTTAGTGTTTATATACCCCCATTAATGGCGTTTTGCAAAAAAATCGTTGGTTGCTGAGATATTAGGGTGGGTCATTTTTTGCCTTTTTCAAAATCGGAAAACAACCATGTAATAAATTCGTAATAACTTAACTTCTATTGAAGATATAGACTTTAATCGTATTGATTTTTAAAGAGAGTCAAATTATGGTCTAGAAAATCCATTTTTTTAACCATTCTGACATTTCCAAGATGGCGGACCGCCATGCCAATTTGGGGAAGTTTATATTTTGTATCCCCAAAATAGCTTATCTTCGATTTTTTTTATTTTTTTACTATTTACTTGTATTTAGTGGTAGTATGTCCCAATAAAATATTTTGACTCAAATAACATATTTGTGGGAGATGACCCATAATGTGCGACCATACCCTATTTTTTTTTTCATTTTATTACAAAAAATGAGCTCTGTGAGGAATTTAATGAAGAAACTAAATCCATTGAACAATATTATTAATTTGATTACTTATTTAATGAAAAGGGTCATCAATAACAATATACAGGGTGTGCCAAAAATATAGGAGCACCCTATACTGGGTGTCCCAGAATGTTTCCAAAATCTCTTAAGGGTAATTAGATCTCGTCAAAATAATGCCACAAGTTCATATAAAATTATTGGCTACGGCCCCCCTACTCTGAGATATTTGCCCCCCTAGATGAAATAGACAAATTATTTTTTTTTGATAACTTTTTTACTTTCTAATATTAATTGACAATTTTTTTTGAGTTGTTTAAGAAAATTAATTCGCATTGAATGATTTTAACAGAAGTTTTAAAAGTTATCAGAAAAGTCAGGGGCGGACTTCCCTTATGGTTCCTAACTCCTAAATTTTTTTAGGGGTACAAATTTTAGAATTTTAATTACTTTTGTACATTCTGTGAGTAATTTTAATCAAAAAATTACTCTACAAAAAAGTCGATAAAATGAAATATCTAAAATTTGTAACCTTATAAATCTTAGGGGTTTGCAACCATAACGGAAGTCCGCCCCTGACTTTTCTGATAATTACGGAACTTCTGTAAAAATCATTCGATGCGCATTAATTTTCTTAAAAAACTCAAAAAAAAAATTGTCAATTAATATCAGAAAGTATAAAAGTTATCCAAAAAAAATAATTTTTCTATTTCATCTAGGGGGGCAAATATCTCAGTTAAGGGGGCCCTAGCCAAAAATTTTATATGAACTTGTGGCATTATTTTGACGAGATCTAATTACCCTTAAGAGATTTTGGAAACATTCTGGGACACCTTGTATAGGGTGCTCCTATATTTTTGGCACACCCTGTATATTGTTATTGATGACCCTTTTCATTAAATAAGTAATCAAATTAATAATATTGTGCAATGGATTTAGTTTCTTCATTAAATTCCTCACAGAGCTCATTTTTTGTAGTTAAAATGAAAAAAAATAGGGTATGGTCGCACATTATGGGTCATATCTCCCACAAATATGTTATTTGAGTCAAAATATTTTATAGGGACATACTACCACTAAATACAAGTAAATAGTAAAAAAATTAAAAAAATCGAAGATAAGCTATTTTGGGGATACAAAATATAAACTTCCCCGAATTGGCATGGCGGTCCGCCATCTTGGAAATGTCAGAATGGTTAAGAAAATGGATTTTTTAGACCATAATTTGATTCTCTTTAAAAATCAATACGATTAAAGTCTATATCTTCAATAGAAGTTAAGTTATTACGAATTTATTACATGGTTGTTTTCCGATTTTGAAAAAGGCAAAAAATGACCCACCCTAATATCTCAGCAACCAACGATTTTTTTGCAAAACGCCATTAATGGGGGTATATAAACACTAAGTTATGGGGACATGCAAAATTTCAGCAAAATCGGAGAGATGAGTTCCGGATCGAGGGGCTAGTTGACGTGGAAATACTCCATTGTTAAATCGTAAAAACAATTGAATGTACCCAAGCTTGTGTCAGATGCAACAAATCCTATACATAGCTATCTTCCCAATACAAAAGTGGACACAGAATTGTATCTCGCTACTGGACTACTATGCGTGCGTGTTAGTTGAAGCTCCAAGCGCTCGAAGCAATAGTTATCCGTTTTTCAAATAATAAATTATAAAGAGAGAACTATGCTCTGAGGGCTCGCAGTTTCGTCTTAAAGGCGTGCTCAACACTCAAAAATTTGCCTACACCATTTTAGTTGCATCTGGCTATATTTGATGCGCTAATTTCGGAACCTTTTTTCGTTTTACTCGATCATTTTTTCTTTTTTTTTTGAGATATAACGCACAGTGTTTTTTTTTTGCTTATAGTTGTAGTAAAAAAAATAATTAAGGTTGAATTAATTTTTTTTGCGGTCGATTGGTTCTCTATTAATAGGGCTTTAAGCCAAAAAAAGCGGATTTCAAATATATTCGTTTGTTTTTTATACGTTTCTAAATTCAAAAAATTACATTTTTTCGTATTTTTTCGCTATATTTTCATGAAAATTTTTTATAAATTCTAAAGATATGGCTCTGATTTTTATAGGCAACATTAATACACATGTAAAAATAAAAAAGTTTTAGATTGAATCCAGTAACGGAGGTTTTACGGGGAGTTATCAATAAAAAGCAGAACAACAATATATTGAATTATTTAATGTTTATTTGATGTTATTTTAATGTTCTAAAGCAAAGAGAAAAAGTTTTATTTTTAAATTTTTAATAAATTTAATTTATTGGGTTGCTCTCCAAAAAATAAATAAAATATTTCAAAATTTTTGTTTTTTTTTCGATAACCCCCGGTAAAACTCCGTCACTGGATTAAATCTTAAAAAAATTTATTTTTATAAACCGCACATTTGTGTTAGTATTGCGTATAAAAATTAGAGTTGCATCTTTAGTATTTATGTAAAAATTTTATCAAAATATATCGAAAAAATGCGAAAAAAACTTTTTTCAATTTAGAAGCCTGTTAAAAACAAACGAATAAAGATATTTTAAATCCGCCTCTTTTCGCCCCATTAATAGAGAATCAACTCATGAAAAAAAAATAAACCTATATTATTTTTGTTTACTACAACTATAGACAGAAAAACACTGCGCTGTATCTCAAAAAAACGAGCTGACCGAGAAAAACGGCAAATAAAAAAAAAATCTTTTTTTGTAGTTTAGTGTCTAAATTCAGTACCTGTCCATTGTTGTATTGGAACTAACTTTGTTCATAAATGCTGAGAAGGGAAAGTTAGTGTTGTCCATTCGCATGATGATTCAGCATAATCATTCAAGTGGAAAAGACTTACTTTAACCTCTTCTAAGCATTTATAAACAAAATTTGTCACGAAGCTGGACGCAAAAGTGTATCTAGATACTGGAGTACAGTATTCGTATCGAATTTCGACCGAAAAACATTTTATTCGCAACTGTTTATGTAATGTACATACATTAATAAAGTTTGGGAAGTACGTGATTTCTTATTCCACTGTTTTCCACGCCTGGACCTGACCTGTAATGAAACAGACTAGTAAAGTTATTATTACTAGTCTGCAATTTAAATCATTAATTTCTGCTAGATGGCGCCACCGATTTAAATATCATTATTAATGCTTAAAGCAAGATGGCTGAACTGCTGGTGTCATGATAAACACGAATATAATCTAATACATTTCGTTTAAAAACTTAAATGTACAGTTTTAGTCAACGTTTTTTTACTTTTGAGACTGAGAAGGATAATAAATGTTATAAACGGTGCCTTGTGAGCTATCAACAAATGTTTTTTGTGGTTTTTTGTTTGGATTACGCGTATGTAGAACTTCAGTTTTATATTATTGTGCTTTTCTTGTGAAATGCAGACAAAAATATTTGTGGTAAATATGAAAAGAACTAAAAAACTAAGTATTATAGTATTATTTTCTTCATTTTAATAGAAACATCTAGGTGTCGAAAAAATTGGTACTTTATTTTAAAATAAAAACAGTTGCGAATAAAATAGTATTCAGGTCTCCCGACCTATAAATGGTCTCGCCACTTCGTGCCTCGCCCATTAATAAAGGTCTCGGAAAAGTACTATTTTCCGAGTCGACCTGTAATCTACTATTAATTGCGTAAACCAAACAGTATTTTGCTCTTTTTTACATAGAAACATAATGATGTGCATTCTTAAGTATTCTACATTTTAATTTATTTTCTTTTAGTTTGCAAAATCAAGTGGTAGCTTTAAAAGAAATAAGGCTTCAAGAAGAGGAGGGTGCTCCATTTACTGCCATCCGCGAGGCTTCCCTACTGAAAGAACTGAAACACGCCAATATTGTCACTCTCCACGATATTGTACATACACGAGAAACGCTTACTTTTGTTTTTGAATATGTCGTAAGTATTACAGTTTATTTTTAGCGATCTTTTAAAAAAACAACATTTATATTTGACGAGACCCATTTTTTTACTTATTAGTCGCACCTTTATAGCTGTACTTAAGCCAAAAAAAAAAGAGTTTAATTTGTTTCTATAAAAAAATACGAGATTAAAAGAAAATTTTTGACAAATGAGAATGAGTTTATATGAACGTTAGTGCTAGACATTTTTAGAATATTTTCTTATTTCATAACTCAAGAATCGTTTAACTTATCAGCATGAAAATTTCACTGTAATATAAAATAAAAAATGTAATATTTTAACGTTAACATAAAATTAAATTTTTGACTAGGGGTGTAGTAATTGCCCCTTACCCCCTTAATATAAAATTATAAGTCCGCCCTGGTTGAATATTAATTTTTGTTATGACGTGAAAGGATAACCTTTATTAGTAGTAAACCATGTTACAAATTTTATCTCATTAGTTCACTGTGCATTTAATATGATACACATGGTGTTTGATAGAAAACACAAAAAAAAGTTATCTCCAAAACTAATTGGATGAGGTGCTATTCGGATTCAGCGCCTCATAATATATAGGAAAATGCTCTTGACTTTCTTTTTGAATGGCTATGAAATAGTTCTATCTGTATACATTTAAAATTTAAAAAAAATGTGTCTTATGGGGATATCCTTATATTTACCGAATACGATTAAGCGTAATCGTTTTAACCTTAATGTCAGCAGGACTGAAAACATAATAATTTTTTATAGCATACGGACTTATCTCAATTTCTGGAACGACACAGCGGCGGACTGGATCCGCGAAACGTGCGCCTATTTCTATTCCAATTACTCAGAGGACTTTCCTATTGCCATCATCGAAGGGTGCTTCATCGAGATGTCAAACCCCAAAACTTGCTTATCAGCGAAATAGGAGAACTGAAGCTGGCCGATTTCGGCCTGGCCAGAGCCAAATCTGTCCCCAGTCACACTTATTCCCACGAAGTGGTTACGTTATGGTACAGACCGCCAGATGTGCTTCTGGGTAGCACCGAGTATTCGACGTCGCTGGATATGTGGGGCGTCGGATGTATTTTTGTCGAGATGATTACGGGAGTTGCCATATTCCCAGGAGTGAGAGATACATACGACCAGCTGGATAAAATATTTAGGGTATGCAATAAGTTCTATATATAGGTAAAACGTGTTTGTATTCATGAAGCCCGTGACGAAGAATTAAACTTTCATAAGGGGTTAAAGGCCATTTATGGCGAATTACGGTTTTTGGTTAAAATCAGTAGTATTCTCATACTTGACCTGAGTACCTGTCCCGACTTGACCTAAATAATATTATATTATGTCAAAATAACGACAATATTGCATATGGTAATTGTAAAATAGGTGGCAATTTTTTTTAATCTTTGTCCTATCAAAAAAAAAGGGGGCGTTATCGAAAATAGCTCTAATTTTTAAAAGTACGTTGATTTATTATTATATTTATTTATTTATTTGTTTGATTAAGTTTACAGTGTCGTGAAGAGCCCCAAATAAGCTTCAAGCTTGTGTTAGGGATTTGTGTTTAGCAAACACAAATAATTTTGAATTTGAAATATTGCTTTTATCACCTCTTGATAAACACGTGCCGCACGTGACGTGCCTACTTAGCACCTTTACTTCTTTCTTAAATTGTGCGAACAAATCCAAACTTCTATAGAATTTTAAATATTATTTGTTAAAATTTCGATTCCGCGAAAAAGATAAAAGTGAGTGGTGTTCAGCCACTTAGCACCCAATGGCTAAATTACTCGCAAGTCTTCGATTTTGAATCCCTAACCCCTATGTCACTATATCACTTCTACTATAGTGATTAACTATAACTATACCTCTTCTCACACCACCGCTTACCCCCTTTCCCCTAGTCAAGTGACGTCATTTATGGACAGTATCTTATGAAAGTTTAACTCTTCAATTATGTTTGATTACAACCACACTATACAGCGTGTTTTCAGTAGTAATACACAATTGGATTGGATGCGGGAGCAGTTATATAGCATATTCGAGGGAGCGCATGTGTTCCGGGGGGGTCATGGTCATCTAAATAGCTAATCAGTATACAAATACTATACTACAGCAAAATAGCTTAAACAAATTTTGACTAAATGACGGGCCGAGGAGGAAACATGTCGCGCTTGATTAACAGAAATTTATATGTTTATATGGAATCAATTTTAAAAAAGTTTTTAAGGGGTCTTTCTACCTTAGACATTATAAAAATAATCTTTTTAAACATTTTTTTTATATAGAAAAAGAAAAAGATAAAATTGTGAAATTTTGTAGGTATATTTCTTTACATTTTTAAAGTGCCATTTTCTGGGCATAATTTTTTTTTAAACATTAAAAAACGGTGGTCGCCATGATTCTGGCCGTTTGGATCGACCAAAAAAAGAAAAAGAAAACGGGATATTATTCAGTATTGAAGTGGCTATAGCCCTACCCAAAAGAAAAAATTTTGGCCAAAAAATAACAAAATGGCGGACGTTTTTGTTTGGACTTTTTGAAAATTTTTGAAAAACGTCCGCCTTTTTGTTATTTTTTGGCCAAAAAAATTTCTTCTAGCAACTTCAGTACTGAATAATATCCCGTTTTATTTTTTTCGCCATCTATGAGGTATAACCAAAAGCCAAAAAACAGGTTAGATATGAATTCATTTCTAACCTTGGTTAAACATGAAAAGCTTTTTTAACTTTAAAAGAAGTAAACAAAAATGATAGATTTTGCCACTTTTTATAATGCATATAAAGGACGTTTTTCTGTATGCTTGTGAATAAAATAAAAACCCTGAAGAAAAATATCGTATTTTGAATTCCAGGTATTAGGAACACCAACTGAAGACGATTGGCCTGGAGTATCTCGCCTTCCGAGCTACAAATCGCAATACATCCTCCAGTTCCCCTACAAACCACGAAGACTAGGTCTGTGTTGGCCTCGATTACACGACGTAGTGCACGGCGAAGCGATGGCGACTTCATTACTGCAATTGGACCCCTTAAAGCGACTGGGTGCAGACGAGGGAATGCTCCACCCATATTTTAATGGATTACCCAAGAAAATATTGGAGTTACCTGATGGTTAGTACACTGTTTTAAAAAGTGTAAATTTACCATATCGTCCATGATACTGCAATACCGCGTAACGTCAAACTGTAAAAAAGCGTATCTACTAAGATTTTATATAAACTACACATTAAATGGCGTATATTGAGTTATTTTTTGGAAGAAATACATAGAAATTACATTATTTGAAAACTGCGCAGTTTCGTATCTACACTTTTTCAAGTTGTAAATAGGAAAGTGTAAATTGATATTCAGAATTTCAAGTTAAATTTCAGAAAGTATAAATTGTAATTCAGATTTGCAAGTTATATTTCAGAAAGTGTAAATTGTAATTCAAATTTTCAACTTATATTTCAGAAAGTGTAAATTGTAATTCAGATTTGCAATTTATATTTCAGAAAGTATAAATTAAATTTCAGAAAGTGTAAATTATATTTCAGAAAGCGTAAGTTGAAATTCAGAAAGTGTAAATTATATTTCAGAAATTATAACTTTATATATTATTACAGAGTAAATTGTATTTCAAAAAGTGTAAATTGTATTTCAGAAAGTGTAAATTAAATTTATTTGTTAATTTATAATTTATACGTATGTAATATAATGAAGTGACCTAGCCATTTAGAAATTAATTTTGTTAAATGTTTAATTTTATGTAAAAAATAAATTTTTTTTTAATTTTAATTTATTGCTGTTCAATATTTAATACCGAATATATGTATAATACATAACTGCTACTTTTTTTTTTAATTTTGTTGAATAAAATAATACGTTCCGAAATAAAAATTATGATTTCTGATTTACAAATTACCGTTTCCTAAAATTAATTTACACTTTCTGAAATTGAATTTACAGATCCAAATTTAAATAAAATAACCCATTCTGAAAATTAATTTTTACTTTCTGAAATATAATTTACACTTTCTGAATTTCAACTTAAGCTTTCTGAAATATATATTACAAATCTGAATTTCAATTTATACTTTCTGAAATATAACTTGCAAATCTGAATTCTAATTTACAATTTCTGAAATATAATTTAAAAATCTGAATTACAATTTATACTTTCTGAAATTCATTTTAAAAATCGGAATAACAAATTACACTGTCTGAAATTAATATCACACTTTCTGATTTGCAACTTGAAAAGGTGTAGAAGATGACAACACTTTGACATTTATTTATATATTTATTTATTTATTTTAGGATTTTATACATAAGTATAACTTTTTAATTTTCTAAATTAAATTAGCGTGTATAACTCAACAGTATACTGTATACTAGTGGGATGAATGAGTAATTTAATTTATAAAAATTCTTATGTCTATAAATATTCCATAATTTTTATAGACTTAACCTAGGTTATTTAGTTCACTGTTAAAATAATAAATATTACAATATGAATTGTATAAAATAATAAATTTGTTAAAAAAATTAATTATTTAGTTTAACTATTATGATAACAATTAACTAAATTATAATATAATTGAAGACCACGTAATTAGATGGTTTTTTAATTTATGTTTGATTAAAATAGAGTATATATCAGTTGCTTTTCATCCGTGAAACGAGTAAGATGTACTTTCGGCAGGAATTAGTAATACGTTAAACGCGTTTAATTTTCTAGCACCAAGTCTTTTAGTATTAGTTATTTATTTATTTATTTGCTATCTTAGATATGCCCCAGAATCGATTTTATATATTTTATAGTGATTGTATGGAAGATGTACAGTAAAATGACGAACATGTGATTATATTGGAGTAAGAAGGGAATTTTATGTTTTTTAATCATTTATAATGCTGATAAATTTTGATTTGGAAGCAACTAACACGTGAAGAAGTTTTTATACGTACAAAATTTTTTATATACTAGCGCATGCGCAAATATATTTACAAATTAGAAAAAACTGCCTTGGCAACAGCTAACACAACCAACAGTAAACACGAAAAGGAAAGAAGTAAAAGAAAAAGAAAAGGTCTTACAGAAGACTGGAAATTTTATATATTTAAAACAGGAGTGGGCATGGCGAAAAGCCAGACAAGAACCACTCTTGGTGAATTGAGTAACTAAGAGGAATCTGGCTAATTATCTCACTGAGAAAAGGCCAAAATAAAGGAAGAAGAAGAAGAGTATATATTTCAAAATTAGTTTATTAAATACTGTATTAAACTGTCGGAGATATAATAGTAAAAGGTTACTCTATTATGGGTGCGTAGAACCACATATACGATATTTAATACCCTGCTGGGGCAATACAGCCCAAATTTATTTAAATAAGCTCTAACGGACACAAAATAAAGTTCTAAAATTACTTTATGGATTTGATCATCGCTTTTCTACTACTGAACTCTTCACCAGGACAAAATTTAATAATGTGGTAGAAATTAAAAACACTGAACTTTTAAAATTAATATATTGTATTGTAAATAAAAAACTAAAAAGTCCCATTACTTTACAAAAACAAGATGATATACACAGTCACCCGACGAGAAGTGCAACAAATATTAGACAATAGTTGGCCGCAACAGCATTCTCTCAAGAAGCTCCTATATATCAAGGAATAAAACTCTACAACAAAGTACCTGCTGATATAAAAAGTATTAGAAACATGAGATTTTTTATTAAAATCTGTGATATGTATTAATTTTTTGTTAAATTGTTATATTTTTTATTGTATTTTTAGTTTATAATTATGATAGTTTAAAACATTTTTAGTTGTAATTGTAATTTTCTCTTCTATTTTTTATATTTTATAAGTATTTATTGTTAAAAAAAAATATTATGTATTATAAACTGTAAATTAGGCCGAGTCACCAGTTCTAACTGATTTTCGGTCAGGAATAAAAATATTTATATATCCGATTATAAGTAAACTAATTAGTTTTTCTTCTCTTGTAAAATTTTGTTAAGCGGTATTGCAGTATCATGACCGATATGCCTATTATGAGTTTTTTTTTTGTCTACGACGCGTATGGCAAATTTTCGAATTTTTACCTTCATAAGTAAAAAACCTGTAACTTTAAATAGTTTTGCATAATAAAATTGCCGTATTGTTATATACAGGGCCGGATTATTGCTACATCAAAGTAATTTTACTCTTCGCTTAGTGTAAATTACCCTACGCCTTTTAGTGCAGTCACGCGACTTTTATCCCCGGAAATTCCGGAACCACAGGGGGTCTATTCTAGTTTCGAGAGGATTTTTTCCGCCTGATATTTCGATAAATACCCTAGTAACATTGAACTAGGACAAATTTCTTGACCAGAGTACTTCACAACGTTCTTTATAAAGAATTGGACAATTCTTGAGCAAGAGAATTAATCAAGATCCAGACTTGGGCAAGACTTTAGCAAGATTCTGGAAGCAGAGCGTTTAGCAATACTTTCAAGTCTGTTCGTCAAATCTGTAGCAAGCAATTTGACAAGATTCTTGGTCAAGAATCTTGACCTACTCTAACAAGTACGATTTGATCATGATAGAGATCGCTTTTCGATTTCTTGTCAATTTTTCTTGCTACATTCTTGCTCAGACTTGTTCAAGAGTCTTGACGAAGTATCTGTAGCAATTCTTTGACAATTCTTGAGCAAGAATCTGTCGACAGTATCTTGCGCCAAAATTGTCAAAATCTGGATGCAGTTACTTGATCAAGAATCTTGAGCCAGACTTGCTCAAGACTTGACTTGTTATTAGGGTATGGGCGGAGCTACACGGTCTAGGCCAATCAAATCAGCACAAGAACTACTGTGAAGTTGGCTTTCACCTAGAGTGGCTATTCTCATTTCGGTAAATCCGCTGGAAACCAGAATAGACCCCCAGAGTAGATTTTATGGTCCCGGTACCACTATTGGTCCCGAAAGTTAATATTTATTTATTTTTAACAATTTTCGGATTTTTTTGTACAAGGTTTTTGGAGGGAGTATGACAAACTTGACAGGGTGTTAGATTAGCTCATTTCCAACATGTTTTCTGAATACGACTTTGACCTAAGACTCAAGGTCATAGAGTTATGATTATTTTTCAATATTTATGAAAATATCACATTATTTTACCTTCTTTTCTTTGTATTTTTTTTTCTTTTGTACTTATGCACTGAAAATGATTTTTGTTGGCGTCCTTAATATATGTTTGTTATTGAATGATGATAATTTTTGCAGTTGTAATCCCAAAAATAATTGGTGCGCTCACAAACTTTACAGAATGGGAAAAAAAACTTAGAACCCATTTTTGTTCTTTTTTAATTTAAATTGAAAGCGATGCAGATCTTCGAACTTTGAAAAACATCTTTGATTAATGCTCTTTCTAATGGTATGCTAGATGCATTGAAAAACTTTAATTACCTTGATAAAAGCCGCAAAATTCTTAGTAAATTAAAAATGTCGCAAAAAGTTGCATGGCCTAAAAAAAATTGCACACTGGAATTTGAAAAAGGTGACCTCCCCCCCTTTCGTTTTAACCGCCCTCTTGAAAAATTGAGCGCGGACGTTGAAGCGTTCTAACTGGGGAACTACTTGAGATAATTGCATGAATCAAACAGTTTTTTTTGCGTGTTTTTTGAGCTCTACAACTTTTACATTTGCAACTTTTGAAAACCCATCACCGAGGGGGCTGAAATAGCGAAAAACTGTTTTGTGATAACTTCGGCGCCTTCTACTTTTCGATATCGCACTAATTACCGAAAATATGTAAAATTTTATTTACAACATTTTTTGTTTAAAAACTTTTTCTGTGCGACCAATAGAACACGAGATAAAATAATACAAATTTTTTTCAAGATGGCGGCTAAAGCGAAAGGAAGAGGTGACCTTTTTGGTTTTAGACCTTCTAAGTGGTCCTGATAACATTAAGCAAGACCAGTTCCAGTGTGCAACTTTTTCCAGGTCATGCGACTTTTTGCGACATTGTTACTGTTACCTGTTACCTTACATACTAAGAATTTTGCGTTATTGTCCAGATCATTAAAGTTTTTTTTAAGGCATGTAGCACACCATTAGAAAGAGCATTAATAATAGAGGTTTTTAAAACTATTCAAAGAACTGCATAGCTTTCGATTTTATTAAAAAAAAAACAAAAATTAGCTGTAAGTTTTCTTAACCCATTCTGTGAAGTTTGTGTGGGCACCAATTATTTTTTTGGATTACATCTGCAAAAATTATCATCAATCAATAACAAACATACATTAAGGATGCCAACAAAAAATATTTTCAGTGCATAAGTACAAAAGAATAAAAAATACAAAGAAAAGAAGGTAAAATAATATGGTATTTTCATAAAAATTGAAAAATAATCAACTCTATGACCTTGAGTCTTAGGTCAAAGTCATATTCAGAAAACATGTTGGAAATGACTTAATCTATCACCCTGCCAAGTTTGTCATACTCCCTATCAAACACTCTGTATATATTCTATTAAAAGAAACCTCTAAACTTTTATTTTGAATTTTTTATACATTTAATATTATTTTATACAAATATATTTAAAAACATTATACTTTCTCCTCTAGGCATTTATGCATAGGAAATATCCTGCATATATTTTTTTACCAGCTATTTTTTTTTGTCCGGATATTTTGTTGCCAGGGTGATTTTTTTTCGGGGTATTTTATTGCAGCTGTTTTTCAGTCAGTATATCTGAAGGAAATTTTGCATGGTGTATTTTATTTGACTGTATGATTTTATTAAAATATTTTCTTTTTAATTTTCAGATGTATCTATTTTTAGCGTGGAAGGAGTTCACCTCTATCCAGAAAAATACTCTGGAATAAAATGAGGCAAATTACAAAATTCTCACTCAGGAAAATAAAAATTATGAACTCCATTTATTTCAGTATGTTTTTTGAATATACGGTTCAAGTACAAAACTATTTTAAATCAATACAAAATATTCCACCACTAGCCCCCACTTGTGAGGTCCTCAATAACTAAAAAATATTAAGTGAATGAACTATTTTTAGTTATTAATATCAATTTTCTATTTTTTAGACATATTACATGTAATGACTTCTAAATTTAGTATGTACCTGCAAAAATATATGAACTTTTAGGAGGGGCTTTAGTTATTTATAGTTTTGTGATTCAACCGTTTATATATTTTAGTGAAATAATTTCACCGCATTAAATATATTTTAATTTTTATATAATTTTCAGTAGTTTACATAAAAATGTATGTATTTGTTAAAAATAGGGATTGCATTTCTTTTTTTAACTAGTGCTCATAATTTTTCAAATCGGCTATAATTCTAGTAATTAATTGTATGCTAATAGAGCATTATTAGCGTGTTTTTGATTAAAGAAACAGTTCAAAAAAATTAGAACACTATAAATATATTAGTTCTTGTAAAGTGTAAAGTAAATTATTAAAAAGTATAGTGATAATAGGAATTATATTATTATTTTATTAGGCTAACACACATTAATAAAATAATTAAAGGGTGGTTTATCCAATAATGAATACTAAACTAACAAATATTTAGAAAAGTGTAATTTTAGTTTTGTCACATTTTATTTCATTGGTTAAGTGTTAATTATTGGGTAAACTAACCTTAACAAGTCAAGTGTTAATTATTGGGTAAACCAACCTTAACACTCTTTAATAGAGAAGTTTATCAAATTATGCTATAACGATTCATTGGTGCTGTACTGTCCTTATTAAATAACTTTTTTTGTTAATTTGATAACAAGAAATTAGAAAAATTTCTTAAAAAACTTCAAAAAAAAACTGCTTTGCATTTGTTTTCCAATTAAGCGTCCTGTGAAACTAAAAATAATGTGTAAAACGACTTATTTAATACGTAATTATTTAATTTAATATTTGGTTAACCCAATAATTAACACTAAACTAAGAATTTGACCAATGAAGTGTAATAATTTAATTTAATTGGTAAAATCCTTAGTTTAGTGTTAATTAGTTAAGTTGTTTAAATTACCTTCTTAAATTTAATAAAAAACATCTCTTTTATCGCAAAGTTTTTCTGCTTTTTGTACTTTTCACTTGTAGTTTTTATAGTGTACTATTATTTTGAACTGTGAATAGATTTTTTATCATTGTGTATTTTATAGTATACTATTATTTGTAAAAACAATTTCCGTTAAATAATTTTTGAGCAACTTACCTAAATAAAAGATAATATCTAGAAAATGATCAATATTTTTTTGATTGAGAATTAAATCATAATTTAGATAATAATTTTAATTTTTTTATAACCATATACTATTTTGTTGAATTGTAAAGGTTCAAGACTGTTAATTAATAGCCTGTAATTTTAAATTATTGTATTTAGATTTCAAAATTCAAGGTTTTGGAATTTGAAAGATTCAAATGAATGGGTTTTATTAAAATAAATTAAAATTACAGTAATACATGTATTTAAGAAATATCACAAATGAATTTTAAATGTGCAATATAATGATTTAATCTCTAAACATTTATATATAGGGATCAAATTGTATAATACATATTTTATAATAAACAAATATTTATCAAATTATTTCTTATAAAAGATAATGAAATATGCAATAATTTTTAAAATATTCTATATACAATGTACCAGAAAAGGCGTGTCAAGTTTTTATAATAAAATAATTGTCATCTCAAGACAGTATAAAAATTAATTAATAAAACAAATTTACTTGACTATCTATTCCTGTCCTTAAAGTGGGCTTTTGAACACTATTAAAAGCCTTTTTATTATCAGTGTATTTTTCAAAATTTATTTTAATATTACCAGATTATAATTTTAGAATATGAAGAGAGAGTTGCAGAACTCGTATATACAAAGCCATTTATTATTATTATTATTATGATCATTATTATTATTATTATTATTTTTATTAACACAATAACCGATGATTTTTATCACTTTTTGGTTAATCATTGGTTAATAACCAAATGACAGTAAATTTAATTTATAAATCTTATTTCGCCTTTTATTTCAAAACGTCTTATCTCAATATTTTCTTGATTTTGAGGTGCATTTTATACGCATCATATGACAATTTTACACATAATTGATCATTTCTAATAATAAAGGTGCATTTTTACCTTATAACTAATATAAAAACAATAATTTTTTAATCCCCCAAACTTGTTATATTTGAAATACGACGTTTTAAAATAGACAAGTAAATAATTCAAGAATATTCCAAATTTGTTGGTATTTAAATATTAATTTATTAATTATAATTTTTAGGAAAATAAATTAAATACAAATTTTTTATAGGTGGCTAAAAATAGCGTGATTTAGTCGATTATTTAGATACCGCCCAATACATTTGTGATATTTTGAAAGACATTAAGTAGAGTACCTTAAAGTGACGCTTTCTGTCATCTTGACAGAAAACGCCAAATTAAGGTATTCTAACATTAAGTAATTTATGTTACCGTTTTGTCATACATCTAACTTAGCGACCTTTCGTGTTTATGATGTACA
The DNA here is from genome assembly GCA_958510825.1 of Brachypterus glaber. Taxonomy (NCBI): domain Eukaryota; kingdom Metazoa; phylum Arthropoda; class Insecta; order Coleoptera; family Kateretidae; genus Brachypterus; species Brachypterus glaber. The sequence continues at coordinate 49,294,995 of OY294045.1, read as the reverse complement.
ATAGTTATTGTTAGACGTCAGATTTACGGAGTCGTGACGTCAAATTCATACCAAATTCATAGCCGGTTACAGTTAACTCCACAAAAACTGCAAGTTTTCAATATGCCAAAATGTCAATTTTATTGATTATTTTATAGTATAAGTAGGATTTTAAGATTGATGCATTTCCAATTACTTTATAACTATAATAAATAACTTTAACAAATATTGTCAATATTGACAATTGCATTGTTTGTAAACAGTTATTCAATTTATACAATAAAAAGTCAATCTTGCTTTTTTTTATTCAAGTGTCCAACATTAATAATTTTATAAAAATGTTTAATATGTTATCAAACTACTACATTTACAAAGAAAAATATATAAATATCATGAAAATCTGTTATTATATTATTCACAGCGCCTGCGCTAGAATAATATACGGTAGTTTCGAATTTTCCAAAAATTTAAAAAATCGCCCTAGACAAATTTTTTTCATGAAAAAAATAAAAAAAAATCATTTTTTTTTGTCCATCTGTCCGTCTGTCTGATGTCACGTTTTCTGTAGACACGATAACTCGAGAACGAATAATCTGATTGACTTAAAATTTTCAGGAAAGTAAATTCTATGATCCCTATTGTTTTTGAAAGTAATCCCCCCAAAAACAAAAAAAGGTATGGGGCGGTTAAACTTCTAAAAAACTGGAAAAAAGCTGAAAGAAAATTCCGATTAACGTTAATTTTTCAGGAAAACTTACTTTTATTAAAAGGATCAATTCTACCAATTTTGAAAGTAATCCCCCCAAAAACAAAAAAGTTATAATAAATATCATATACTATTTACTGTGAATAATATATAATGGAATGGGTAGCATTACATATATTCATGACTTGTTTTTTTTTATTTAAGTAAAGGAAAATAAAAAAATAACAGATCCGAAAATGACGATTTAGTTGGGGTTTTAAATAAACCAAATTTTCATTTATGGCATGGTGACATAGTGATAGGGTATCATTTTTTTCCAAATTAAAAAAGAAAATCTGCCATGCCAATCGTTTTTATACGTAATAAAGGGTCCATAACTTTTGGTAAAGTGAGTCAATTAAACTAAATTTTTAATTTTTATACCTTATATTGAAAAACGATAAATTGTTTAAAAAATACACTTATTTTAATGTTAACAAAAATATTTTCAATTATTTTTTTTTTTAATTAATATTTTTCTGTTTTTTTTTTTATATTTACTAAAATAATACAACATTCGTTTTAATTGCATAATAGTTATGGAAGTCACGTGACCCTTTATTGCGAATTTAAAAGATAGCTATCACTATGTCACCAATGGTGGCACCATGCTATAAAATAAAATTTAGATTATTTAAAAGTACCGCCGTTTTCGGATCTGTTATTTTCTTAATTTTCTTTTACTTAAATGTAAACGTTATTGGATTTTTATGATATTTATATATTTTTCTTTGTAAATGTAGTAGTTTGGTATCAATCATACATATCAAACATTATTATAAAATTATTAATAATTTGTTAACTTATTGTACTCGGCTATGGATTTTTTGACGTCACGACTCGTAAAAATCCTATGTCTAGTTATTGTATATCAAGGTTTGAAAGTAGCAATTTGGAGTTCTGCAAACCTACTTTTAAACAGCGATACAGATAATTTTCTCTACGATCAGAATAAAGCACAATATATTTTTATTGGTAAGGTCACAGTCTAAGGCAGAACTAAATCGTAAATCCTATTTAAAGAAACCGGTCGTAGAAAAATTACATTTTTGCTATTTTTATTATACCGTTAGTATAACAGAATTAAGGTGGATGGAATTGTATTAGAGTCACTCCATCCAGCGGCGGTTTTTTGACAACCGTAGCAAGCTGCCGCTGGATAGTGTGGTATAACATATGTTATAGTATATTATGGTATAACATAGTATGTTATAGCGCGTCCGAGTGCAAACATGCGTTTTTTCTTGCGCACTTAGTAGTTCTAGAGACCCTTCATGTTCTGACACTTCTGTCTCGCGACAAAAAGGCGAGAACATGTAAATTATCTCTAGGTAATTTTTATTGGAAGAAATCCACCAAAAATCTTTTATATGTACTGTATATAGTGTCCAGCAGTTGAATTGTATAAAATATATTCAATATTTCTTAAAGTTGTTAATAAAAAAAAATGAAATGTATTTTTTTATGTTAAATTTTTTTATGCCCTACTTGCAGCAACCTCTTGTTTCCTTTTACAAAGAAAAATTAAATAAAACCTTTTCCTTAAAATTATAACTTCATATAATATCGCACAGTGAGAACTAAAACACAACTCAAAAAACACAACTTTTGGGAAATCGCGAAAATAAAAATATTTTGCTCATAGTATAGAATGGCGCTAAAGTGCCATCTTTCTCAAATAATAGCAAAACTATGGTGTTTCATCAAGCAAGATAGTAAATTAAAAATCGCACAGTGAATATTTTTAAAACATATTCGAATATTGGATGTGCGAATATACTGCATAGTGTATTTTATAAAGTATAACTATACTCTATACACAAACATATACTATACAAACCTGTTGTAAAAATATTTACTGTGCGATTTTTAATTTACTATCTTGCTTGAAAAAAAAAAGACCGTAGTGGCCATTTGTGGCTAATTCCTCTTTCTATCGCAAGATGGCATAATTTTATGTCGTTTTAGCACAAAATCTCAAAATTGAAAAATTCTGAGTTGTGACAGTTTAGTTCTTACTGTGCGATATGGTTTATGGGCAATAGTTCACAGACAGACGGACAGACCAGGCATACACGGTGTTTGCAGTCTTTTTGAGGAAAATAAAGTGGATGATTATATACAAAACATGAAAAACCAACACAGGAATATATGTCCGGAAATAAGCCATAATGGAGCTTCGAAGATGGACAAATTCAATGGGGAAGAAAAAAGAACCAATGAAATTTTAAAGCTGCAGGGCGATTCTTCATTTAAAACTAAGCAAAAAAGTATTCTTTACCAAAGCACCCAAATTTAATATTAAAGGAGTAATAGCCTTTTAAAAAGCAGCATTTTTGGTGACACAAAATTTTACTTCCTATTTACTTGTATTTTTTTTTTTGAAAAAAAAAAAATACACATAAAAAAGTTAGGATAGATTAAAAAAAAATAAACATAAACTAATTGCCGTTATTAGTACTAATATACATGCAAAACTTCGTCGCTCTAGCTGAAAGGCTACCAGAGCATTAATCAAAAACCTCATTTTTGGTTCAATTTTAAAGCGTAGTAACTCTTAGGGTTCGTTTCCGGACCTACGTTCCTATACTGGTTTTTCATGTTTTGTAATGTAGAATCATCCCCTTTATTTTCCGCAAAAAGACTGCAAATACAGTGTATGGAAAAAGACAGACCATACAAACCAAACCGATCAGACATTAAGTCTGCCATTGGGGAAGAATTCTATGATGAAAGGGGGAGGTACCCAGGAAACCAAAAGACGTCTTTTTGACGTTAATTATTGGACACTAACTGACCTACATGACGTCATATTATGACGTCTTGCTGTCGTCACAGTGACGTATATAAGTCACAGCCCAGGAACGTGACATTACCGACGTTAAAATAACGTCAGAAATATGACGTTAGAATAACGTGTACAACGTTATATATCTCTCCAATTAATAGTTATTTATGGTATGAGAGAAGAAATCAGAAAATTAACCCACAAGGCTGTAGGCGGAGTGGGTTAATTTTAGAAAGGGCGAAATATGAAAGGATTTCATAGAAAATTTCTTGCCTTTACTCCCTTCACATATCTGCTCTTGTCCAGTGAAAGGAATTTTCTACAGGCATAAAAAATCCATACTAAACCGATGATGAACAGTACTGTTCAGTTTACGTATTTCCATAAAAAGACTTGATAAAGTCATCAATCTTTAATCAATATATAAATTTTAAAACTTTTTAGTGGTAGAAAACAATATGTGGTGTTACCTATAGCTTCAGCATTAAATTGACGTCCCAGGGACGTACAATTTTGACGAGTCCAAAATCTGACGTTTTATTGACGTTTGATATGCGTCTTTTGATGTCACAAATATGACCTAAAACTGACGTCGATAGTACGTCGGGGACGTCATCTGGTTTCCTGGGTAAACGCAAAAAAAATGGAATTATTTTATGTCGCCCGTTTATATTATATTCTAGTTTAAAATATAAAAGTGTTGCTCAGTATTTGGGTGAGTTTAGGTTAACCAAAATTTTAATTAAAACTAATGGCTTAATTGAAACAAATGTCGGAAGATGCATCCCATCCATGGATGGGATTTTGAGGGAGGTTTTTATTAAAACGCATTCAAAAATATACCTGCAGAGTGGTATTAAAAAACGAAAAACCTTTAATAAATATTGAATATATTTCACATATTTTCCGGACCCTGCATAAAGAACCCTTTAACACTGATTATATTTATTTTTGTTTAAATGCGCCTGTTGCTGTTTATTTGTTGATTGGATATAACTATAAGGGTAATTTTTGTTTTTAATTTGATAGTTGAGCAACAGTGAAAAATAATGTGATTATTACAAATTCACACAAGAGACTGCTTCCACATCAAACGTCACAGTTTTGAGACAGATATTTAATATTTTTCTGAAATTTTCGTATATAATAAACTAGACATATTCGGAGCCCTCCATGAATGTGATGTATAAATAACCAACTAATAATAATAATAATAATAATAATCATCATTTAATGTTTTTGTTGGCCACAATTTCAATATTAAATTGGGGCAGACTAGCATTCCTACTCTCAATTTCCCCTACTACTTAACATGCCTACTCTTCAACAACTCTGTTCCGCAACATCTCTAATGTCCAGTAACCCTCGAAAACGCTCTCTAGCTCAAAAGTTGCTCCTTAGTTAAAAACGGGGTCCACTCAAAAATGAGCCAAATCGTTTAATGTTTAGAGGCAGCTCAACGCACTCAAACTTTGAAAAATATCGGTACCCGTTTTTCGGATAAAAAGTGATTGTATATAAAATTAAGGAAATTTTGGAGTGTTTCTTTGATAGTATTTAGAAACAATACTAATTGTGAGAAACTAAAAAAATTATATCCCCCCTCCCCTTAAGTTAGAACATAAAAAAACGCTAATTATTTGAAGATTTCGCGATTTTTTTTTAAATAGGGTATATTTAAAAGGACATAAATTCCTTAGTAATGATTTTTTGACCACGGTGCATATAATTTTTTTCTATGTTTTTAATGTTAAATAACCACCCATTACTAAAATAATAGTTTTTGGTTTTATATTTTTTTATTATTTTTATTTTTGGTTCTTCATGCGTAAAAATTTACCTTTAACTGCATTTATCTTTAAAACGGTTAAACCTGCGATGTTAAACCACAGAAACTTTTTTTGTGTATTTTTACATAAAAAAGTATATTCCAACCAGAAAAAATAAAAAAAGTACACCGAAAAAAGTTTCAGGCAAAAAACAGAAAATCCACCCGGTTTCGAATCGAAATTAATTTTTTTTTACTCAACTTGCGGAAAAGAATTATGTCTTCTGTATAGTCATGTAGGTTAACATGTATATATGCTTATATACTAATATATAATTTTGCAGATTTTTTATTTAAAACTATTTTTTATGCACTTTTAAAAACTTGCAAAAATAAAATTTTCGCGTATTTTTCAAATAATTGCCGATTTTTTCATGTTGTAACTTAAGGGGAGGGGGGATATAATTTTTTTAGTTCTTACATTTAGTATTGTTTCTAAATATTACCAAAGAAATCCTTCTTACATTTAGTATTGTTTCTAAATATTACCAAAGAAATCCTCCAACATTTCCTCAATTTTTATCGGTATCAGTTTTTATCCCAAAAACAAGTACCGAAGTTTGGGTGCTTTGAGCTACCTCTAAACATTAATCGATTTGGCTCATTTCTTAGTGGCCACTATTTTTTTCTAATGGGCAACTTTTACGCCAGAGAGCGTTTTTGATTTTGAAAATCGCGACTTTTTTGACACCCTATAACTCAAAAAAACGTTTTGTATCTGTCTAAAAAAGTGTATCTTTTACGATTTTCTTTCAAATGGAAATTGATTTCTTATGTCATCAGGTATGTTTTAATCCAAAAAATGTAGGGGTCCACGAAATTTTTATTTAAAATCGCCCAGGTGAACCGTGATGAGTAGCCCGCGGAGCAAAGAACTTCTAGAAATTTTTATTTTTTTGCAGAATGTGCTCGCCTTTATGTAAAAATCTAGATTAATCTCAAACGTGTTAGTCTAACAGTCTCTTTGTCCGTGCACTCCTAACATTTACTAATAAATTAATAAACCAAATACATATTTGACAATGACTCACTATGAAAAATATTTGTTTGAATTAAGTACCTAATCGAGTGCATATAGTACACGGTACGATTTGTTATAAATCCCAGGAAACTTAAAGTTATTTATGGTATGAGAGAGGAAATGAGAAAATTAACCCACAAGGCTGGAGGCGGAGTGGGTTACTTTTAGAGAGGTCAATTTTAGAGAGGCAGACTAAAAAGTTGCTATAGCGACTGAACAGTACTGTTCAGTTTACGTAATTCCAGAAAAAGACTAAAAAGTCATCAATATTTAATCAATATAAAAATTTTTAAACTTTTTTTAGTGGTACAGAACAATATATATTAGGGATTTTATGCAGTAGAGATGCTAAATAGGTACTGGGGAAATTGAGAGTAGGGATGTTAACCTGCCGAAATTGTCGGGGGACTATTGTAGGTGTTTAACATAAGTTTCAAGAGTTTTAATCCAAAACAGTACCAAGACTGTTATAAATAGAGCTCGAATCGAGGTATTTATTTTCCTGGGGATCGCAAAAAATTGAATTTTAAAAATAATGTTTTATGTAGTTAGACACTTTAATAGTATATTAAAGGACAAGTTACATAAGACTATTTTGGCGCAAGCGTCCATATTTGGAAAACTAGCATCGAAGCGGGGAGTTTTTTAATAGACGAGTGCGCCAAATGTCTTATGGAGAGAGTTCTTTATATCTATTATATCTATTTGCACGTTTTATTTTTGCTTACAAAGTTATTTAGTTTTGAATAATTTCAACCCTTGGGAAATTTATTGTATTTATATTGGTAACAATGATACTGACAATTTAAAATTTTTCATTTGTTTTATTTTATTACAAATTACTAATTAATAACGTACTCAAGTGTACAGTGGTATGCTTTCATCCTGCCTGGCGTGTACCTCCAATCCTACTGTTTGGGACTTACCTGAGAATAACTTGAACTTAACTGACACAAAATCACAGTCCAAAATCACACACAAAACATATATTAATTAAATTTTATAAGAATTGTACCTGTTTTTAGGTCTAGATACTGTGAATACAGAATACCAACATTTTTAGAAATGTCATGTCAATTTTCATTTGTTTTGTTACAAAGTTATTAACAAAAAAAACCCTGTTTTACAATTGGTAAAAAAGTTAAGTTAATAAAACAGTTTTATAATTAATCTTATTGTAACACGCAAACCAAAACTACAAAAACGGATTTATGAAACGCAAATAGATAAACTATATTTTGCCAACTGGAATTTTACGTCTACGCTGTTATTGCATAGGGAGCCTTGGAATTTGGAACACAAAAAAAAATAAAAGAATAATATTTTAAAATTTCAAAAAAATAACTGTTTTTTTCATGTTCCAACTGACTCATCTTGCAATAACAGCGTCGACATGACAGACTGGTTAGAAAATTAAAGTTTACAGTGTATATTTACTTAAAAAAACTGTTCTTAAAATTTTCGGTCGAAAAATGTGAAATTGGTGTGGACACGGTCAAAATATATCCATTCCTTCCATGGTGCTCAATTACTAAGACAAAATTGTCTGGTGGAAAATATGGGCTGTATAAAATAAATAAATAAAAATAGAGTATCTCTATTTATCGACAGTTCTGGGAACGCGAGTATGGATAGAAGAAATAAAAAATAAAGCTCCCTTCGACATTTTTTTTTTCTAGCATATTATATGCTCTATGATTTTGTAGGTAAAACTTTTTGTTCATTCCGTACTATTCGACGCGTCGGAACGGATGGTTTCCCAGAACCGCCGCTAGATGACTCTAAATAAAAAAAACGCTGCTACGCAGTGGAACTGATCTAAAAGGCTGGAAAATGCCATTGCCTTGCCGGCACAAGTGATTAATTCAAATTATAATAAAGTCAAGAAATTGATACATAAAAAATATTTTAGAAATTACCAAAAATAAAATAAATTAAACACTGTGGGTCAGAATAATCTATATGTAGACTATTTATGTGAATGAATTTAAATTATCTGATCAAAATGTATATAGAGTAAGCTAAAATAGTATAAAATAAAGAAATATTAAGTCGACTATGATAATTCTTGAGGAATGTTCATTATCTCCCGAAACCGAGCCCCTCAGATTTTACTGTTGATGGTCTCATAACGTGCAGACCACCAACAGGATTAACTCTCGGTTTGCGATGGTAAATCTCTTAAACCTAACCATTTTTCTTTGTTCAGCTGTCTAATTCTATGGTTCTTTTTTTCTCAAGAATATTATTTTTTCTTTGTAATAGAAAAATGTAGCAAACTTTTTTTAGTGCAATTTTAGTTTTGTTTCTAGTGCACTTATTAACTTAGGCTTTACCTACTTTATAACTGCACCAAAAATAGTTTAGTAGATTTTCCTGTTACGGGAAAAATCGTATTCTTAAAAATAAATAATACCTACTTATAAAGATTAATTAATTTTGTGTAACTGTGACATTTTAAAAACTCTAACATATTTTTTATGTATCTACAAAATACACGTTTTATGAATTATTTGTATAAACATATTTAACTGTTGCATTAGTGCGAATTTACTTTAATTTATTTGAAGTTTTAATTTAAATTTAATAAAAAAAAATAAAACTTGAAATAAAACTGGGTAAAACCACTAGATAATTATTATACACGCTTCGGCTGGAAACTAAAACAACAAAAAAAAGTACCCACAAAATCTGCTACAAGAACTTGATTTCTCATGATAATTGATTTTTGATAAAATATAATTTAATGGTGTACCAAAAATTCATATAAGTCTAAAGAGAAAATAATAAGGTTTACTTTGTAGGATTTTTTCGCTGATTTCAAATCTGCATTCAGAATTATCTCAAACCGAATAAGGGTTTGGATGTTTGGGTGGCAAAGAAAATAAACTTTTCAAAAACTCAAATTTTCATATTTTTACTACAAACAAAATGAGAAAAATATGAAAACAGGTCTGGTTTCAGCGTAAAACTTTTTATTTTCTATTTAGTCAAATTTTTAATTTTTGATGCTTACCAAGGGTGGCTAAAAAATCACCCTTGGATTATTTTAAATTAATGTTTATTTAAAAAATCGATAAGAAATCAAGTTCCAGTAGCAGACTTCGTGGTGAATTTTTTCGTTTTTTTTTTTTTTACTTTTCTGCCGAACCATGCATAGGACACTTGTAATGCACCTGTTAAATTGTTTAGTACTATCAGATTTAATATTATATTCTTGTATATATTGTATAAAGATTGTTAAAATATGCGTTTCTTCTTATATCCACTTTAATTGTATAAATTCACTGGACATTGTGAATTATTATAAATATTATTGAATTATTATAAAAGATTATTGAATTATAAATTAAATATTATTTATATCAAAGAAATACCAACAAGACCACTTTTAACAGGATTTTACAAATTAAGGTACATTAAAATACAAATATTTAAAGCTCCATAACTTCGATATGAATAACAAAAAAAAAATGTGCACACAAAGTCACTTATAAAAAGTCGAGATGCGTTCAATTCTACACCTGAAAGAGTGGTTGTAAAAAATACAAAAGAATTATTGTGTTTATTTTGAAAAAGTATATCGAGGGCTTCATAACATAGGGGCGTATACGCCATTTTTTTTAATTTTTGATAGTTTTAAAACCATCAAAATCTCAAAAACAAAAAAATGGCGTATACGCTCCTATGTTATGAAGCCCTCGATATATAGACCAATAAAAAAGAGTACATGTACTCTTTGTGCTAACTTCTTAGAAATATTTTAATTTTTATATTGCAAAAAAAAAACATTTTTTAGTAAATTATTACAAAAATTATTTTTAAAACAATGATATTATTATATCATGGATATCAGGTAAATCCTTGAAAATTTTTGAAATTAAAATGTTTTAATTTTTAAGGTCTATGAATAATCGAAATGGCATTATAATATAATCATAATGAGCACCACTTTTATCAAATTTTACTTTGTTATCATGTTGCAACATATTATTTTTAGAACACTGATATACAATTGATAGTATTATTATAATACTATTTATTTATTATGATTTTTTTACATAATACAGTACTTTAATTTTACCAGTTATTTACTGAGCATTTGTATTTTGAACAATCCCTAAGAAATATTTGGAACTGGTACTGTCAAAAAAATACGATAATTATTAAAAGTTATTACAAAAAATTGAATTTACTGGCATCTTTAACTATTTAAATTTTTTTAATAACTTTAAAATATATTAGTCAATCTCAAAATAAAAATAAAATGTACTATTCGTCAATTTATTTATTTTTTTGTACATTTAGTAAAATTCTGTTATTTAATGGCCATATGCGGTATTTTTAGTCGGAGAGCTGAGGTGGCCGTTTTCATTTCATTATTTCTACCGGCTATATTTTACATATCTTAAACATTTAAATTAGGTTGTTTCCAAATCGCCAGGTTCTATATCCGGTTCCTTTGGGTGCTAAAAGCTTCAAAAGCTGTGGAAATGAGACCCTTGCGACTTTACAATCACGCTGAAAAAACTCTGGAAACATTCTAATAACATTTTGTAATCATGCTGTTACCAGAGTATTTCCAGAGTGTATTTGTGCCCTTTATCCATAACGTTCTCAGAGTAAAATCAGAGAGCTTTCAGAGTGTTTTCGTTTGGACTTTTTTTTTTTTTTTTTTTGAAAAAAAAGTCCAAACGAAAACACTCTGAAAACGCTCTGATTAAAAAAAAAAAAAAAAGTCCAAACCCACTTTGGATCTACTGTGAATCAAGCCTGGAACCACTCTGATTCAACTCTGACAAAATGGCACAAAACCACTCTGGAAACACGTTGGCAGCTGAATGTTTTCACTCTGACTCTGTTTCCAGAGTGTTTCCAGAGTAAGTTCAAGGTCGCAGGGGGACCCTGAAAATCTATTTTTAACTTGCCGATCGGCATACATTCATATTAAGCTATTTTCATAGCTATACCTACACAATAATATGGAGACCAAGGGGTAAAAACAGTGCCTTTGACATATCGTATCGTATGTCAAAATTTGAATTCTAAATTGTAGGAAACCTAAATGAAATGACATTAAACTTCACACTTCACACAGTGTAAAGTTTAAGGTCCACTCTATTCAAAGACGCTACTAAATTGTCTCGTTTTATTAAAATGCCACAATTTAGCACCAAAATAAAACAAAGTAAAATTTTGACATACGACCTCTTGCACTTTGAGTGACGATATGTCATGTCAAATTTTTAAAGAAACTATTATTATTTATTTATTATTTATTTATTTATTTATTGTAGGATAGATACACAGAATCATGGAGAGCCCCAAATAAGTTACAAAACTTGTGCTAGGGACTCTCCACTAATTTTGAGAAAAAAAAAAAACGTCCGAATATTTACAAAGTTGAAAATATTACTTCAAATTTTATAAAAATTCTTTAAATTAAAATTCATCCAAGGAGATGGCTGTCTTCATTTTCGCATTATTCTTCAGTGCTGCTCCATCCTCCAGTACCTTTTTTTTTTAATTTATAGGCTCTTTATGCAGCTATTTTAAATAAAAATTTTAGAACTTGAGTTGACATTTATCAATTGACATAATTATATGTATATTGCTTTCCCATTTTGAAAATTTTCAAAATTTCGGAAAGCCTTGTATTCGTGCAAAAATTTTCAAGTTTTTTTTTTGCGAATTTTTGCGTTTTATGTCGATATAAATCAATTTCAAGCAAAAAAAAAATTGTCGGTCGATCGGTCTGTCCGGGAAATCTTGTAAGCACGATAACTTAAGAACGCTTTAAGCTAGAGACTTGAATTTTGGCATACAGGTATGTTACCAAAAGTTCTCGCTCGGGATTGTTTTTGTTGAACATTGGCGTGCGGCAAATGGGGAAAAATACATTTTTTTAGAAAAAATTTAAAATTGCTATAATATATTATAGAGGTTTTTAAGGTTGCTGAAATTGAATCTGATAATAAAATTTCTCTAACTCCACCCCCGAGGGGGTGAGGGGGTAAATGATTTTTGTGAAAATTGGTATATTGACTTTTTTGAGGTTGCTGGAAGTGATTCTGATAATAAAAAATCTATTTTACACGCAGGTGGTAAAATGGGAAAGCTTTTTTACTGGCAGTGTATTTTTTTTAGAATTAACAGATGTCAAACAAACTAATTAATTTAAAGACTGTTTTTACCCACGGCCTACAGAGTAGTTGTGTATGACTGTGAAAATAGCCATATCTGAATGTAATAAATGAAATGTGTTTGACTCGTAAAGTTAAAAATAGATTTTTAGATTACCTCATTTCACCACCTTTTTGAGGCCTCTAGCACCCAAAAGAACCAGATCCAGAACCTGGCGATTTAAAAATAGCCTTATTTGAATGTACTTAAGTACATTAAAATTAAGTACTTTAAGACATACAGGGTGATCAGTAACTGCCATGCCAAAATTTAAGAGGTGATTCCACATCCAAAAATATAAAAAAAAAGTTTCTATAAAGGCTGGTCCGGAAATGAGCCCTAAGGGAGCTACGGCCCTTCGAAGATGAAATATTAAATGGGGATAAAAAAAAAACATCAATAAAATTTTAATGGTGCAGGGTGATTCTTCATTTAAAACTGAACAAAAAAGTATTTACCAAAACACCTAAATTTAATATTAAAGGAGTAATAGCCTTTTAAAAAGTAACGTTTTTTGTAGCACAAATAGAAACTTATTGCCCTTATTAATACTAGTATACATGCAAAAGCTTGTTGCTCTATCTTACCAGAACTATTAATTAAAAACCTTATTTTTATTGCCGTAACTCTCTCAGGGCTCATTTGCGGACCAACCTTTATAGAACTTTTTTTTTTGATATTTTTGGATGAAGAATCACCTCTTAAATTTTGGCATGCCAGTTATTGATCACCCTGTATATAAAATACAGCCGGGAGAAAATAATAAAATAAAAATGGTCACCAGCTCTTGACTATTAAAACATTTTTTTTTTCAAAGAATAACATATTTAATCTGAATGTAAGGAATAAGTAGACAATGAAAATGAAAACAGTGCCAAAGGGCAATAGCTTAAGCGTTAGCTCTAGTACTAATCTAGCTTTTTTTATCCTTTTTTAGGAGCATTTTAATATATGATATCGTTTTAATGTTAATTTATGTTATTTTTATGTTGAAAAAATAAATCAAAAATACAAAGTTAGGCCTAATTATTTGAGCTAATAGTTCACAGAATTTGTAAGTAAACCAGAATCATATACAAGATCATTAACATTAAAAAAGTTTTGTTTTGCAGACTTTCCTACTCATAAAAAATACTTTTACTCAAACATAAATAACGAAATGAAGGATATTTTTCTTTTCAATTCTAATATTAAAATACGAAAGCAACGAAATAAAATATTAAATTAGAATTATCGAAACATTATTTGAGGGCCTTTTTTTATTAGGGTCACTTGATTCGTTGTTGCTTTGATTAGTTCGATTTCTTGTATTTTGTTGGAGAACTTATAAAACGTCCAAACCTGCCAACGACCAAAACACAAGAAACCAACAAACCATACAAAGCAACAACTGATCAATTGACCCTACTTTTTATAATAATGGACCAATCCAAAAATTGTAAGCTATTTATTTATAAATTTTCTGCCTTTGTGCAGGCACAAATGACTGTGCCTTAAAAAAATAAAAACTGCCAAAACACAAATAATGTCACCAACAGAGACGAAAAGTCTCAAAATTGGACAACTCAGTTGTTTTTATGCATTTTTTTTTGGAAAATTCAAAAGTTGGCTAAGTATTAATAGCTCATATCTTATATTTGTCTTTTTTTTTTCGTAAAATTGTGAAATGTAAGATTCATTGGTTCATAGCAGGCAACATAATATTAGTTTATGATAAAAGGACGAAAAATACTGTTTTGGGGCAATTACGGAGATTAAGAACCGTACTCGCTGTAAAAACAGTTTTCGTCCGCGTATCACACTATTTTTTATTAGATTTTAATATCTTAATAAATATGGATTTTTTGACAAAAAAATTGACGTTTGAGTACAAATGTCATGTTTCAATATCAATCAACCAATTAAAGTCGACTATTTCAATTCTCGTTCTAGTGTTGAAATCTTGACAAGGGCTCAACAATTTTATTTTATAAAACATTTTACTATTCCTTAAAACGACTTTTGTTTGATTAACGCAGTCGTCCCTCCGAAGTGACTTTTTAGCACTCTTCAGAGCCACATATCGGTAGTAGGGACAACTACGAAAATCAAATCCTTTCCATATATCTCTATATGGAGTTTAAAAATCGTTGTAAGGAAAAGCAAAAACAGCTAGCGACATCTACTACTAAAAGCAGAGATATATGGAAAGGATTTGATTTTCGTAGTTGTCCCTACTACCGATATGTGGCTCTGAAGGGTGCTAAAAAGCACGAAATCGATCGTCACTTCGGAGGGACGACTGCGTTAATCAAACAAAAGTCGTTATAAAATATAGATTTTTTAAATTTGTAAATATCAAACAATTTAATTTAGTTAATTTTATTTTATTTTTTTTATTTATTTTGGTTTAGATAGGTACAGAGTCATGGAGAGCCCCAAATAAGCTTTTGGCTTGGATAAACGAGTTCTTCCTGGGATGGAATCAAAATCTAAAACGATTTATTTAAAAATAAAATAATTTTCGCTTGTTATTGTCTCTTGGATCCATTTCAATGAGCATTTTATTATTATAAGAGATAAAGGAGTTTGTAGAACATACAAAATCCGCGATCTCTGATTTTTATGAAAAATATTTCCACAAAAAAATTTACTGATTGTCCAATTACTGTTTTTGTTCTGGTTTATTTAAATAATGTGATTTAGTCTTAATTTAACATTATAGAAAATGCTGTGAGCTCTAGAACACCAATAGTCTGTATAAATGAATATTGTATCAGTAGCCAGGAGCGAATTTAGAAATGTTGGGAATATTTTATGTCAACTTCCAAATTCACGTAAAACATTACAAGCGTAAATGATTACACATACGCCTTGTTTTTTTTTAAGACTTGAGCAAAACTAGAAATCAATTACGTTTGAAGTCAGAATTTGGAATCTCCATGAGCCTTTTATAAATACCAAACTAATGAAGACCATAAAATTTTAAGGTAAATTAATTGCTTTTCAAATTCTTGGGTCAAACGATTAATCATGATTGTTTATAACCAAAGAATATCAAAAAAGCTTTTATAAGCTTTTATAAGTACTTTGCTCATAGTTAGGGTCGGATTTACTAAACTAAACTTGCCGCTCTAGAAATTAGCAATTTGTTATTATACACTCACCGACAATAAATTCGGGAAAACAATAAATTTGAATTTGAATACGGTGAGTGTAGATATACCGCCACACAAAGGAAAATTGATGACCAAAAAACAAGTTATCCACTGCTGCCCTCATGAGCAAACTTCAGACAATAAAAGTAAACTAAAAATTTTCTGCCCCTTAATATTCCCTTATGGAAAATGTGGCCCTGGTTGGTTCCATGCTTAATCAATAACTAAGGAACCACAAAAGATTAAGTATGCTCTAATTTCTTTTTAAATCCCTCGGATAAAGCATTTAAAATAAATCTAGAGGCACCTTATCTTAGACGGCACATAATAACTATTAGATATCCAGGGGATATACTTTCTGGATAGGTATAGAGTATAACTATCCAGTGGATAGCCTGGATTGAGAATAGATATCCTATGGATATAGAAATGTCCGCCAATATCCAGGATATCCACGAGATATCCAGTGGACATCTATTTTAAAACCTCCCTAAAGCATATATCCACTGGATCACCAATTGATATCCAGTTAATACACTTTAGGGAGGTTAAAAACATGTCCACTGGAAATCTCGTGGATACCCAGTGAATATTCTGGGTATAGGCATTTGGATAGCCATGGGATATCTAATGTCAATCCAGGCTATCCACTGGATATACTATATCCAGAAAGTATATCCCCTGGATATCTAATAGTTATTATGTGCTGTCTGGAATAGACCTACATTCCTAAACACGCCCCTGTAAGTAGCGTAGTCCAGCTCTGGAAAAGGCACTAAGTTATGCGGCAATGCACCCCTCCCATGGTACGTCCAAAACATGCCGTCAATTGATTTGTACATCGTTAACGACATGTGTAATTTAGGTTTTAGAGAATAAGTACAAAAATTATCACACCCATCGCTGTGCACGCTTATTGCGCACATACCATGCACCATCCAAGAATAACCGGTCCAAAACACCCTTATAAAGGAACTAAAAGCTTAATATTTTGTATATCTCAGACAGAGTTAAAAATACTGCTGTCATCAGAACAATACTATCCGGGAAAGTTTCCCCTTTTAACTGTAATAGTTCAATTAAAAAAATACGAAAATAAAAAAGTAAATAAAAAATGAATTTTGGCGCAGCTTTTTTTTAAATCTTTGCCAAGAAAATGGTTGAGGTTAATAATTTAAGTAGATAGGGTTTTATGGTAGGTGGGTAGCTTGCTTGGTTGTGTAGTGTATAAACTACCTACCTACCAAACCTACCTATTCAGTCCTTCATATAAAAATCAAGGGATTTATGTTGATCATACCATAAACTTTATTGAAAAAATTGGTCTATTTTATAAGGGAAAATTCACACTGATTGGTCTTAGATGGTGCATCCGTATATCTATCGGAAATAAATCAAAAATTAAAAAAAAATATTTTAAAAATATAACAAACTTATTACTACATATTATTATTGTCTCATGTATTTAATTCCTTAGGTTAATTTTTAATTATTCCTTTTTAAACGAAAAAATGTTACTTTAAACTTTGAACAAGAAAAAAATTATTTTTTTATTGTCCATCATAAAATTAATATATTACCGACACTATAGAGACCTTCAATATCGAATGACTCTGAAACGACCCTAAAAAAATTTCTACCAGTACTTGTGTTTGTTAACATGTTTTGATTTTTTATAGCATTTATTATAAAAAAAAGTAAATTTTATTAAATACAAATGAATAATGGTGTACCTAAATCATTGTACCATGTTGCATTGTAAATAGAAATAGTTGTTTAAAATAATATAAGTATATTGAAAATATTAATAAATGTCTTTGTATAAAAATGTCTTTTTCTTTTCGTACATCGACCAAAATTTCAAAACTCAAGTGTTAACATTGTCAGATTTTATAACTGTGGGCACACTCAAATTACGAATATTGTCGCAAACTCACTGCTAGAGATGAGCAGCGATTCAATGCTGGTAGTATTTAACTTCGACATTCCTGTTAACATCCAGCTCAACTGAAATGAAGAGTATGTTAAACAACACTGTCGAACGCAGGGCCTAGTCTGGTACACGGATGTCTCTAAGATGAATAGTGGAACTGGTGTTGGAATACACGGGGCAACTGTCAAATGGGACAAATCCCTTTCTCTTGGGAGGCATGCTACTGTATTTCAAGCAGAAGTAT
This sequence comes from Brachypterus glaber, assembly GCA_958510825.1. Lineage (NCBI taxonomy): Eukaryota > Metazoa > Arthropoda > Insecta > Coleoptera > Kateretidae > Brachypterus > Brachypterus glaber. The sequence continues at coordinate 49,277,137 of OY294045.1, read as the reverse complement.
ATGCTATTAATAAGTGTATTCAGGAGAACTTGAGGAGGGACTATAGTAATAGGAAAATCCTCATACTTTCTGATAGTCAATCGGCAATCAAAGCCATATCTAATCAGGTTTGGGACTGTCGAAATAACCTGATAACCTTAGCCAACCACAATAAAGTAACTTTAGGGTGGGTGCCGGGGCACAAAGGCATTGATGGCAATGAGAGAGCAGATCAACTCGCAAGAGAAACACCCTTCATTGGACCTGAGCCGGCTATTGGCCTAACCAAAACCACGGTAAAAAGCTGGATATCCAACTGGATAACATCCCAGCAAAATATACAGTGGGGTCAGGCACCGGGACTTAGGCAAAGCAAGTTAATACTTGGCGGTGCAATAACTGCTGGTCCACTAACCAAGAACCTTCTACATCTTGGCAGGGACCACCTTAGGAAGGTGATAGGGCTAATAACTGGTCACTGCCACCTGAGGAAACACATGCATACCATCCGTGTGTATAGGGATGAGCCAATATGCAGGCTGTGTAATGAGGAGGCGGAAACGCCTCTCATGTTCTCTTTGACTGTAAATCTAGTAAACAGCCTAGTAAGCTTGATAAAGGAAACGAAGCTGTTTGACTAGCAAGAGACACAAGAACAACACAATAGGCCCTTTTACGTCACTTTTTTAGGGGATATTGGACCCCCTCCCCCATGTCACACATTGTCACAAAGTCTTGACCCCCCCATATGACGTTACACTCTATACTAAAAAAATGTTTTTGCGGTAGCAAAGGAGCACTTGCTGCTGAAACTTTTCTTGTAGAAGCTGTGCTTGATGTAAAATAATGAAACAAGTTGCTTTGTTTTTCGTAGCGGTGTTTAATCTGGACTCGACAGACCAAAATGATTAAGGGGGCCAAATGGCTTAAATGCCAAATGGTTTGAAGAGGTCTAATTGCAAGACCGTAAAAACTAGGTTAAAATGTTTATTTTAAAGGACCAATAATCCTAGTTTACCTTCGATATAATAGACTTATAACGCATAGGGTTAATTAAGGGTGTTGATCATACCAAATACATCTCTGCATTTTAACAAAAGGTACTCACCAGAGGTTTTGGAGATGTCTTAGATGGAGAGCGCTCTTGTGTTGATCTGCTGTTATCTTCGAATTATTCTTGAAGATGTATTAAAATATTGGATCTGTTACATTAGCCATTTTTAATAATCACGACGACATATTTCATACTAGTATTCGCTAAGTGGCGATATCACACGATGCGCATAGGCGTCCTAAATCGTACTCATTGTCGATGTGTTTGTTCACCTACTGAGAGTCCATTTTAGGTGTTTTTTACCTTACTTGAGACAAGCGCGAAGTGAGTATTTAGTGTATGCACCCTTATCATATAATTTATATCTCTATGCTTTATTTAACAAGCGGCTTAAAGCAAATTTTTGATTTCTCGTTCCGTATCTTTAACAAATGGTTTCGCTTTTTTATGGTTAAGCCATAATTTATTAACTTCAATTTGCAGATTTGATTTTCCGGGATGCGCTTTACCATAAGCTTCATAGAGCTTATTGTACAAACAACCGAAAACCGACCTAAGTGTCTTTGATATACAACTTTTATCGCGAAATATAACACTGCGAATTTACAATTTGTCAGTGCTGCCATCTTATGGTAAAACCATGAAACAATTCTGATTGCCAAAATATGAATAGATAGATTTAACTATTCTAAAAATGTTTGCTTGTCAGAATGTAAAAAAGTCATTTTGAGTAGGTCAATAAATGTTCAGGTGTGATGTCACACTTGATCAAGCACCCCCCATGTCCCACTTCGTCACAAATGCCTGACCCCTTCCCCTAAAGGTGAGACAACCCGAGACGATTATTTAAGCCTTAAATTACCTGAAATTTAATTTATAAATAATGCGACGCAATGTATTTTTAAATGTATTTTCAAACAAGTAATATAATAAAAATTAACTAAAAATAATACTCTTCTAGCGGTATGATTGAAGAGTACAATAAGTAGGTACTGCCCATGATATAAATTACCTAGAAAATAGTTTCAAGGTGGATCCAGGAATCTAACCATGTTATAATCTTGGTTAAAAGTAATTTGACCCACACCATATTCATACCAACTGAAACGTCCAAACGTTCCTTTGAAAATTCTAACTTAACCTAACTTCCCCAAAACTAAGCAGGTTATCACACCCCTTACCCCTAGAGCATTTATCGCGACCATCGGCGGTTCGTACTCACTTGATTTATTTGAATGATTGCGCCTGCGTTCCGCCACCTAAATAAAAAAATTGACATTTCGTTAAAGAAGTTCGTCATTATTATTATTAATTACAACAGTAAACGGCATAGCCGATGAAACTGTGTCCCTAACAAATAAATAAAATAATATACAATATGATCTTTTAATTATAATTTTTAACTCTTGCTTTTAAATTTCTTTATGACTCCATCCTTCAATATTTTGACATCTATTTTTATAAATAATCTTAAGCATTTAAATCCTCATGGTTTCTTATATCTCCATTACTATATATATACAAAAGTTCTTAATTATTCGATTGGAATTGCATTTTTCTAATTTTTTATACGTTGAATTATCAAAAATTGATTTTTTTTTCGGACAGTGAATTTTGAAGGAAATTTGAATTTTGTTTAGTAAACAGTATTAACATGCTAAATCCATCCATCCCATTTTTGTTTTCATGCAAAATGTTTGGAGTTGTTTTAGCACTAAATCTTTGGTAAGACCATCTTCAAAGAAAACCTGACTACAATCTTACCTTACTTTTAATGGTATGACCCTATTCACACGCAAACAGGACCCAAATAGAAGTTTCCGAAAAAAAAAACTTGGATTTTGGCGATCTCCCGCCTCACGAGAAAAATTTGCAGGATATAAACATTTTTATTTAATTATTGGCAGTTAAAAAAAGTTAAAAAAAAATCGAAAATTTTTGAATTTTATTAAAAAATATAGATTTTATTTTGCAGCATTTTGATTTTTGTTTATTAGAAATTTAAAAAGCTGTAACATTGTTATTAATCAAACTTTTTTTCGCAAATATCGATTTATATTTCGCATAAACCCATAATAATATGGTGTGGATCCCATTACATATAACCGAGACATTAGCACTTGGAATTCCCAAATCCGCAATTAAATAGTTTTATACAAAAAAATTAAGAAGAATTGAGGTATTTTTTAATTGCTTCCGAATCCCTGTTTAGCCACTGGGTGTTCAACTGAATAGTTTCAATACACTGCTGGACTGTACGTTCTGTACCTGGTGCATTATTTTCTTTGAAGAATTCTTCAACTTCTTTTGACATTTTTTCACTAGCAAAGTTTTCAGTCAGATATTTAACAAGTCTTGTCAAGAGGTAACCACTAAATCTTTCGACGATTTTACTCCAATTGTCTTTAAAGAATTGCCAGGCAAGTTCTCTTCCTAGTCTGCTCAGAGCAACAGATATTATTACAAAAACTGTATCTTGAGAACGTACTTCTTCCTGTAAATATATAGAAAATAATTTAAAATACATACTTTTTCAATTCTAAAAAAATGTCAAATTTTGCCTCAATAGTTTTAGATTTAGATTTTGGAAAAAAAAAATTAAAAAGAATTCTTTTAAAACATCCTGTTTCCTGCCGACATTTTTTAAATTTTAAAAAGCATTAATAGGTTTTATCAAGGGAGGCATTTAAATCGTAAATTTTACAACATGATCTCATTTTGACAAGAGATTTTAAAAGTTGGGTTAAGCTTTTGACAAAAACCGTCTAGAGTAAAATACAGCAAGTACTGGATTTTTTGTTAGTTTTTTTGTATTGTACCATTTAAATTATTCTTATAATGCTTTATAATTAAAAAAGTTATGTAAATCATGTTGTTTTATTTTTTTGATAAATTTTATTCTACTAATTTTAATTTTTAGAAAAAAAAATCAAAGCGGATGCTGAGTTTTTGCTTTGAAATGTTTTGCATTTGACAAATAAATAACCTTACTTATAAAATTAATTCATACCTGTCAAACTAAATCAAAATATGTTGTAAAATGTACGATGCCCACATTGATAAAACCTATTAAAGCTTTTTAAAAAAATTCGGCAGTTTATATAAAATTAAAAAGTACAAAATACTTTTTATTAGCAAACCACGCATTCTCATCATGTATTAGCAAATCACGCATGTTTAAGTACGTATGACGCATAACGCACTACACTTATAATTTTTTTTTTGTTTTTTAGTGAAACTTTATAACTATGTGTGGTGCAAAGTGGGAGAACCTAAGTTTTTCCTCAAACGTATTTAAAGTTTACATTTACATATATTATACAGATAAGACTTAATTTTATTACTAGTAAGGAAAAGTTAAGTAGAAACCATGCGTAACGATCGCGACGAACCATGACAAAACTTTAAACTACGCAGTGAATTTTAAACTACGTCAAAATTTATCACTTCAAATGTCAGAATTATTTGACAGTAAGAAAGTAATTTATTTAATGTTTTTTTTACGTTTGAACAAAAAATTATAATGTAAAGATGAAATTATAAAAAGAAAACATTCGTTTTTATCAACTGAATGGGGCACATTCTATAAATGTCTCGGGCCTAAAAGATTACACACATTGGATCATTCGATGTTTTTTTTTCTCTCAGATAAACCCAATAATTAACACTTTAACTGCTGTGTGATGTGTTTTCGACGCACAACGGCCCTCACGGTGCGCCGTGTGTGACAAAATGCAACACATCACATATATTAAAAATTTCATTTTCAATCCGTGTCTATGAATTTGTCACGCAGCGTTATAAATAATGAATAATCGTTGTGTGACAAAAATCACCAGCTTTTTTTACATTATTTAGTGGCTCTTAGACTTTTGCCATAAAATATTAAAATTAAAAAATGAGTCGTGCGTGATTGCAAAATTTTATAAAAATCGCGCGGCAGTTAAAGTGTTAAAATAATTATGGTCTGTTTTTTCAAACTTATTTTGAACAACTGAAACAGTGAAAATTGACTTTAATAAAAAACGTTTTTAAATAATTTTGATATTTTTAAATAACTTTCCCATATTTTTTGCAAGAAAGACTAATGAAATACAGTTTAATTAAATGGCTCATACGCGTTGTTTTAACCCCTTCCGCTCCAGACAGTTTTTTTAAAGTACAGATTAAAACTTTTATGACCAATGATTTTGAGAAAAATACACTTAAAATTCAGCGCAACCATTATATCCAGGCAGGAATATGTCACGCTCTAAATAAAAGTACTACTTTTATTTAGAGCGTGGCTTATTTCTGCCTTTTAAAGTACTAAGTTTAACCACTGTATACGAATATGTGGATTAGGGTGACCCACGAAAATTTCAAATTGAAAAATTAGGCGGTCTCACCCGTTTAATTTGTTCATTGGGGTAAGAGTATCATCCTTGAATTTTTTCACAACTTTTGAAAAAAATCTAGAGGTGGCTCACAGCCATTTTTTAAAAAGATATATTTCCTTAGCTTTTTTTTTTAAGTCCGAAGGATTTTTTATTTAATTTTTTTTTAACACGATCCGGTATAAAGGGATAGTAAATGGATATCCTCGAAAAAAAAAACAAAATGTTTTCTTTCAAAATGGAGGAGCTGTGCCCTTTTAAGTTCGAAAATGCACTACATTGCTTCATTTTAGGTGTAATGACAAACAATTTTTTTCATTGTCTTAAAATATTGTGCGTGTATCCCGACATATCCCCACATAAAAACCACTCTAATTTTTTTATTGGATATACTGGGTATCCAGAAAAAAATAAAATATATATTTGTTAGCGTTTTTGAAAGATAAATTTGGTTTTAAGGCAGTTTAATATCATTTTTTTGTCTCTAGACAAATTCTGATATATAAAAACAAAATTTGTAGTAATTTTTTTATTGGATGTATATATTTTAATTCTTTTTTTTTCTGGAGATCTTGTATATCCAATAAATAAATACTACAGATTTTATGTATTTATATTTCGGAATTTACCTAAAGACAAAAAACCTTGAAAATTAAAACTTAATTGCCTAAAAACCGAATTTATCTTTCAAAAATGTTAAAAAATATATATATTATTTTATTCTGGATACCCCGTATATCCAATTACAAAACATAAAGTGGTTTTTATGTGGGGACATATTGGGCTACACGCACAATGTTTTAAGACAATAAAAAAAATTGTGCCTGTCATTACGCCTAAAATGAAGCAATGTAGTGCATTTTCGAACTTAAAAGGGCACAGCTACGCAAATTTGAAAGAAAATTTTTTGATTTTTTTTGAGATTATCCATTTACTATCCCTTTATATCGTGTCTTGTTAAAAAGATTTAAATAAAAAATCCTTTGGCCCTAAAAAAATAAAAAAAGCTTAAGAAACATGTCTTTTTAAAAAATGGCTGTGAGCGACCTCTAGATTTTTTTCAAAAATTCTGAAATAATTCAGGGATACTCTTACCCCAATAAACAAATTTAAGGGGTGAGACCGCCAAATTTTTCAATTTGAAAATTTGGTCGGAATGTGGATATTGTGGTAAATTTAGCTATACCTAAAAATACGTGAGTACATCGGAGCAGAAAGGGTTAAAAATATGCGATAGTTATTTTGTGTAGTGTTATAAAAAAAAGAATCCAAAAAAATACTGATGTACTTACCGACATGGCAAATTCCAAAACTTTAGCAAGCAATGCAACATCTTTAGCGGCTCCTAACGCCCTACTAATTCTATCTTTTTCCTCGTGCAAATCCGTCGACCTGTACAATTTTAACAACGTATCAAATTCCTGCTTGCCACCCGATCTTAAAACCGTTTTGTAACACGCACTCCTCAAATCTGCCGGAATCGTTTTTCCCGATTTCACGTGGTCGTCAAATCTTTGTCTGGCTTCCTGGATGGTCTGATCGTGGTCCAACCATGCAAGACGGCCCAGAACTAGGCCACGCAGTAACGTGTCCAAATGTGTCTCGTTTGGTTTTTGGTTCCAGCCTAAACGGTCGTAAACTTTGGTGAGAAGGTTCTTTTGATACTAAAAATAAAAAAAATAACATTTAGTTGAAGAAAAGAAATAAGCAATCAGTTTTAATTTTTTTTTACACAGGACTTTTCCAGTTCTTAACATACGATGTCGTCATTGTCTTGATGTGCCGTCATGTGTCTTGTGCCAGGCTTATAACGTCATGTGTATGGTTATGCAAGCCTGTGGACGGCGCGCCGCGCCGCGGCGCCTTATATAAGAGAGTGTGAATTCGTATTAGCATTTTTTACTTTTATTTTACGAGTGAATTTAGGAATATGATTATGGACTTCTTAAATTTATGTATTTATGCAAGGAGTCCTTAGATTTATGTAATCTAAGGAGTTCATAACATAGAGATTTAAAATGTTTGCTAAATGCAAGAAATTAGGACTAAAAAAAATGTGCGTGGAATAAGCAACCAATTATACCAAAACATTTTCCATGCCAATCAATTTCCCAGATTGCTAATCGTGACTTTTGATGATAAAGGATCCCAAATAAACACTTTAAAACAATGGTAGTGGTATTTTAATTTAAAAAACATGAGGAACAACAAAAAACATGCCCTATTTTTTAGTTTTTGTAATTTATGCTAAAAAGTTTGCAACTGTGGATTATAGGACAATCAGCTTTAAACGGAGTCCAAAAACTTGAAAATTATTTATCTTTTGAAGTAACAAAATCTTGCTTTAATAATCAAACTCGGTCAACCATTTGCCAGTCCGCCTTGCGGTGGATTTTTGATACCAAAATTTAAAATGCTATTTTGTTTTTTGCTTCACGTACAATTAAATCTCAAATTTGAAAAAGTATTAACTTTTTGCTCCTGAGAGCAAAAACGTTTACTTTTTTTAATTACCTTGTGGTAAGCACCTTCGAATTCAGTGTGCCCCATTAGTTGTCCAAGCCTTCCTAAGATATTACTTATGGACGACCACACATTATAATCAGTCTCATCTTCAAATGCTTTCAACATTTTCAACACCTCAACCGTGCTGGTGTGTCCAGCCTTAACCATGGCAAAGAGATCATCCAACAAACCTAGCCTGTCCAAAGGAGGCAAAGTCTGATTTTTAATAGCAGGTATTAATTTTTCCAATAATTCTGGAGGGTACTGGGTTCTGTAGAATCCAATAGTTCCTGGATTGATTTTTATCCAGTCATCAGGTCCCACATCAGGTACAAACACTTCAGCTTCTTTAGTTTTTAGAACAATACTGACCACTTCCTTGGTAGGGTTCTTTGATGTCGAAATCGAAATCGGAATCATCCACAAATAATCTTTTACGGGTTTGGATCCGTCAGCTGTGAATTTGTTTTGAACTAACTTCAAGGTCATTCCTTTTCCGTCACCGGATTCAACAGCTTTCACTGTTACAACTGGAAATCCCATTTGTTTAGTCCACGAAGACATAACATCACCCACAGGTTTTTTACTGGCCTCCTCAAGGGCAGCCCAGAGATCCTCGGTGAAAGTGTTTTTGTATTGGTGTCTAGTTAAGTACAAATGCATTCCTTTGCGGAAATCTTCGTCGCCAATGTAATGATGCAACATTCTGATGACAGAAGCGCCTTTATTGTAGCTAATGTCGTCGAAAATTTCGTCGATTTCCGACGGGTTGTTGACAGGTACTTCGATAGGATGTGAGTTTTTCAAACTGTCCAGTTCCAGGGCTTTGATGTATGAGTCGTTGACGAATTGGGTCCAAATGTCATATTTCGGAAAGAGGTAGTTTACGCAGAGGAATTCGACGAATGAGGCGTATCCCTCGTTTAGCCAGAGATGCGTCCACCATTCCATGGTAACTAGATTTCCGAACCATTGATGGGCCAACTCATGGCCAACTACTAAGGCAATATATTGCTTGCTATGGGCCGACGTGTTGTGGGGATCCACGAGAAGGCAAGTTTCTCTGTAATAAATAAATAGTATTACGCTCTGAGTAGTAACAGGTTTGCATCGAGGTGTGTATACTATTTTTTATACGACCTAACACCGAAACATCCAAAAAACGAAAAAAAAAAAAATTAATATTAATTTTATTAATTTGACGTTTTGTGTTTGGCGTTCACTCGTTTTCTGACAGCGGATATGTAAAATCAGATGACTGTCACTTTCCGTTGTCATGACAATGGGTGGAAAATAAGCACTAACTACTAACTAGGTCGTAGGGAAAATTTTATACCAAACTGTATTTAAATAACGGGTCACACAATTTTTATAGATTTTGACGAGTTTATGTAACTTTTCAGAAAGAGTCAAAATAAGTCAATTTTTGAATAGACAGATAATTATTTACCCTTTTCTTGTGCAATTTTTGATAAGCAAATAGGTTTATATATTATTGTATGGGTATTTCTATGAAAATCGGTTAACTTCATGTTATGCACATATATTTAGAATTCCAAAAGACGTATTTAATAAATATTACTATTATTTAACAGCTAAATACAAGTACTTTATTGCCCTAATAATAAATGTTATATATCCAATTAGGATTATTTATTTTTTGTCGTGTCCCATTACAATTATTAACAATTAAATGCTTATATTTTAAAAATTATTAGGTTTATACAGTTGTTTTACTTTTAATTATTTTTAAGGATACTCTCTAAAGTGTTAAGAATTAATTAATTTAAATTCTAAAATAATTTTTATCACTTTTTTTTAAGTTAAAGTAGCGTACTCAACATCGGGCACATGTGAAATTTCAAAATTTGCGGTTTTTTGCAGTACTCAAAAGTTAATAGTCTATTCTCTATAAACGAACGACTTCAAGTTAGTAGTAAACACCATTTGTTGCGAGTCAGCCATTTAGTCCTAGAGGTGCTTGTGTTGAGAACACGAGGTGGTGACGGTCAATATATAAGTCCCTTGGTGAGTAATTCCGTTGTAATTTATTGCTAATTGTTTTTGATTAATTTTGATTTAACTTTTTTTTTGTGTGAATAATTAGTATAGAAACTAAAAACGCCAGTATTTCGTTTCAATCAGAAGATTTTCTTTGTTTTTTAACGAAATTTATCAGTTTCTTGTCGTCAGTCCTTAGGTCGTAAAAAACAAACAAAACAAAAATTTATGTCGATGAGCAAAATAAAATTACCGAAAAAAAAAAAAAATTTCACCGCGTGGCAAAAAAATCATATAAGTGTCTGTTCCTTTTAAATATATTATAACCAACCCGTTTTCCATTAAAAATGTTATGAAAGAACACAATTAAAAATAAAAACCATGTGACTCAAATTCATCTGAAAAGTTACCCGACTTTCATAATAAGTATATTCAACTTCAAAATGAAGTAAGTGTAAAGAAACGCACGTGACAAGTGACAAGGTAGGACTCAAAACAAAATATTTCTATATAACGGTCCATTGCAATGCATTGTGCGCTTCATCGCAAGTGCGCACGTACTGACCTGTTTAATTTTCTACATCCCTACTCTCGCCACATTCGAGTATTTTAGCCAATGAAACCTCGCGCCAGCTGTCGCGTGCGCGATCCTTTTATTTACTTCGACTGCATCTTGAAGTTGAATAAACTATAGTACCCGTATTTTTGGCATAAAACTGAGAAAATAGCAAAATGAAGTAACCTATTTTGTATTATGCCTGAAAAACACCTATTTGAATTCATGAAAAAATTATAAAATTACACTTTTTGCGGTTTTCCCAATTTTTAATTCCACTTATTTATCATTTTTATGTTATGCGTAAATTATTATAAAAAATACAAATGTCATCGTTATTTATATTTTTAAAATTAATTACATATGATAAAATTGAAATATTTTTATTTATAATTGGAATTATTGAACTTATTAAAAAAATTTAATAAGTCGACTTATTTCTTAATCTGCTTAACCACAGTAGTGATTACGACTGCCCTCATAAGAATGATAACGGTTAACCGTTATCTCCTCATATTCTGCTAATAGAGTTACCCTTCGGTTACCCTGCAAAATGCAGATCCGTAACCAGAAAAAATTCAGAGGGCTGATTACCTGGGTGTAATGGAATGAGCGACTTTTTTTTAATTTGAATATATTTTAATGTTTTATAGATTTTAGTTATAAGCGCGTTGCGCGCTGCGCGTAATCTCAAATTTAATAAAGCTTAGCGCCATAGGCATTTTTTTTATAAATTTCATGGTCATATTTTTTTCAAAAACACGGAATTTGAAAAGCAAGTTATTTTCTGAAACCTTTTACTCAAAATTCTTGGTCGGACCCGACGCTGTGATTACATTATTGGTAATTATGGCGAAAATTTTAATTTCCAAACACTTTAAAATTTTATAAACAAATTTGCTTATACAATAAAAAAATACAAAAAAATAAATTAAAACTATTATGGAATAATTATTTCATATTACTTTTAATTACAATTTGCCCACACGTTTAATTCTGATCAGAACTCGAGTTTGTGGTGACTACATTAAGTGTAATTTTCAGCGCCGCAGGCAATTTTTTTTAGAAAGCCTAAGTAAAAAATAAATAGTTCTTAAAAAAAAAACTAATAAATGAGTTTTTGATAATTATAACTAGTTTTTTTACACTGACATAGTAAGAATGAAGTAAAAAGATGCCTATCAAGTCTTGAAATTGCAAAATAAACACTTTTTTAATTTTTCGTATTTATTTATTTATTTATACCTTACAGAGTCATGGAGAGCCCCAAATAAGCTTTTGGCTTGTGCTAGGGGCTCTTCATTAATATGTACACCCCAATGCTGTTTCAATTGAAATACTGTGCTTGCATAACAAATTTTAGGTTACTTGAACCTTGACACCCGCCCAACTCCGTTTACTGATTCAAAAAAAACGCAGGCACACAAAAAAAAGTCTTGTCACCCAGGGGTCGCTGAATCCGAATCTGGGGTTGGTTTGGCTCGGACAGATCACATTTCGCTCCTAACCTCAAAAAAGTGCTAAAATGTATCAACTTTCATCACTTTTTTGAAGTTATTAACGAAATGCGATCTGACCGAGTCAAATCAACCCCGGATTTGAATACAGAGACCCCAAAAAGGCATGCCTGTGTTTCAACTTCCATTACTTTTTTGAGGTGGAACGGAATGCGATCTGACCGAGTAAAACCACCCCCGGATTCGGGTTCAACAACCCCAAAACGTATTTTTTTTTCGCGTGCCTGTGTTTTTGAATGAGTAAACGGAGTTGGGCGGGGGTAAATAAATGTTCAATTAACCAGAAATTTGGTATGCAAGCATAGTTTTTCAATTAAGGGCATATCCACAGTCTCGTATAAGAACGTAATACATAAGAATGCGATGCCGTGATTGGCTTGAGGTGCCGCGGTGTATCTTGTAATCCAATCACGGCATCGCATTGTTATGTTTTATGTTCTTAGGCAAGCTTATTAATAGGCCTTAAAACAACATAGAGGGAGTGCATATGAAAAATTAAAAAAATAGTGTTTTTTTGCAATGCCCTAGCCTTTATTGACTGGTATAAAATTTATTTTAATAGCTTTTATAGTAGGTAATGCGACAAATCGAGAGATCTGTATCAGGTGAATCACGTTATAAACTGTACAATGTACAGGTGTTACAGACAAGATTAAATAACTAGTTGTTTATTTGTTATCTCTAATATTTAAATAATATTAATGTAAATACTACGTGTGAACATTTTAAACATACTTTTCTATGGAAATTTTAACTATCACAGGCCCACTAAAAAGTAAGTTTAATTAATATTAAGCTAAATATATTTTTGGGCGCTGACCCCTAAAGGTCTTATTTGGCTGAATTTTGGATAGTGTCCAAGGATACAACTCCTAAAAAACAATATTTTAGGTGCTACAGCACTTTGAAAATCTTGAGAACCTCGGTGCACTGTTATTATAGAAAAGTGGCTTCAGTCAGATTTGGCTGAAATTTGGATATAATAGTGTTTGCCGGCACAATTCCGAAAATTCAATAGTTTATTACAGAATTTCAAAGTTCTCGAGCAAGCTCGTCCAACATTCTTTATTTTAGTTTCTTGAAAAAATCATGGGTCCATCGAGCTTTTTCATTATCAAATTCTTCTTCAGCGCCCAAAAATATAGCCTGGTTTAGACTTTTTGTATGAGTAGTTCTTTTTTTGTGGGCCGATGTATTTAGTAATGATTTGTTTACTACAAACCAAATGCAACCTTTTCACATTACTTTTTTTAGTCCGAATAAGTCTGAATAGACTTATTAAATATAAATTATACCTAAATAAATTTACTTAGATATGTTAAAATAATTTGTACAATGTATAATAATATGTCATATTATTAATAAATTTTGTTATTAAATTAAAGTGCCTTTATCATAATTTTAACAATAACATGTTATGATACAGTTGTTTTTTTTTTTGGTGTAGAAATTTTTGTAGACATTGCCGCAATAATAAGGATTAATTGGTTTGGAAAACAAGATACAACTTCTGACTGAAAAGGGAATTTAAATGACTATTAAATTAAAAGTTATACATGCATAATTTAAAGTCTGCATATACAGGATGTCCAGTAAATTATGTCATTAATTTTAAGGGGTGATTCTACATAGGAAAATATGGAAAAAAAGTTTCATAAACATGTCTAAAAATGCGTCGTAAGGGAGCTAAGCCCCTTTGAAAGTGGCTAAAAAATTCGGTTTTTATTTAATAGCTCAGGAACGTTTTGAGGTACAGCAATAAGGTTTTGAATGTAAACTAACCATAATAAGGCCCATCTTCGTATGCTATCTTCATATACTTATTTTAAACAGGGGTTGCGAAACTGGGGGGCCTTATTAGTTTTTTGTCCCAAACTTTTTTCTGTGAAACTTTTTTGTAATTTAATTTTTGGAATATGATTCCTCAGGTCATAAAAAAGGTACTGTAATATTAATCGTTTTCTAAAAAAAATCATTTGAACGTGAAATTTCACGGATCGAAAAATTAAGTACTAATATGTTTAAAACCAAAATTTCAATGATGCACGTTATTCTATTTCAAAAAATAGCTTTTAAAGCTACTATGGCCCTTAAAAATGGTGCATTTTTAGGAGCCCATAGCTCCCTTAGGATTAATTTTTGGAAGTACCTGTATGAGTTTGTTTTCTTAGTTTTTGATGTACATTCACCTTGCATAATTGAAATTGAGGTTTTCAACATTTTAGTATTTAATTTTTCGTCCTCGAACCGTGAAATTTCACCTTTAAATTATTTTTTCTCGAAAACGGTTAACCTACAGTATTAGAACAAGAGTGCCTTTTTTATGTATTTTGACTTAAGGAATCATATTCCAAAAATAAAATCACAAAAAAGTTACACAGAAAAAAATTTGGGACAAAAAACTAATAAGGCCCCCAAGTTTCGCACACCCCTGTTTAAAATAAGTACATGAAGATAGCATACGAAGATGGGTCTTATTAAGGTTAGTTTACCTTCAAAACCTCGTTGCTGTACCTCAAAGCGTTCCTAAGTTATTAAATAAAAACCGATTTTTTAGCCACTTTCAAATGGGCTTAGTTTCCTTACGACGCATTTTTAGACATATGTTTATAGAAACTTTTTTTCATATTTTCCTATGTAGAATCACCCCTTAAAATTAGTGACATCATTTACTGGACATAATCTGGAAAACCGCTTATATTTAGTTTATTTCGAGGGGTAAATCACTTTTTACCCAAGCCCCAAGGAATTCAAATAGGAATTCCTTGGAATTCTCGAATGCATTTTATAGGTTTTCGAGCGAAGTTTACCCCTCGGTTTATTTATATGTAAAATGTGCGTTTTTATGAACTAGTTACCTTCATTTTAAATATGTATCTTAAATACTGCTGCCAACAAAATAATTTCCCTTTTATTCAAAAAATAAATATACAGGGTGTATTTGAAAGAGGGTACGAAATTTTGAGGGGTGATTTAAAATCACTGATTTTTCATATTGATCATATCTAATTTTGACAAAAATAACAGCCGCCATGTTTATTGAAAAACGACTTTACTGAGTTTCTGTGAAAATTAGACACTCGGTAATGCAGTATACTAGAGCAGGGCGACCACAGGTTTTGCAAATTAAGATTCCCTGATTTTTCCGATTTTTTCCTGATCAAAATTTAGAATTTTGCCATATTTTAGTACACACAAAAAAGTTTTTAATACCAATATTCGAACAAAATTTAAACCAGCGGTTCCGATTTTGAGTTTTTTTTTAAATTTATTTTTTGCTTTTTTTTGTCGGATTGGTAGACATTTATGAATAAATACTTGTTTTGTTAATAATTTATTACGCAGATCAGAGTTTTCTTCAATTTCCCTGATTTTTCCATATTTTTTTACAGATCAAATTCTCTGACTTTTTTCTGGTTTCCCTGATCTGTGGCGCCCCGTTAAAACTTTACGATAAGTAAGCCTGCAAACTGGCTGGCACAATGTGTCACGTGACCTTAGGAGCCCCAATAACAGCCGCGGCTTGCCGGTAGGCGGGTTTAAATCGGATGCTCATAGATTTTGCGGGCTTTCAAAATTTAAATTATTACCTCTACTACAGTTTACCTACCTGTAAGTAACGAGGCCCCAGTTTTCCATAGCGCCAGCGCTAAAGTCGGCTATAGCTATAAGATCAATTTTTGGCAAGGGGTAGGCAATATTAAAATAATCTTTGTAGTATGGTAACACTTTAGTTGCAACTTCTAGAGCGAACAAGCCTTGTTCTTTTTTACCCTTGGGAGTATAAACTCTAACAAGGACTCCATCAGCTGATTTATCTTCCACAAAATCATATTCTCCAATAACTGCAGCTACCAGATAAGTTGACATGATTGGAGTTTTTTCAAACGTGTATCTGACAAGGTCTTCTTTCTTATCTGATGTTTTCACAGGCATATTGGACAAAGCAACTAAATCTTTAGGTACAGTTAGGCTGATATCAAACGTAGCTTTTAAAGCCGGTTCGTCCCAGCATGGAAAGCATCTTCTAGCATCAGTGGACTCGAATTGCGTGACGGCCGCGTACGATTCTACGCCGTTTTCGTTTAAGTATTTACTTCTGTACAAGCCCTTCATTTTGTCGTTGATTTCACCCTTGAAGGTAACATGTAAATTAAACTCTCCAGGTGGGATGGCAGTATCGAATTCGAACCTGGCCAACTCTTCTTCTGTGCATAATTTTATATTTGGTTTTAATTCACTGTCGCCTTTAAGTACTACTGAGTCTAGTTGTAGATCTATTGCATTAAGTACGATTTCACGAGTTTCTTTAAGAACCTGAAAATAAAAGACGTATAATTAGGAGCTTATATAATGGAAGCAAAAACAAAGTAAATTTTTAGAGGCGTTTTGAGATCATCTGGAAGACCGGAACCATATATTTGTTTTATAATTTAATAACCTGCAAGGTTCCAAATTATTAGTAATTGGGTTTTTATAAGTATTTTTCTTTGGTTATTGGATAATAAATATTGCGTTTGTTAGTTGCGCTATTTTCCAAACCTTCCAGCAGGCGCTCTTGTATAATTTACGTGTAATATTTGTTTACAAAAAGGTATTGTAAAAATGATAAAATTTGCAGTACGTATAAAGTTTCTTCATATGTCGAAACCATACGAATGTCTTTGCGCTAGATTTTTTTGAAAAATACCTGAAATCCTGAACTTGAAGAGTTTCGCAAGACAGCCATCGTATACGGAATATACGCGCATCTACACGAAGGTTAAACAGGTAATCGACTGATTTAGTATAGACTTGCAAGAAGAATTCGTATCCCCTGCGCATCCCTGCATACCTTTTACTCAACTATAGTATATTCAACTTCAAGATGAAGTAGAAGTAAATAAAAGAATCGCGCACGCGGCAGCTGGCGCGTGGTTTCATTGGTTAAAACACTTGAATGTTGCGAGAGTAGGATTGTAGAAAATTAAACAGGTCAGTACGTGAGCACTTGCGATGAAGCGTACAATGCATTGCAATGGACCGTTATATAGAAATGTTTTGTTTTGAGTCCTACCCTGTCACTAAATCCGTTGTCACGTGCGTTTGTTTACACTTACTTCATTTTGAAGTAAATATACTATAAATAATAAGTCGCCACTGGCGCCTTAGAATCGGAACGATTGATATCGATATCATCCGAGAGGAGGCCAGCCTGGCAATAAAAAATTTACTTTGGAGTGTATACAACGTGATTGGTGCTTGGTCAAATAACATGATTTGTCGCGTTATTAATAGAGCTATCAACTAAATTTTTATATCAGTGAATATAGATCCAAAAAGCTACAAGTTTGCAAAAAACTAAACTTTTCCACTAGCTTTTGTTTTTGAGCTACGATTACACTTATTTAATTTTTAAACATAACTTTAACTGAAAATCCAAAATTTCGAAAATTCATTTATTTTTTCCTATAGTAAATTTATTTTTTAAACCAATTTTATTATTTTTGCAACTTAAATCCATTTCTGAAAAAAAAAGGATATTTAATATTTTTAAAAACCCTCGTATGTCAGCAAAAAAGTACGCAAGTAAGTGACATCAAGTACCTAGCGCCTAGATGGAAATAGTGTTTTTTCCTTTTTGTCCTGTTGACTGTTCAAATACTCTGTTTCTCGAAAACAAAAGCTAGTAGAAAACTTTTGTTTAAGCAAACTTGTAGCTTATTAGGTCTATTATTAACTTGTATACATTTTATTTTGATAACTCTAATAATAACGTCATAATACGAGTGATTTCTGTTAGGTGAATCATCCTGTATAAAACGGATAGATCATCTGTAGATTTCTCCTGAGCTTTTAAAATTTTAACACTAATAGATATTGAAATTGATGACATTTAAGCTCAAACGACATTTTTTTTTTGTAAAAAATGGATTATTGCAATCTATGATACACGGACGAAAACTGTTTTCAGGGAAGTTACGGAGATTGCCAACCAAGCTCAGGGAGTTTTTTTTTGTTCTTGTATAATAAATTACTATGTTACATTTCCCCATGCGAAAATAAGACAAAACATAAACCTGGAAACGTCCTATGGTAGGTAGGCGTCACGACGCTTTAAAATAATTTTTTGACGGCTGGAATGATAAAAAGTATTTTTTCCGAAACAAAGCCCAATTAATACAATGTACAATGTATGTGTTGTACATGGACAAGTTAATAAAAAAATAATTAAAAATTAATCTTTAAAAGAAATGTAGCTATTTAAAAACCATCCTGTATAAAAAAACACAAATTTTCAAAATTTATTACAGAATTTTACATTATAAGCATAAAAACAACATCAGTCTCATACTGGTATCTATTTTTATTAGATCTAATAAAAATAGAAACCTCTATCGGAGAGTTTAATGTTTTTATTCATTTAAAAACCAAAACAAACAAAAGCCAATTTTTTGTGGAAACACCGGTTAGCCGTACGGTTTTTATCCCCACCACTAAATTCGTATAACCGACAGTTCTCACAAAAACGCATTGGTTATTTTCTTGAGGTTTTGACAAGTACCCAACCTAACTTCTCCCAAAAAACTGATAAGGTATATATTTTTTATCTTTCCTTTGGATAAGATATGATGAAAAAGCACTTAAACTACATTTCCAAGTTTATTTGCTCATGGGGAAGGTAATAAACAACAATGATAAGTTTAAATAGTTTTTTATATAAGAATTTAATTTTAAACCACATAAGCAAACACTTAGAAGTTAGAAAATAAAAGTTGAAATACCTTACCTACTCTATTTTTTACATTTTGCATACAAATCGAGAAAAATTCCCACATGCCTGTAAATTATGGTGTAAATAAACAATTTATAGGTAACTCACCTCCGAACATGTGTTAGACGCGGTTACTGCCGGTTCGTGACGTCATCGCTTCCCCTCACTTACCGTATGTAACCGATTCTCACAAAAACGAGTTTCAGTAACCTGGTTAGTTCCGGTGACCCGACAAAAATTGATTAAATACTCTAGAAAGATGTTATTGTACTATTCAAAGCGCCTGCGCTAGAATAGTATTCTAAGAATACGGTAGTTTCGAATTTTTAAAAAATTTCAAAAATCGTCCTAGACCAAAAATTCATGGATATAAATTTGTTTCATGAAAAAATAAGCAACTTTTTGTATATGTCTGTCTGTACGTCGGTCCGTCCGATATCACGATTTTTGTGAACACGATAACTCAAGAATGAATAATCGGATAGACTTGAAATTTTTAGAAAAAATCAAGTTCTAAGAGGGGAAGATCCATGAAAGTAATCCTCCCAAAAACAAAAAAGTTGCGTTACGTAATACTTGAACGCTCCCTAATAGAGAGTAATATTAATACTAAATTACAAAATTCATATAATTTTCTTTTTACTGTTTTATAGGAAATTTTTTAAAATCAAGTTTTAAAATAACCTACAATATAATTTTAAATTTACGGTATCAAATTCGGCAAAATTTTGAAATTTCTTTTACAATTCTAGTACCCATAGCCGGTAATTAAATTGCAGGATATATTTTTTACAGTGTACCTTTCAGAAAGTTTCTGGTATACCACGAAATTCGTGGCACGATCTTTCAACAGATTTCATTTGCTATAGTTCGTGTAAAGATGCAAGTCGCTTTCAAAACAACTTTACACTAGGATATTTCACGAACGCTTTGACATAGAGACTTGAAATTTAAACAATTTTTTTCTACTATTTAGAAAATCTTTTTTCCAAATTTCAAGTCTCTGGGTCAAAACGTGTTTGAAATATCGTAGTGTTGTTTTTCAAGCGACTTTCATCTTTACCCGAACTATCTGGAAATCCAGATATGCTGATGAAAACCATAACATAAACCACATCGTGGGCTTACAAGCAAAAGGCAGTAAGTCAGTTTAGTTGAATCAAGCTACTTTATTTTTGGGAGGGACATTATTATGTCCAAACATGTAATTGTGATTTGCAATAGTTCTTTTTCCAAAAAAAAATATATACAACAATTAAAAAATAAAAATTTGTCAACATCTCAAAACCATGTTTTATGACTTAGTGCTCTTTGCTGGTAAGCCCACTAGGCAACACGGTTTCTTGCCCTGACTGGAGTCATGTGTTTTTGAACTAATTTTGGGTCGCTGATACCGAATCTGGCCCCAGAATATTTCTATTACCTAAGGTTTCTAAGAAAAATGAGATCAAAGTGGTAAAAAATCATTATTTTAGCCCTCTATTGTTCTAAAATCATGGGAGATAACATTATTCTGAGGACAAATTGAGATTCGGCGACTCAATATTAGTTAAAAAACACCCAACTTAGAATATGGAAACTAAGTTTATAGGTAGAATAAATAGGGATATTATGAAAATATATTTAAAAAAATGGATCCTGTGACAAAACTAAGTAGGGGTGGAAGGTAAGGAGAGGGGTGCATAAGAAGACAAGCTTATCGCCACGTGCTCATGCTAAAAATCGGCAAAAATCATCCCTAGGGGGTCAAAAATGAACTAAAAATATTTTACGTAATACAGTTATTATATAATAAGGTAACATTTTTATGATGCAGACCATTAAAAAACACGACAAAAAATACGAATATTTTTTTTATAAATTATTTTTAAATTGGCATAATTACCTGCACTTAAATTTAAAAAATATGACTGGACGCTTGATTTTTAGAAACAAAGATGTCAATAACCACTGTTTATTAACCAGTATGTCCTCTTCTGTTCTCAGGCAAAACATTTACGCCCAAAACATTATTTAACCAATCGTCTTCCATTGCGAAATTAAATTGGAGATAATTTTATGTTTATGGAGGATAACGCCACAAGAAAGGTTACCAATTTTCTACAGCAAGGGAATTTTCAAAGAATGAACTGGCCAGCAAACTCACATGACATGAATCCTTGTGAGAACGCGTGGGATATTCTAAAAAGGGTAATTTTGAATAGAGATAACCCTCCGTTCACCCTTCAGGAACTAATGGTTGCTGCCCAACAAGAATGGAACAACATATCGCAGGAAGCCGTTAACAACCTTTTTATTGGCATGCACAACGTGTTAATGTTTTGTTTGAGAACAGATGAGGACATACTGGTTATTGATTATTGACGTCTTTATTTTTCACATTTTGTGACGACTTTGATTTTTTTCAATAGAAATTTATTGATACTTTTTTTTTAATTTAATTTCTGGTTATTAACCAGTATGTCCTCTTCTGTTCTCAGGCAAAACATTTACGCCCAAAACATTATTTAACCAATCGTCTTCCATTGCGAAATTAAATTGGAGATAATTTTATGTTTATGGAGGATAACGCCACAAGAAAGGTTACCAATTTTCTACAGCAAGGGAATTTTCAAAGAATGAACTGGCCAGCAAACTCACATGACATGAATCCTTGTGAGAACGCGTGGGATATTCTAAAAAGGGTAATTTTGAATAGAGATAACCCTCCGTTCACCCTTCAGGAACTAATGGTTGCTGCCCAACAAGAATGGAACAACATATCGCAGGAAGCCGTTAACAACCTTTTTATTGGCATGCACAACGTGTTAATGTTTTGTTTGAGAACAGATGAGGACATACTGGTTATTGATTATTGACGTCTTTATTTTTCACATTTTGTGACGACTTTGATTTTTTTCAATAAAAATTTATTGATACTTTTTTTTAAATTTAATTTCTGGAGGTGTACTCATTCCATAAAAATAACCTTAAATGTGATAAAGCATTTCAATTAAATGTAGAATTGAACCCACATATTTTTTAGAATAATTTTTGTTTACGTTTCTAATTAATGGGGGGGGGCAAGAATTTTGGCGATGTGTGTATTTACTTTTTACGAATAAACTAAGCAAAATAACAAAATATTTGTACGAATATTTTTGTAGAGAATTTTATAATCAACAAATTAAGTTCTATAAAATTTTTATACAAATTTGATAGTTTTGCCACAAATGAGCAATTAAGTAAACTCTGTACTTTCTTTTTAACCTTTTTATATTTATTTCGCGTACTTACTATGACAGTAGGTCCTTGGCATATAGATTTTTGAATTCCTCGTATTTTTTTTAATATACCCTAAAATTTTCAAAATCCTGCTCTTTACAGAAAATATTTTGGAAAAAAACGTCATTATTTCCTGGACTTGTATCTCAAAAATTTTAGGTGCTGAAATTTTTCTAAGGTCAGATTCGGATTCTACGCCCTCAAATTAGTAAGAAAAATTTACTTTCCGATCGGGACAAAAAAAAAGTTGCGATTTGTTGCTTAGTGTTATTAAAACATTTAAATGTTTCCTCCAAGATTAAATCAAGCTTGGTTTTCTCATAAGAATTCCTGGATTTATATGGACTTTCTCTAGGAGCACTAGATCAAGTCACATGAAATTTCATACGGTTTTAAAATTTCCATCTGAAAATTCATGAGATTTTGTGAGTATTGGAACCCGTTTTTATAGTTTTTTTTTTTTAATTTTCAAATTTTCAATGACAAAAAGTGAGTTATTTTTTTACCATTTTTTGCCAATTCTTTTTGGTCATTTTTTTGCTTAAATCATATTTGGCACTAGAAAATATTTGTACACGTATCTGAGACTTCTGAGATTTTTGTATGACCTCCGAAATGTTTGACATAAAAAAAAATCTAAGATTTCTGAAAAATCTAAGAAATCTTGTTGAGATTTCTGTTGAGATTTTTAAAAGACATCCGAAATTTGTACAAGGACTACCGTATAGGCGTAGTAGTTCTCAACTTTTGGTCAATTTTTTTTAAGGTACCTTTTTTTTAGTCAAAACTACAATAGCAAGACTCCACTAACTATTACCTTCAAGTAATAGATGAATATTACCTATAATATAATATTATTAGGGTCCATCTAAAATGCGGAATACGTATTATTTAGTGGAACGCTGCGGAACGGGTACTTTAAATTATTCGATCGGGCTGAAATTTTGTATGCTGACTTTACAGACCTTCCTGCACCCCATCCTAAAATTTCAACCCCATCGGACAATATTAATTGGTGGTTTCCGCCTGCAAAACGATTTTTTTCTGCGGAACGGTAAAAAACGAGTACTTTAAATTATCCGATCGGGCTGAAATTTTCTACGTTAACTTTAGGGACCTTCCTGCACCCCATACCACAATTCCAACCCCATCAGACAATATTTAAAGGTGGTTTACGCCTGCGAAAGGATTTTTTTCTGCGGAACGGTAAAAAACGAGTACTATAAATTATCCGATCGGGCTAAGTCAACATACAACATTTCAGCCCGATCGAATAATATAAAGTACCCGATTTTTACCGTTCCGCAGAAAAAATCGTTTCCCAGGCGAAAACCACCCTTAAGTTTTGCCCGATGGGGTTTTAGGAGGGGTTGCAGGAGGGTCCTTAAAGTCAACATACAAAATTTAAGCCCGATCGGATAATTTAAAGTACCCGTTCCGCAGCGTTCCGCTAAATAATACGTATTCTGCAAAATATAAATCCTATTATTATGCATGCAAACTCTATTAGTAGGTATGTTCATTAAAAATTTCTCAATCAATAGATTTTATTCTTGTATTGTGAACGTATTTTTTTAACAAGACAAAGGAAATTGCTAAGATTGTTTTAATTAATTTGTTCTTGAATAATCAATACATAGGTAAGGTATTTTCATGCTATAAAAAACCTGATGCGTTTCGTTTGAATCTATTGTTTTTACATCAATTAAAAAATACTGACATCAACAAAAGAATATTTTCCTCTATAGCACGGTGTTTTTTTTTTTTAACTTTTTGTTTCCGACCCCTGATTTTTTTTCATAAATTGATTAAACACACCATAAGAAGCAATTTTTAATATTATTTAATGTATCTATTATTGGATAGATCTATACAGAATGAAAATTCTCGAGATCCTTAAATAAAATTTATCTTATCTTATCTTAACTCCCATAAGGGCCTCAACCCGCCCCAATTTTTACAAAACCAACCCCATTGAGATTCTCAACCTTCTTAGTTTAAGAAGGTTGATCAAGTTATAGAAACATAATCCAAATTTTAAATTCAAATATGTCAAAGAGTTCTCAAGTTAAAGTTAAAGTCAGAATTCTGACTTTAAAGACAGAATTCTGTGTATAAAGTCAGCACAGGGCTCCCACCGAAATTTTTCAGATTTTTTTATGACAATTTTAGGCATTTTATGACAAATTTAATGAAAAAATATTTGGACAAAAAAGCGGAAATCTTCCATTTTAAATCCTTATTCTACAACACCCGGGACGGACCGAGACAGTCGAAGCCTCAGAAAATTTTATGATGTATATTAATTTTAAAACAGTGTTGCAATTCAAAATTTTATAAAAATGCAAGAAAGCTCTATCACCTCAAGTGATTTTTTATTTAAATTTAAGTTTTACAAACTTGAAAAGTGACGACAAAAAAATGGTCATCAGCCCTCCATCAACTAAGTTAACGCCGCAGGCGACATTTTTTACGAATTCTGTTAATTGACATTAATTTAATACTGTAAAAAAAATGTTAAAAGCCTCGTTAAAAGCCCTAGTGCCAAGGCGAAATTTTTTACGAAAGGACCCGCTAATTTGCTCATCAAATAAAGTATAAACTAAAATAAACTGTCGACATCGGAACTCCTCGAACTCGGGTCCCGGGGAAGGTTTACTCTAAATTCGGCCCCGCCTCCAACATCCCTTTCTTTAGATATAACCCTTTTAAAAATAGGTTATTTGCCCATTTGCCCCATCCCGATTTTTACCAAAAAGATTTCCAACAAGAACTTCAGGAAGCGAAGGTATGTACCAAATTTAGCTCAAAGCGTTTTTGAGTTATTGTACCCACAAGAATCACCGGACCACCCTGAGGGGTGGTGGTTTTGGACCAGAAATGGTTTCAGGGACCTCGGAAACCCCTATATGCCAATTTTTACGAAAATACTGTAATCGTTTGAAAATTATTACTCCTGCAAAGATGAAGTTAAAACAGATTCAAATTAAAAATTGCCTTTTACCCCCAGTGGATGAAGTAAGAAAATATTTATTCCAAAACTGAGTTCAGCAACCTAAAAAACCCTGTATAGAAATTTTCACTAAAAAATATTGTAAATATTTAAAAATAATTACCCCCTGTCCACCGGGGGTGTAGAATAAATGTATGAACAGATTCAGTTTCAGCGACCTCAAAAACCCCCATACAATTTTAAAGAAAATATTAAAAATATTTAAAAATAATTTCCCACAACAAAAATAAACTTCTTTCCCAGGTCGCTCTAAAGTATAGAGTATGAGTATTTTTATGAAATTTTATGACTTTTATGACAGTAATTTTATTTTATAACGATTTTAGGACAAATTGGGTCATTTTATGACATTTTATGATTTTATGACAAGTGGGAGGCCTGTCAGCCCCTTCTTACCTTTCTGCCCCCATACATATTTTTTATTTTTTAAGGAACACTGTATTATGTAATACGTAAGCCGTCACAGAAATATTGACTGTATTGCTATCTGGATTTGTCGCGTTCCTTCTAAGGAGGGCAGTATAATGATTCCGTTTTTCGTTTGTGAGATATGGAACCCTAAAATATCCCAATATATTTTTTTCCTTATGGCACTATATTATCTCCATGATATGGGGCTGTTCAAAAATTACATCACTCACATGGAGGAGGGTTTGTTGCCTCGCAAAAATAGCGAAAATAGTGCGAGATATTTTGAGGCATTAAAATTTGATGAGCACCCAGTGGGGGTCCCGCATCACAAGTTTAAGCCTCCTAAAAGTGTGACATGATTTATAAACAAGCCCTATACAGACTTTTTTTTGCGTAACTTAAATTCTAACACTATTTTACCGCTTGTCGTAACTAAATATCAATTTGGGATAAATAGACGTAACTATAGCCACTCCAATAAATCTTGACCATTTATGTGAGGTTACATTTTGTATTAACAAAAAATTACAAGTCTATAATGAAGTTATGCTAACGTAAATATTAAACAATAAATATACGCCGGCATATGTTAATAAAATCATAAATAAATTACGCCGGCATATGTTAATAGAATCATAAACCACAGACCTACCTCAATTTGAATGGAAACTTCTCCTTGGAAAGTGAGAGATTTTAAATCAGGTATTAGATCAAGTTTATAATGTTTAGGCTTAACTGTGTCCGGTAATCGTTCAAAAGGTTTTGCTGCATGCATTTTTTCGATTAATTTTCTTGAAATTGAATAGAATCTGTTACTAGAACTACAACTAAACTCACTACTGCGGCAAAAATCGAACTCACTTCGTCCCACTGACACAACTACCGAATGGTCGACGCGAAAACCGTTTCGATTTCTACGGAAGTGGGGAAAAAGATATCCAAGTAACGGTACTTTTTTAATGCACAAATTTGTGTTTATTTCGCTCGTTTGGATTGATTTTTTTGCTAGATGCAAACGTTTTGTGACAGCCGTTAAAAATGACATTTAGAATTTATAAATTAGAAAAAGAAAGAATAATCACATGTGCGACTGAAAAAAGCTGTGTTTATAAATGTCTAAAATCAAGATCTGAATGAAACAAATCAAAAAATTCTATGATTTTTCTTAAGTAAAAAACTGACTCGGACAAAAGATCTAAGAAACTCCATATTTTTTGTTGCAGTTCGATCCCCCAAGCTATTGCTCTTCAGCTCTATTCTTGACCAATGGCAAAAATAATTCGCATACGCCGTTACTAAGCAAGCTAATATGCGATTGGTTGTATCATAGCAACTGCGTATGCGAAATATTTTTGCGAATGGTCAAGAATAGGGCTGCTGGTTCCGTCCCTAGTTTTTAGAATCTAAAGATATCTCATATAATATGAGTCATATAAGTCGTTTTCCATTAGGCTGAGTACTCAAAATTTGAGTCTCAGATCATACTCGGTTAACTGTTAACTGTTATATGCTCCCTGATTGGTTGGAATTGGCGGTTAACTGAGTTTATAATCTCAGTTAAATGGTTAGTGCCTCGGTGTAGTTACTTGTAGTCGAGGTTAGGCAGCACGTATTACAGTATATTGTATAGTAAGTTGCCTACAATAAATGTGCGGCGTACATTCTCAGCAACTGAACATGCGCAAAATGTTCTAAACATCCATTATTACTCATCATTATTGTGTTTTGTGTCTCCTTGTTTATTTTGTGTTTGTAAACATCTAATAATATTGCTTACTGAGTAAAACGGGGTTCATATTCAATTACCTGATTTGATAATGAATAAAGATTATATTTTGGGTAAGTAACATTATTCTATTATTATTAAAAAGTATTTTTGTTTTTGTGCTGTCAAATCTTTGACCTATTTGTCTTTAGTTTTTAGCCAAAAATGTCGCAAGAAGATGTAAATTTGTCCACTTATTTAAACAAATTAGAATTAGTACATAACATATCTAAAAAACAACAACCTGAAGCAAAAACCAACCCTTTCATGAGACGAAGAAGGTCAAAATCTCTTTCAAGTATAAACTTTGGCCCAGGCTGTGAATGCATAAAGAAAACTCAAAATGTTAGATATACAAAATCATTTAAACGTTCCAATAAGAAACTGCTACGTGATCCCATATTAAAATTTATTAAATGTACGAACAATGAATGTAAAAATGTAAAATCATTAAAAGTTAAGCGTAAAGAAAAGCTTTTTGGACAGAATAGTAAACATGAAGGACAAAATTTCAAATCAATTGTGGATGCTTGTAATCAACTATCATTAGATAACAACGAAGCAGATTTAAGATATATGCAACCCAGTTTTTTAAATGCCCGTTGTCAATCGGCTAGCAACGTTCATAGGCCAGAGAGTTCAAATATGGGTAGTTGCTCACATCAAGCTAGAATGAACATTTCTCCTCCATGTGATGTTACAATAGATGAACTAGCAAGTTATTTTGAAACATTTGTTCATATTCCTAAAAAAATGAGCTCAATGGCTGAAATGATGTACATTTAACAATAATTATAATTTAATGTATTTATCCATTTATTTTTAACTAAACTTGATTATGATTAATGTTTTGTAAAATGTTTTACTTAATACAGATAAAGGACATGGCAAACTTCTCATGGATTTTTGAAACCAATGGAATTTAATGAAGTTTTGGTATGTTGCCATAATTAAAGTAGAACTCGGTTATAATGAGCACTAGTTATGATGAGATCTCAGATAAAAGGAACACATTTTTAGCCCCAATATACAGGGTATTTACTAAGTACAGTATGTTCAGGGTGTACGGTATTTTCAGGGTGTACTTCCTCACCAAAAAATAAGAAAAAAAGTTCCTATAAACATCTCCTAAAACGCCTTCCAAGGTGGTTCCAAAAATTTGATTTTTATTTAATAACTCAGGAACTCATTTTGTTATAGCAATGATGTATTGCATGTAATCTATCTCTAATAAGACCTATAACCTATTTTAACTAGGGGCATCTAAAATGGGGGTCCTTATCACTTTTTTTTGCCCAAAGTTTTTTTCTAAGTAACTTTTTTGTGGATTTATTATCAGAATAGTATTCCTCAGGTAAAGATTCATAAAAAAAGGTACTCTAGGTGTAATAGCATAGGATTAACCGTTTTCAAGAAAAATTCATTTGAACATGAAATTTCACGCATTGAAGACGAAAAATAAAATACTAAAATGTTGAAAACCAAAATTTCAATAACGCAGGGTGAATGTACATTCAAAACTAAGAAAAAACTTTATAAACAGGTTATTCTATAAATCTATCCTAAGGGAGTTATGGTCTCCTAAAAATACTCCATTTTTAAAGGGCCATGCAAGCTTAAAAAACTATTTTTGGACCTACATGTATAGAAACCTTTTCCTAGTTTTTGATGTAGAACCACCTCGCGTCATTAAAATTTAGGTTTTCAACATTTTAGTATTTAACTTTTCATCCTTGAAACGTGTACCACGTTCAAATGTTTTTTTCTCGAAAACGGTTTATCCTACGGTATTAGAACAAGAGTACCTTTTTAATTTGTCTTTACCTGAGGAATCCTATTCTGATAATAAATTCACAAAAAAGTTACACAGAAAAAAGTTTGGGGCAAAAAAGTGATTTTTCTTATTTTGGGTAAGGAATTATTTTTATTTATTGATTTATTTGGACAATATACAGAGGCAAAGATATCGCCAAATAAGCATATCGCCGTGTTACCTTAACTACCTCGTATCTCCAAATTCACAGGTTTTCAGGGGACACAAAAAACCGGTTAACTTTAAAATTATTATTTTTTTATTGTAATATAGACAAATATAAGTGTAGTTATTTCTTCTGGACCCTTCAAGCATAAAAGGTAGCAAAATTATTAGTTACGTCAGTCAAATATTAGAATAATGGAGATACGAGTTAGTTACAGTAACTATTATTTCCAAGTCGTAACCCTGTACTGGAGATACGAGGTTGCTCAATTAAAAACTGTGAAATATTTAAGGCATGTAAAAAGTCCAAACGAATTGAGATAAAAAAAGAGGGGTAAAAAACCATCTTATGGGTAATATATTTTCACTTATAAGTATTATATTCTCAGATTCATATTCAGTGGCATCTAAAACCCCCATATACCAATTTTTACGAAAATTTTCCCTCGTCCCTCAGGAGGTGGAATTACATAATTTTTCTTCTAAAATTTAATATTAGCTTTCTTAAAAGCCTCTGTATACCAATTTTGATAAAATTATTGTGAAAATACACTGCCCAGTAAAACAGCTTTCTTAATTTTTTCTCCCCCGAGCGTGGAGTGGAATCACAAAACATGGCAAAAAATATTGTCAATAATTAAATATTATTACCCCCTGCCCCAAGGGGGTGAAGTTAGACCATTTTTCTTATCAGATTCACTTTCATAAATCTCGAAAATCCCAATATACCAATTTTCAAGGAAACTACCCCCCGCCCCTCAGGGGTTAAAGTAAGATTTTTTTATTCTAAGATTTAGTTTAAGCGACCTCAAAAACACCTATATACCAATTATCAATAAAATATTACAAACATTTTAAAATAATCACCCCCACCTCCCTTCGGGGATGAAGTTAGGAAAAATTTATTATCAGATTCAGTTTAAGCTACCTCTAAAACCCCCAGATACAAATTTACACGAAAATATGGTAAATATTTAAAAAAAAAGTACACCCCGCAAGCCGGGGGTGTATTAACGTTTTTTTTTTTTAATTTAGCTTAAGCGACCTTAGAAGCCCCTAGATATATATTTTCACCACTGGGGGTGAGATGGAGGGGTAGTAGGTCTTTTTTACTTCACCAATATATTTTCCGCATCCAAATATATAAGTATGCAAAGTTTTATCTTCTTACTTAGATATTTTCACCTGCGGAAAATTGCTTATTTGTTAGGCCTGATATTGGAGATACGAGGTAGTTACAGTTATTTATTTTAAGTAGTAAAGGAGATACGAGGTAATTAGTTCCACATAACTTATAAACCAATTGGAATTTTAAACTAGGACTTTGTTTAGGTCATTACTAATCATGTACAGAATTGATTAGTGCAAAAAACCGAAAATCGAATTTTTGGAGATACGAGGTAGTTAAGGTAACACGACGATATGCTTGTGCTAGGGGCTTTCCATTAATTACACACTGAAATTACGTAACGTACTTAGTAAACACCTTGTAGATAATATGAATAATATATTATCTTCACATATATTTTGGTCAAATTATAATGAACACTTCATTCAAATGAAAATTTTTTAAGGGTCCCAATGAATCATTACATCTGAGTTCCACTGCATTGCCTGAAAAACTAAATATTTTTACTATTGTGCTAACCTAACACAGTGGCTTCTAAGCCACTAAAGAGTGTGTAGTCATGGAGCCATTTTTATTTGCTTCCCCACTTATTTTAAACCTCTTAGGTCATTAGAAATTGTTCCAACAATTTGACATTTAAAATGTCCATAGCACTAAAATTTACGAATTTCTACCATAAATGTCCGTCAAACGATAAATAAACATTTTAAAAAGTATCAGATAGGACTGAATTTATTTTTACTTAATGCATATTATAAGCAAATATTGGAATGCATTAAATAAAAATAAATGCGGTCCGATTTGAAACTTTTTAAAACGCTTATTTATCGTTTGACTCACATTAAATGGTAGAAATTCGTAAATTTTAGTGTTAGGGGCAACTTTGGCGGATTGTCGGCACGGACTAGAATCTTTTGATCATTTTGAAATTTGGCACATAATTTTGCAGTTTTCCAATATGTATCTATAAGCTGTAGCTCTAATAAATGTGACTGAAGTTGAAAAAAAAAAAAACGGGAAATATGTTAACTTTTCGCATATCGCCTTGTAAATTCCGAAACATCGCATCTGAAAAATGGGAACTTGCCAGAGACTTGAAATATTATTTTTTATGGAATTAGTAGGGTAGTAATTTAATAATTGACTAATTTTTATTAATAAAGTTCTAAACAAATACCTATTTAATTGTTTAAAAAAGGATAATGTTATACCTTTCAAGTGGTAATTTTTAAGATACGATGTTTCGGTATTTACAAGGCGATATGCGATATCTTGCGCCATCATGAAACTGAATTATATATCAAAATATTCCTTACAGTATTTTTATGAAGCTGTGAAAAAAATTAGGGACCGCTCATGGGTCCTGCAGATGACAGGTCTCCCACTTGTCATAATGTCATAAAATGACCCAATTTGTCCTAAAATCGTCATAAAATAAAATTACCTTCATAAAAGTCATAAAATATCATAAAAATACTCATAATTTATACTTTAGAGCGACCTGGGAGAGAAGTTTTTCTTTTCTGAAGTTTGGTTTGGATGTAGAAGGTAGAAAGACCCCTTAAACGAAATGAGTTGAAAAGTAAATTTCCGTAAATTAATTTGTTTTTTTTGTTTGAAAATAAATTTTACCAAGTTATCTATTAAGTATAACATTTTATTCTCTAGCAAGAAAATAAAAAATTCGTGCAAGGACCGGCCTATCGCCCATATCGTAAAATGGGCATATAGGGGCTTCCGAGGTCGCTGAAACCGTTTCTGGTCCAAAGCCACCACCCCTCGGGGTGGTCTGTCCGGTAATTCTTGTGGGCACGATAACTAAAAAATGCTTTGAGGTAAATTTGGTCTATACCTTTCCTTCCAGAAGTTCTCGGTTGGAAATCTTTTTGGAGAAAATCGGGATGCAAATGGGCAAATAACCTATTTTTAAAAGGATTATATCTAAAGAAAGGGATGTTAGAGGCGGTTCCGAATTTAGAAGGAAGCTTCCCCAGGTTCGAGGAGTTCCGACGTCCACAGTTTATTTTAGTTTATACTTTATTTGATGATCAAATATGCGGGTCCTTTCTAAGTGGACCATAGACCTTACAATTTGTAAAAATTTTCGCCTTGGCACTACGGCTTTTAACGAGGCTTTTATTTTTTTACAGTATTAAATTAACGTCTATTAACGAAATTCGTAAAAAATAATAAAATTCTAAGTTTCCCCGGGGCTTCGACTGGTTCGGTCCGGCTCTGGCTAGAGATAGAGTGCTGTAGAATAAGGGTTTAAAATGGAAGATTTCCGCTTTTTTGTCCAAATATTTTCTCATAAAATTTGTCATAAAATTGTCATAAAATCATAAAAAAAATCTGAAAATTTTCGGTGGGAGCCCTGAGATGATGTAAGAAAAAATGTGCACTGCATGGGAACAAAATTACAATAATCATGAAATTTTCTATTGATTATAATCAATATTAATATTGATTATAATCAATATTACTCGTCAGAATTGGAAAAAATCGAGTAATATGATGACTTTTAGATACTATTTTTACTGTAGTATTACCACATGCTAAGAAACAGGCAACTTCTCCAACAAACAAACAAAAAGTACACAAGTTGACAGGCTGTAATTTACAAACCAGTCATCGGATCGACTTGACACCTTATTAGCTTCATCTACACCATATCCAAACTTTAAAAAGTTCGCTTAATTTTTATTTATTTTTAACCGGTTTATATAGGATAATTCGGAAATTTTGGGATTCAATTTTTATGTCAAAACTACAAATAAAATATTTTTTATCAATGAACATAAAATCACTTAAATCGGTTCAATCACGTAGGTTTTTGGCCGCTATTCCATACTGTGCGCAATGCGTTTAAAAATTAAAGGCACCGTACCATTTAAAAAAATAACCCTGTATAAATAAAACTAGCATTTCAAGAAGTAATTGAAAATATATAAATGATACACCTTGTGCCCGGGAATAACGTTTGGAAACTTCGGGAGCCAATTCCTCTAACGAAAATAAGAAAAAAAGTTTTTATGGACATGGGTCCGAAAATGCTTATTGACGGAGCTACAGCCCTCCAATGTCGGGGCCCTATATAAGGTTTTTATTTATTATCTCAGGAACGGTGCAAGATAAAATAATGAAATTCTCCACACCCACCAACTTTTTTATGCTCAATAAGATAGGGTAAAAATCATCTCAAAATTTTCACCAGTGGTGGGTCAAACTGGGGGGTGGGGGTTAAAAATGACCCTCACTTATTTAATTGTATTTTTTTTCAATTTTGATGTGAAATTCTAAAATGTTAAAGCTTTTCATGACAAAAAGGTACTCTTGTTCAACTTTGATAAGATGCACCGTTTTTGAGTAAAATCGATTTTAACATCTCAATGCATGCCCAAAAATTTATTTAATTTTGGCTGATTTTGATTTCAAAGATGATTTTCACCCTATCTTATTAGGCATAAAAAATTTAGTGGATATGAAGAACATAGGTTTGATTTTAAATAAAAACCTTCTTTAGGGCCCCGACATTGGAGGGCTGTAGCTCCTTCAATAAGCATTTTCGGACCCATGTCCATAGAAAGTTTTTTTCTTATTTTCGTTAGAGGACTTGGCTCCCGAAGTTTCCAAACGTTATTCCCGGCACCCTGTATGTATATTGCCTTTAAAAGTTTTATTTCAGGTTTAGACCAGTTAAAGTCTTGATATAATACATAGTAAAAGACGGTAGCTAATTACCAAAATGCATTATTGTATTTTGTGATTATTATTTAAAAAGTTAAAAAAATAACAAAAACTAGAGATTCTACATAAATTTATTGTATACAATAATTAGAGTATAATACTTAATATATACATTAAGTTGAAGCTGTACAGCTGTACGTATTAGAAAAGCTAAAATATGAAATATGAAAATTAGGTGTATTTGCTTTAGATTTCACCTTCTAGTAAAAAACGTAAAACTATCCTTAGAATCTAACAGACTTCTTTTCTTTGCGGGAACTTACGCTAACCGATTGCATAGATTCTGAAACGTCATCAACGGTTTCTGACTCAGACTCGGCTACGAGTGCCCTTAATCTAGCTACTCTGCGTTCTCTTGCGGCCGATTTTTCAGCCATGGCTGCCATTTCATCGTCGATATCGTCTATTCTCTGTCTGGATTGTCTGGCTCTGGAAGCTGCAGCAGTTTCCCTCTCTTCTATGACTGGAGCGATGGCACTCCATTTTTCCATAGCCGTACCTCTACCTTCTTTTTCTTCGTTGGCGGATACATTCAATGAACGACGTTTAAATGAGACCTCTTCATCTAAAGCTCTTCTGGAGTTTTCATTTATTCCTACAGTATTCAGTATTTTATCTGATCTGTCCAACATTCTATATGTTTTGAGATTGTTTGATGTGTTCTCCAAATCTATATCATCGATTATGGATACTTTCTTATTTGCTCTGATTCTTTTTAATGTAGTTGCGGTCTGAAATCACAGAAAAGGAATATCAGAAAAATATGCAAAGATTTTTTTTTGATTTCAATTTTTGAGGATAATATGCTTGTAGATCAATCTTGTCACACATTTATAACAAAGCATGCATGTACATGTATGTAAACATGCATGTATTTAACCAATGTTGAAAAATATGAGCAAGCGGTTCAGTTTAAAGCTCTGAGATTGTTTTAAGACTTGGAGAGGTCAGGGCCCAAAAATTAAACTATAATTAAAAAAAATATATTCATGTGAGAAAAGTTTAGGAACCGATAGATTTTTTCATTTTTAACTAAAAATTAACACAAAATCTGGTGGATGACCAAAAATTAATAGCTTTATTCGGCTTTATCCAGATCCACAAAAAAAAAGTTTACCATACGAGACATGTAAGGGAACGTTCAAGTATTACGTAACGCAAATTGTACCAAAATTCATACAATTAATATCCCGGTTCCCGCGTTATTAAGGGTTGTAGAGATTTTATATTTTGGCTACTCCCCCTAACACACCCCCTATTTGGGGGGGGGGGGTAGCCAAAACATGAAATCTCTACAGCCTTTAATATCGCGAGAAACGGGGTATAAAGTGTATGAATTTTGGTACAATTTGCGTTATGTAATACTTGAACGTTCTCTAACTACAGGGTGACTACTAGTAGTATACTGGCTAAAATCGATTTTCGAAATCTGTAGGTGTCAAATTTTGGGGGTGGTCAACATTCTAGGGAGCACCTACATACCAATTTTGGACTATATAAATAGATAAATAAATAAAAAAAGTAAATATTTGTTTTTGGAGTCATTTTTCGATTATTTGAGACCAGTATCAACATTGGGGTTTGTAATTTCGAGGTAAGTGACAATTTTTTTCCTCCTGCGCAAACACCATCCTCGGCCATCCCTGAAAGTAACCCGAGCTAGTCTGGACTGGTCGCCACTGGGGGGGGGGGGCAGATTTAAACATGAAGGGCCTCAACCATTTTTGCTACGGATTTAAAAATCTATGCTAGATCGTAAAAGTGTGCTGTGTATTTTGAGCCTGTGGTGTCAGAAATACTTAACCGCCTTTCTTCTTTTTTTGTTAAAACATTCTTTTAGGCTCCATGTCTCAAAACGTAGTTAAATTACAAAGAAAAAACTGTATATGACTGTTTTCGTAGAAAATTGAAGGGGCTTTAATTTGGATTAAAAAAAATCCCTTCCAGTTTTCTTTTTGCAAATTTTGGTTTTCTGGCAGTTTTTTCGATAAACGAACGGCAAATGGGCAATTCTGACAGCATATTTGGATTTAGCAGTCCAAAATACATAGAAATATCATAGCCACGTATCTACATCTACCTTTGTTTTGTGGGCCTGAGTAATCAGCCCTGCTGGGCTCAGGATCCAAGTATGACAAGATATCTTTTAGACGATTACAGACTGTGACTGCATTTATAACTATTGTACTAGGGTCTCTGGTGTCAGGAGAATTCAGTTCTGGAATTGGGCCAACGGTATCGTTATTTTTGTCTTGAAATTTTAAAATACTTTCTATGTAAAAAAACAGGTTCAGTTTGTTCTCAGGAGTTTTTAGCTTTTCTACTGAAAGGGATCTTAAGACTGGTTTTTACTAGTTTTTGATACTGATAAAAATGACATACATCAGAATCGTTAATTGTGTTAAGTTATAACTTTTAACAATATTATTTGGTTGGTTCTTGATCTTTTTAATGAGGGTCAACATTTCTGAAAAATTAGTCTAGAAATGGGCTGCAAAGTTGGATCTAAAAACATATAGGTTTTTTTGGATCAGTTGTTGTTTTATTTAGTTGATGTTCTTGTGTTTTGGCACAATAAAACCAACTAAACAAAGCAAAAAACTGATCAGGTGACCCTGCAAATATTTTCATCCACTCTGGAGCCCTGTTTTTAAACATGTGCACCATTTGAATCGAAATAAATCGGAAATGAGTCGCTAACTTGGATCTACAAACCTCATCATCCACCCCGTTTTCATACATGTCCGAAGCGCGTCCAATTCTTCCACCACGTGAATCGAACAGATGGTTTTCTGAGATGAGTTTTTCTGCGCGTTTTCTTGAGGAGATCAAGTCAT
Organism: Brachypterus glaber; assembly: GCA_958510825.1. NCBI lineage: Eukaryota > Metazoa > Arthropoda > Insecta > Coleoptera > Kateretidae > Brachypterus > Brachypterus glaber. Next base: position 49,240,251 of record OY294045.1, on the reverse strand, counting down.
CGTCGGCGAAAGCTGCGGCATGGCGTTCTGCGATTTCCGCGGCTGCCGAGTTTATATCCCTTGGAGGAGTTAACGGTCTTCCTGAGTATTTTCTGTCCAGGCGGTCGATGGCGGATTTGTAGTAGCTTTCGCCGGCTTTGTAGTTAGCGTCGTAAACACGTGTACGCGGCCTACTGAGAATTGTTCTACTAGACATCTTAATCTGGAATAAAATTAATTGTGATGAGTTTCTTATAGAAAAAATGTCAAATACGTCAAAATTATTGTAAAAGCTTTTTAATTATTTGGAAAATATTGCATTAAATCCAAGGGATCTATTTTACTGGATGAGAAGAATATAATATTTAACTTATTTATTGAAGATGCATGAAACCTTGCAAATGTTGCTTAAGCTTACATTTGCAAGCTTTTAAAAACGTTTGTAAAAAAAGGTTTCGTCAAGCTTTATATTCCTAACTTACGCAAGGTTTCAAATTAAAGCTTTAAGGAAGCTTTAATATAAACTTTCAGAAAGGTTACTTGTGAAACGTTGCTGTAAGCTTAAATTTGCAAGCTTTTAAAAACGTTTGTAAAAAAAAGGTTTCGTCAAGCTTTATATTCCTAACTTACGCAAAGTTTCAAATTAAAGCTTTAAGGGGTGTGACCCCCGCCCCAAAGTTTTTCAATTTGGAAAATATTTAAATTCATTAGGCAAATTTTTAATTTATTCGACAAAACCCCAGGGATGTCAATTTTTTTAACTGTTTTCAGAGACCCTTTTTTAGTCATTAATCAAAACTTGCGTCAGGGGTTCAGGGAGTAAAGCTTTTTTTTTAGTACGAATTTTTTCGCCAGGACAAAGCTTTTTAGAAGCGAGATTTTTTTTTGTCATCAAAATTTTCGTCAGATACATTTAATTTTCGTCAGAGAAAAAGCCAGGTAAGACCTTTTTTTTCTTTTGTTCTTTAAAATTTCCGTCATTTTATTTTTTCTTATTTCAAAATTATCTCCAGCTTTCCTAAACCTTACGAAAGTAAGGTTTCCTAAAGCCTTCTTCCTAACTTACTTAAAGCTTGAGTTTCTTATAAGTTAGTTTTGTTCAGTGGGTAGGTGGCGCCACATTCTCTTTTCTACCACTAAAAAAAGTTTTAAAGTTTATATACTGATTAAAAATTAAGGACTTTATAAAGTCTTTTTCTGGAATAACGTAAACTGAACAGTACTGTTTAGTCGCTAGATAGTATGTTAATTTGATGTATATCATCGGATTAGTACGGATTCTCCATGCCTATGGAAAATTCCCTTCACTAGACAGGAGCAGATATGTGGAGGGAGGAATGGCAAGAAATTTTCTATGAAATCCTGTCATAGGATCTCATATTTTAATATTGCCCTCTCTAAAATTAACCCACTCCGCCTCCACCCCTTATTTTTTTCGTACCCTGTATATTAAACTTTAAATAAGCTTATGATAACCTTCTGGAAAGCTTACTTTAAACATTACCTCAAGCTTGCCTGAACCTTACTAAACTTACAAAACTTACAGATGCAAGCTTTAAAAAGTCTTTTTCAAGGTCTATATAAGCCTACTGCAAGCTTACTGTAAGCTTTCTTCCTAACTTACACCACCCAAAGAAAGCTTGCGGTAAGCTTCTCGTAAGGTTATTTTGCTTAGTGGGTTTATACTGATTTGAAGAAGAAATGCAAGATATCTCCTTTTGGTTTCAAGAAAGTATTAGAGAGGAAAATATACCGTTTAATTGATTTTATTATTTGTTAATAATTAAATTTATTGTACTAACAATCACTCTAATAAGGTTTAAACTACCTTCTGGAAAAGGTCCCCGAACTAGTATAAACATAAACTAAACTAAGGTACTTTATTTGTATAAAGTAGGCTTTCGGAGAAATTTTTACCTTAATATTATTTTTTTTACGGAAATATACTCTTTATAACTAGCTTTAAGAGAATTATACGATTCATCGTGATTTATTTTTGAAAAAAAAAATCAAAAAAACTAAAAAAATTTTCAACAATGTTTTGTTTTTTCTTTTTGCGAAAAAAGAAAAAAAAATGAAAAAAAAAATTTTTCAATGAAAACGAGAAAAAAATTTACATATTTTTTTTTTAAACAAGATGTTTGTTAAAAAAATTTAAATGATAGTTTTTAATTTTTTTAAGAAGTTAATTTTTTTGTTTTTAAATTGGTAAAATTGATCCTCAAAATAAAAGTTATTTTTCCTCAAAAAGTTACTTAATCGGAATTTTCTGTCAGCTTTTTTCAATTTTTTTAAAAGTTTAACCCCCCATAACTTTTTTGTTTTTGTGGGGCTTACTTTCAAAAACAATAGGGATCTTCCCCTCATAGAACTTGATTTTTCCTGAAAATTTCGAGTCGATCGAAAAATTCGTTCTCGAGTTATCGTGACATCGGACGGACGGACAAAAAACGTTTCTTATTTTTTCATGAAACATTGGTTGGGCCCCAACTTTTTTTAGAAGGGCGCCAAGTTTGGTAGAAACCGTCAGGGACAAAGCTTTTTTTCGCGAGGGTAATTTTTGGGGGCGACAATTCTTTTTTTTATATCCCTCTTTTAGTTTTAGAGAGAATCACTGCCTAAATACATAGTATAGATGGAATTCGGGGTTGGTTTTTAACCTTTTTACGACTTCTAAAACTCAAAAATAGCAAGTATGATACATTGAATTTGCAAGCTCAAAGTCTATCCAAAGCAACCGAAAGTATAGGGGTGCTGTTTAAAAAATAAAGATGGTGGTAAGTTGTGGGAGGGGGTGTAGGGGTGGATTTAATTTTGGGCTTTTTTTTTTTTCGCAGAAATTGATTATATCTTTTGTTTTCGGGTAAACCGGTGCCAAATATAGTTAAAATCAGGGGGTTGTTTTTAAATGTTTTTACCACTTTTAAAACTTAAAAATAGCAAGTATAATACACCATTGTATTTGCAAGCTCAAGGACTATCAAAAAAAAACACAAAAAAATATAGGGGTGCTATTAAAAAAAATAAAGTTAAGGGTAAGTTATGGAAGGGGATTGAGGGGTGGATTTTATTTTTGACTATTTTTATAGATATTGTTGTCCCATTTAAGGTGGTTTTTGCAGACCTTGATTATCTCTTTTAGTTTTCGAGAAAATCGAGGGTAAATATAGTTGGGACACCCGGTATATTTACTTACAAAGTATAAAAAATAAAACTTCGTTCTTGTTTTTAACCTACTTTGTTTTGAATTCTTGGCCAAAATATATTTCGTTTAAAAATAGTTTCTACAACTGGTGTTTTTTTTTTTTATTTCTATGAAGTGTAATTTTTTAGTCGTCGCGGTGCATACAATTCAATTTTGGGACATTGCTCCATATATTCTCAAGCCAAAACATATGAGACGCATAGCAGAAATTCCCTAACACAAAAGAACCTCGAAAAGAACATTCTTTAAAAATACACTGTATAAAGTTTTCATCGCCATGATGGCGACGCCATGAGATTTACAGATTTGGCGCCCTCAGGCATGCTTGAGCAGCAAATAAATTAATCAATATAAGTCAATTTTTTGTGGTAACGCCGGTTAACCAGTATGTTACTCTTTCTCTGTTTAATTGATCAGTTAAAAAGAGAGAGAAATACATATTCCCCTAACTTGGTTAGTAACCGCTGCTCCACAAAAAATCGGCAATAGTGGAGTCATATAACTAGACATCGGATTTTAGTGAGTCGTGACGCCAAAATGCATAGCCGGGTACAATAAGTTAAAAAATTCATATTAATTTTATAAAAATGTTTAATATGTTGCCAAACTACATTACCAAAGAAAATTACATAAAAATATGAAAATCCCGTAACGTTTTATTTAAGTAAAAGAAAATTTAAAAAAATAACAATGCTGAAAATTACGATTTAGTTGGGCTCTTTAATAATCCAAATTTAATTTTGCCTGGCCAATCAGTTTTTATTCGCAATAAAAGGTCATGTGACTTTTATAACTTGTGATTAAATTTATTTTGTATTTTTTTACTTTAAATATTAAATTGTCCTTCCTCCTCATCTACTTTATGCCTTTTTGTATTCACATGTCTTAAAATATTAGTTTTTCTTTCCCAGGTTAAGTCTTTTTTTACAAAATGTGCTGTGTAAAATATTGCCGTCGAACTCAAGTTCTGAATAATCTTTAATCCACGATTTAATCGTAGTAATTAAATTAAAAAGACCAAACCATTACTTAAGTAATGGTTTAACGAACATTTTATTCAGGAATTTAACTAATAAAATGAACGGTGACAAATGAATATTAGATTAGGCCTAATAGGTATATTAAAAACGAAAAAGAGCAAAAAAGAAATGAATTCGCATTGCTAATTCGAACCTTGTTTCCGCATGCGCGTGATTCTAACCAATAAAATAACGTACATGGTACACGCTTAATCTTACATCTCACTTATTTCGTCGCACGCATGCGGGATTTTCATAATATTGATATACTTTTCTTTGTAAATGTAGTAGACTACTAATACTAGTAGTTTGAGAGTTTATAAAACATTTTTATAAAATTATTATTAATTTGTTGTACCCGGCTATGGATTTTGACGTCACGACTCGGTAAAATTCGATCTCTACATATAACCGGAAATTTTTATGAATAAGGAAAAATCTGGTAATAGCGCGATTTTTGTTCTAGTTTGTTCTAGACATTCAAAAGAGTCTGTAACTCCATTTTGTGCATTCTGTGCAGAGCGGAAGCCATCCTTTTTTTTTAATTAAAAAAAATTATAATTTTTTCGGGTTTCCGTTTTAGTTTTTTTATATTTTCTCGGCTCCTATGGGTCCAATCGCGACGATTTAAAAAGTATTATGTTCGTTATACATGTCCGTTTAAAATTGTCAAAAATGTTTTTTCTAACACAATTTCATAACCTCAAAAAAAAAAAAAAATGAAAAACCGTTGCTTTTGGTACTTTTTTGTATTTTTTTGTTGTAATTTTGTCCAGAATGTATATTTTTAAGCGAAAATTTGTTAAAGTTTACTTCCAATAGTTATAAATAAGTGAACCAGATTTGGTTGTAAAATATTGCTTAAATCGGTTCATGCTTAACTATATAAAAAAAATGATTTGCTCGCTATTTTTGGGCAAAGTATCGTACGCCCAACTTTTTTTTTAATTGTAGGTTTTTATATGCACTTTAACGTGGTGTAAAAAACAAAATTTTAAATTAAAAAATTATATATTTTTTTATTTTATTTTTATTTTTATGTCAAAAAATACTTTTTTTGAATATTTCTTATTGGAATATACTTTTTCATGTAAAAATACACAAAAACGGGTATGAACCAAAAATAAAAAATAAAAAAATATATAAAGTCAAAAAAAAAAGATTTTAATACTGTGTGGTGATTTAACATTAAAAAATGAGAAAAAAAGTTATATACCTTGGTCCAAAAATCATTCCTAAGGGAGCTACATCATTCTTAAAATACACCATACCCTGTTGAAAATGACGGGTCTGGGCGGGTATAAATGGTGCACAAACCCGTCATTTTTAATAGGGTACCTTTAAAAATAGGACATATTTAGAAGGACATAACTTCCTTAGGAATTATTTTTGGACCAATGTGTATAGAACTTTTTTTCTCCGTTTTTAATGTTAAATCACCAGCCGGTATTAAAATCTTTGTTTTTGACTTTTTATATATATATATTTTTATTTTTGGTTCTGGATGCGTAAATATTTACTTTTTAATGCATTTATCTTCAAAACGGTTAAACCTGAGATGTTACACTACATACACTTTTTTGTGTATTTTTACATAAAAAAGTATATTCCAATAAGAAATGTTCAAAAAAAAATTATTTTTATATAAAAAAGGAACATATAAAATAAAAATAAAATAAAAAAATATATAATTGTTTTATTTAAAAAGTTTTACTTTAACCCATTAAAGTCCTGTTAGTTTAGTGATTTTTTTTTCTTTTTTACGTTTCACGACATTTTATGTCAAAAACGCAAAACAAATTCGGTCGTCGCGTCGGGAAAAAAAATTGAAAATGTTTTTTTATTTCTTTTTTCAAATATTTATTTTTAAGATTATTATAGCCGAAACTATTGTTTTATTAGCAGCATTATTTTTCGGGAACGCGACATTTATGCGTTGGTTTTTCTGTTTAAACATCTTGGCGTGCCGCGATGCGTCGCGTCGCTACGTATTAAATAACGTGGGCGAAATTTGCGGACAGAAAAGGACCCTTATTGTCGGTATGGAGTTATATACACACGTCTCTAAAATGTTAAAGATACATTTATTTTTGGAGCGCTTTTAAATCTTAAACATTAAAAATACGAGAACATCGCGTTTAAAGTTTGGCTAAAGTGAACTTCCAGTTGGACGTTAAACAGTTTTTGGGTTAAATAAATCCATTAAAAATCAACAAACAATAACATTTAAACTACACTAGCCGCGAAGCTCGTTGTTCGCACGGACACCTCAATAGTATTTTTGGTTTCAACATTATCATTATTAAAAATTATTTAAATGAAGCTGAAGTTTGCAACGTTTTTTGCATCGAAAATTCAAATAGTATATTAAAGCACTTATTCCATAACAAGTTTTTAGCGCACTAGTACTTTAGAAAACTCGCCGCAAGCGGCTTGTTTTCTACTCGGGCGCTAAAAACGTATGTTATAAAACTATAGTACTTTAATATACTATTTGAATTTTCGATGCAAAAAAACGTGCAAACTTCAGCTTCATTATTTAAAGTTTATAATATTAGCATTAGCATTCAACCCATGTGCTGTCTCCTTAACGCTTCTACTTGCCTACTTACGTGCTGCCCCAAGAACTTTTTACGCTATAAGTTATTATTTTTTTAAAGGTTCTTCAGCTTGATTTTTATTTTTATAATTTTTTTATTGATATCATAAACTCATATGCCAAGGTTCAAGTTTCTAAAGTTTTTATATAACCTATTCCTATAATGTTTCCAAAATATAACTTTTCTATTTTAGTCATAAACCATTAAAAAAGAAAATCAAAATTGTCCGAGTATTATAATATATCCATATTACAAGTTCCAATTATTAAGTTTCTGGCTAATCTAGAATAGTATAAAAAATTGCAGACAAACGTTTTTGTTTAGTTGCGACACTTCTGTTAAACTTTCCACTTTCCGGTGGTCCCCAGACATAAACTAAGCATTTGCGGATTGAGTTTAATACTACTATAAAACGCAAAAAAAACAGAGGTTTTAAATTGTTTAAAATGTCAGTTGTCATCCATAATCGCTTACAATTATATCGTAAACTGTATACAGTCGCTTATAAGCGATCAAATAGGCCCTTTTTTGGCGTGAGTCCACATTTAAGTTCTTTACCTTTTTAGCAATAAATGTTGATGCCAAATATGCAAATCTAAATTAAAACCATTACCTACCTATTCAGCAAATAAGTGTTATGTTTCATAAACTATAAATAGATTCTGTATTATAGAATCTATATTTCTATCTATACATTTAGGTATTGTACACTGTAAAAAGATAAACTGAATATTCAGTTACAAATGGATAGGAATGGTAATACCAATTATATGGGAGGCATAGCGTAGTGGCTAGTGCGTATGCATAGCAAGTCTACTATCGTGAGTTCGATTCACACTTGCGCCGATTTGCCTTTTTCAGTTAATTAATAATTGAAATTTGGCGAAGGCGATAAGTGAAATGGACACTCCCTAGAAACTGGTTCGAAAGTCAATATAAGCCGGTGGTTCGCTCTACTACTAGCCCACACAAGTCCTGGACTTAGGGGATGCTTAATTAAGTAGAATAGTACGAGGTTAAACAAACATGTAATGTAATTATAAATTTTTCAACGATTTGTTAGTAAATTATCATTTTCTTACATTATTAACTGTTTTGGGATTTTTAGACGGTTTGTCCTTATGTGGAGAATTATTCTTTTATGATTTTCATTATTAGGTACTAACAATGTTAGATTCAATTTATTTTATTCAGATAAAATTTTAACATTAATCTACACCGTAAAAAGAAAAACTGAATATTCAGTTACAAATGGATAGGAATTCTTAAGTTATTAACCTGCACAATTGTACTTTAATTTTTGTTAAAAACACTCAACATTTTATGCCCCAATGAATATTTAAGCACATGACTTTAAAACTGTAGTGTTTTAAACAAAAATTAAAGTACATTTGTATAGGATTAAAACTTCCTATCCATTTGTTACTCAATATTTAGTTACAAATGGATATGAAGGAATCATGTATTTTATTTTTTGTTCAAAACACGCAACATTTCATGTCTGTCACTGAATAATAATAATTATTATTATTTATTATTCATGGGAGGATTGGTGTAGTTTATGGGAGGATTGGTGTAGTGGACTACCGCGTCGTACTTGGCGAGTTTACTACACAAATAGCGTGAGTTCGATTCTCACCGGCGCCGATTTGCCTTTTTCAGTTAATTAATAATTAAAATTTGGCGAAGGCGTAAGTGAAGCGGACACTCCCTATAAATTGGTTCGAAAGTCAATTAAAGCCGGTGGTTCCCTCGACTACTAGCCCACACAAGTCCTGGACTTAGGAGATGCTTAATTAAGTAGAATAGTACGAGGTTAAACAAAATGTAAATTATTATAATAAGTATACTTTAAAGTACGGGACTTTAGAAATATAGTTTTAAATTCACGTACTTTAATATTCATTTGGACATAAAATGTTGCGTGTTTTTAATAAAAATTAAAGTACAATTGTGCAGGTAAATAACTTCCTATCCATTTGTAACTGAATATTCAGTTTTTCTTCACTGATTAGTGACGGATATAAACTGTTTTTAACAAAAATTATTTAACACATTTGTAACTATATTTAGTTTTGCTTTTTACAGTCTAGATTAATGTGTCAGTACTAGAGACATGACAGTTGTCATGTCTCTTATTGAAGTTCGAAAATAAATACCTGGGATTCCAGAATTTCCTTATATAATTAATATTATATTAATAATAATAATAATTCTTTCTACTCTACTATATAGCTCTTCTTCTTGGGACCTTCGAAATGTCGAGGAGCTATAACGCGTCCAATTAGGATTTTTTAAAAGGCTGTTTTTACTGCCTCGCAACAAGTCAGACTATATAGTTAGGCTATGGATATAAAAACTTCTTAGGATACCTTCTAATAGATATCCTAGACTATGCTTTGACAGACTTGTTTACTTCAATACCGGTAATTCCAAATATACCTAATTGGGTGGCGCAGTTTCAATCAATGCTTGCGTATATAAACGAACCCACTTTTTTAATTGAAGGGTATAAACTTAGATATATGTAAGAAAATTAAAAAATTACAGACCGATTTTTCTGAATAAATTTAAAGAATCTTTATATAATAAAGATATAATTAACTCGACTAAAGCAACAATTTAACTTTTATGTCTCCAGAGAACCACAAAAATACCTACGTTCCTCCGAAAATATTGGCAATATTTTTTTTGGGTTTAAAATGGGGTTGAAAATGGGTATTAATGTCAAAATTCCTCTAAAATAAACAAATAATTTTTTAAAAATGCCTAATTTTACCATAAAAAAATGTTAATTATACTTTTAAACTAATTTTAGTTGACATAAATAAGAATTTATAAAAAAAAAACTTAAAAAATCGAATGTTTTAGCACAAAAAATTGAAAAATGAAAACCTTAAAAAACATTTTAAAAAAATTTAAAAATGTTAGTTTAAATAGAGAATTTTATAAGCTTTAAGATGATGTATCGCACGACCCCCCTTTCTATTTAAAAAAATATCCCACCATGCCCCCCTGTCCACATTTTAAGAGCTGAAAATATCAAATATTTACTAAAAGATAGATTAAGTTGTCTTATTTAAGAGTTCTAAATTTGAAGTCGATATCTCAACTCGTTCAAAAGTTAAAAGGGGGGGAGTGACTTTTGTCATAATTATGCTGTACACTTATATTAGATTTAATTAATTTTTTTCTCTTTTTTGTAATACATATACATATAATTATGCTGTACACTTATATTAGGTTTAATTCTTTAGTTTTTTCAATCAAACTTCTTGTAATAAGAATTTATTCTTTAGACACAATAAAGTTATGTTAGGTTAGGTAGATTAATGTTAAAATTATAGTCCGAATAAAATCAAATATATCTAACTTTGTTAGTAATGATGGAAATCATAATATAAGAATAATTCTACAAATAAGGACAAATCATATAAAACTCCAAAACAGTTTATAATGGAAGAAAATCATAATTTACTTCCTAATCGTTGAAAAAATAATAACACAAGTCTACAAAAAAAATTTTCTGTCCTAAGGTTCTAAGCCATCATTTTCAAAAAGTTTTTAGGTGCACTAAAACCAATTCCACCAAAAAAAAAAAGATTCATCGCGCAGTTTTTTTCACAAATCATATAAAAAGTGTATAATTATTGAAATTTATATACGATTTTTGAAAAAACTGCCCGATGAACCTTTTTTTATGGCGAAATCGGTTTCAGCGCATCACAAACATAGGAAATGATGGGTTAGAACCTTAGGACAGCAAGGGCGTAGATATTTTTTTTCCATGGGGGGGGGGGTAATACCAAGCAGGACCGGCCTTTGCTTTTCGGCGCTCTGAAGCAAGTCTTGAACTTGGCGCCCCTACAAAAAAACACCCTAAAAAAAAGCTTTGTCCCTGGCTGTTCTTCCAAAACTGGGTGCCCATCGGCAAAAAAAAAACAAATAACACCCTAACAAAAAAAAAACTTTGCCCCTGACAGTTTCTATCAAGACTTGGCGCCCCACCCTAAAAAATAAACTTTGTCCCTGACGGTTTCTACCAAAACTTGGCCCCCCTAGCAAAAAAAAGCTTTTTCCCTGATGGCTCTGGCTCCGAAACTTGGCGCCCCTCGCAGAAAAAAAAACACCCTAAAAAAAGCTTTGTCCCTGACGGTTTCTACCAAAACTAACCAAAAAAATATTTTTGTCCTATGGGGGGGGGGGGGGGTGATTACCCCCCCCCCTAATCTACACCCTTGTAGGACAGAAACTTTTTTGTGAAATTATGCATCTTCACTTAAGCACGGAGTCACAAAAAAAATTATCTGTCCTATGGTTCTAACCCACCATTTCCTATGTGCGCTGAAACCGATTTCGAAATAAAAAAGGATTCATCGCGCAGTTTTTTCACAAATCATATATAAAGTGTATAAAGGGTATAGCAGGTTAAGAACGTAAAAAGTCCCCTTTCACGGATTAGTATGGGACAGATTTCATTCGATTCTTCATCAAACATAGTGCGGGTGTGCAAAATTTCAGATCCCAATCTCGACCTTAAAAGGCGCGGGAGCAAAAATTCGATTTTTCCTTATTTTTTAAATATCTTCTGATCTAATTAATATTTTCACACGGGCCCAAATTCATTCGAAAGAATATAAAAATGCGCGCAAAGTAAACCTAGCTTTATTTGTTTTAGTGCTAAATTTGATTTTTTGGACCATTTTTAAATGTTTAAACTTGATTCACAAAAATTCCGTGCTAGTTGCCAAGCAAAATTTTTTTTTGTAGTTTTTTTAGTGTTTTTAGTGTTTTTGCTGGTTTATTTTGAATTTTTCAGTCATTATCCTATTGAAAATGACGGGTCTGTGCGGGTATAAATGGTGCACAAAACGTACTTGAGCGGGTGAATTTCATCCGCTCAAGTACGGTTTGTGCACCATTTATACCCGCCCAGACCCGTCATTTTCAACAGGGTATTCATATTTGTTTGGACGTTTAAATGAAATAACAATCAATATAAAAGCAATAAGCAACAAGCGATATATACAGGGTGGCCCAACTCTACTCAGGCAGCCATTTTATCGAAAACTAAAAGAGATAATCAAGTTCTGCAAAAACCACCATAAATGGGACAAAAATATCTATAAAAATTAGCCAAAACTAAAATCCACCCCTCAACCCCCTCCCTAACTTACCAACGAGGGGTAAATCGCTGACAAAATTTTGTACAACTGAATTCCTTTTAGGAGGAAATCTTCAAATATTTCCTCCGGATTACCTTCAAAGATTACCTCGAGTTTCTAAGATTTCCTTCGAAAAGGAGGAAATCTTTAAAATTTTCCTTCAGATTACCTCGTAACCTTCAAAGATTTCCTCCAGATTACCTCCAATTTGTACACCTGAATTCCTCTGCGGTTTCCCCTCGCTTACCCCTAACTTTATTTTTTTAAAAAGCTAACGTATATTTTTTAGTTGTTTTGGATAGACCTTGAACTCGCTAATGGTATGATACTTGCTATTTTTAAGTTTTAAAATTGATAGAAAACATTTAAAAATAACCCCCTGATTTCAACTATATTTGGCATCGGTTTTCCCGAAAACTAAAGAAGATATTGAATTTCTGTAAAAACCAATTTAAATAATACATCAATATCTATAAAAAGTTTCCCAAAATTAAAGTTACCCCTACACCCCCTCCCACAACTCACCCCAACTTTATTTTTTCAAATAACACCCCTATATTTTGACTATGAGCTTGCAAACACAATGGTTTATTATACTATTTTTGAGTTTTAGAAGTGGTAAAAAAGTTTAAAAACAACCCCCGGATCCCATCTATATTTAGGCAGTGATTTTCTTGAAATCTAAAAGAGAGATAATTAGGTTTCGCAAAAACCAGTGTAAATGAGACTATAAAAAGTATAAAAAAATTAAAACCATTCCTCAACCCCTACCTAAAACTTAGTTATCTCTTTTATTTTCGAGAAAATCACTGCCTAAATATAGATGGGATCCGGGGGTTGTTTTTAAACTTTTTTACCACTTCTAAAACTCAAAAATAGTATAATAAACCATTGTGTTTGCAAGCTCATAGTCTATCCAAAGCAAACGAAAAAATATAGGAGTGCTATTTGAAAAAATAAAGGGTAAGTTGTGATAGGGGGTGTAGTGGTGCATTTAATTTTGGGCTACTTTTTATAGGTTCTGTTGTTTTATTTAAACTGTTTTTTGTAGAAATTGATTATCTCTTTAGTTTTCGGGGAAATCGCTGCCCAATATAATTCCCCGCCAAGACAAGTTGTTCTATCTGCAAATTGAATGTTTTGAGATATAGCCAGATTTATTGCTTTTGTTTACACTTTTTGAAAACATGTTTAAATAAATATGGCTTTGAGTTCTGCTTTATTTTAAATTAAAAATACGTGATATCCTTTGAAAAAAAATATATTTTTTGTCAAAAAAATAAATTGTCATACTAAATGCATTTTTTCTATCTGAGAAAGTTAGGCAGAATGATCTAAAAAGTTCAATCAAATTACTAAGATCTATAAAATTAGTCCTAGTCCTGACTTATTCGTCTAGTAAAGATTAGATAGGACAAATTTATTTAGAAAACATTGAGAATTTTCCACATAGGAACATCTAAGGCTAATTTTCAGGATTTGGGTTTGCAAGCTCAGTCTATCTAGTACAACCATAAAAATATAATTAAAAAAAAATAAGTTGGGGGTAAGTTGAAGGGGAGAGGTTAAGGGGTGGATTTTATTTTTGATTACTTTTTATAGATATTGTTGTCCCATTGAAGGCGGTTTTTGTAGAACTTGATTATCTCTCTTAGTTTTCAAGAAAATCGCTGCCTAAGTAGAGTTGGGTCACCCTGTATGTATCGCTTGTTGCTTATTGCTTTTATATTAATTGTTATTTTATTTAAACAATTAACAAAAATGAATAATGACTTAAAAAGACAATATAAATAATTTAAAAATTATTCGGCTGGAAATTTAACCAAATAATTGAAAAAAAATTATAGTTTTTAATTTTTTTAAGTATCATCTCCAAATCTTCTGTAATTTTTTTATAGGGCATCAGCAAAAACACTAAAAAAACTACAAAAAAAAAATTTCTTGGCACCTCCCACGGCATTTTTTTGAATCAATTTTGAAAATTTAAAAATGCTCCAGTAAATCAAATTTAAAGCTAGGTTTACTTTGTGCGTATTTTTATACTCTTTCGAATGAACTTGGGCTCGTGTGAAAATATTAATTAGATCAGAAGATATTTAAAAATTAAGAAAAAATCGAATTTTTCCCATGGGCATTTTAAGGGCGAGATCGGGGTCTGAAAATTTGCATACCCGCATTATGTTTGATGACCAATCGAATGAGATTTGTCCGATACTAATCCGTGAAAGAGGACTTTTTACGTTCTTACCCTTTCAATAATTAAGTATTAAAATTATACTTTATATAGGTACGATTTGTGAAAAAACTGCGCTATGAGTCTTTTTTTTTTAAGGTGAAATCGGCTTCAGTGCATCAAAAACATAGGAAATGATGGGTTAGAGGACAGAGAATTTTTTTTTGTAAACTTGTGTAATTGATATTACATACCAATTTGGTAATAAATGCCACTACATTCTAAAAATTGATCAATTTAATCCAGCCAATAGACAAAAAAAGTAGCAATTTTGAAATATATATATATTTAACTATTTATAAAATGGACGACCTCTTAAACGCTTGTTTACCAGTTTTGCTAAAAAAAAGATTATTTTCGGTTTTTACCAGCTTTATGATAAAATTTTGCCACTGTGCGTGTGGTTTTGAAACAAATTAGGGATCAGGTCTTTTATTGTCAAATTTGTTTAAATCGCTAAAAAAACTTGAGAAACACAGTTTGGTTAAGGGTATCAGACAATGTTATGATAGGTATATTTCTTTTGAAATTTGCAACGTTAAACCCCCCAGACTCCCACTGGAGATAAAAAATATATGTAATTTTTTTATAAAGCATATGTATGTAGTAGTATTACATATATAAATTTTTGTCTGTATCTCTCTTATTTATATAAAATTTTTAATTAAATATATCGGAAAAACACGAAAAAAGTGCTATATTGAGTTTGTGGCCCTGTAAAAAATTAACTGGGGTAGATATTTAAAATCTGCAAGTTATGGCATGAATAATTTTTGTTTAGCAATATTTCCATAATTAAACTTTTTCTGAAATCCTGCGGATTTTTCTTTTGGCCTTGAATGAATACAAAAAACCCAATGTGCGCCATATCTTAAGATTTTGGGGGTCAAAACTTTTTTTCATTGTCATATTCGTTTTCAGCGCCCAACAATACGTAAAAAAATATAGTCTGGTTTATAAAAAACTAACTTTATTTTTTTTTGTTGTACTGCTTGCTGACAAAGTTAATAAACGATTCTAAAAATAATTAATTTTTCGTATGAATTTAAAGATAAAAAGTAATGAGACAATAAATATTTGTAATAAAAAAATAGATTAAATATTCAGCATATATATAATTTTGTTATTCTTTATATTACTAAAAATATATTCTTCATAATAGAATATAAGTACATAAAAATGTAGTTTGGAAACAATGCAATGTCTTCTGTGGCAAGTGAGTTAGAAGTGATATTTTTAAACTCAATCGACCAACAGGTTAATATTATGCATGTTGTATTTATAAGTTTAGTAGGTCGATCTTAATTAAGATCATTTAATGTCAATTGATATACGTGCACTTTTACGGCCTATAGACGGGGGTGCCCGGCACCCTCTGGCAAAATTTGAGCACCCCTTAGTAAATTCATAATATTGGAAATAAACATTAATATGTAGGTAGTTTATATGATATAAACGGTGTAACTAATATTTTATCCTTGGAAACTCATCGTCAAAAATCGTTCATTCCAAAAAAGAAAAAATTCCAAATAAAATCCACTATCATATAATTTAATTCTTAGAAAAAACGAAGATGAAATAGCATTAAAAAGCCCAGTCAAGATCTAACCTAAGTTAAAATGTTGCCTAAAATTATCTTCTACTATACTCACTATAGTGAGTATGCCTATATGCATAATCGCTTAGAAAATTACCTTACCTTGACTTTAAGCCATAGTCGAAGAACTAAATCTTGCCAATGGACTACAATCCATCAGGTGGATCGTTTGGTATAAATAATAACTGATGGACTAAAGAGGCGCGAATCCGTTGGACTTATCCTTATGGATATCGCAAAAGCCTTTGACAAATCTGTCACAAAGTTCTTGTAGTCAAACTTTATATTCTCTCCCGGAATCCCGGTGCCATAAAGTTAATGGATTTCTCCCTTAAAGGCAGAAGTTTCCAAATCAAACTATGCGAATCCAAGTTCAGCATCCTATATATCTTAGCTGGCGTTCCTCAAGGTTCCCCACTATCTCCCTTATATACAATCTTTTTACTGCAGATATCCCAAAAACAAAAACAAGTTGCCCTAAAAATCACCAAAGTAACCATAATTCACTTCAGCACCAAATAGACACCCTTACCCAGTAGTTTTGCCTAACGGTCACGCTCCCTGGTTCAGGAGCAACAACCAAATTCACAAATATTTCGACATATGTCATATGCCGCTATAGGAGCATATGTCCCTCCAGGTCCAAATCAAACTAGGCGAATCCAAGTCCAGCACCGAGGCATCTTAGCTGGCGTTCCTAAAGGTGCCCCACTATCTCCCCTTGTATACAATCTTTTTGCTGCAGATATCCCAAAAACAAATGCAACCCAAGTTGTTCTGTTTGCTCATGATACAGTCGTCTTAGCATAATTAAAAATCATCAAAGTATCCGTACTCCAATCCAGCACCAAAAAGATACCCTTTCCCAATGGTTTTTCAAATGAAAACGCCCTCTGGTTCATGAGGAACAACCAAATCCCCACATATATCGAGGAGAGCTCCTACTCAATCGCCATATTAAATTTTTCATCCAAAAAAAACAAGATAATCCTATAGGATTATTGATTATTGAGATAATCCTATAGGATTATTGATGAGGGGATATATCCCCTCATCCCAAATTCCCTTGATTCACTGTTTAGGACGACCAGGTCAATAGTTAAATACGGACCAACTATTTTTCTGGTTACCAGAAACAAAATTGGACTTATCTAAGGATCCGGTAAGCACAAAAATTTGTCTGTTGCTCTTACCAGATTTCTGGTTGCAGCAACTAAAAAAAGTCGAAAAAAGGATAACGTTAAACTGTAACGTTAAACTGTAAACAATTCCTAACGCGTATTTGGAGGTTTAAACTTATTTTTCTGTTTTCCTTTAGCACAACGTCGATTATATTATGTGACGTTACAAAAAAAATCGAATTTTTATCGAACAATTAAAGGCATATTTGTAACACGCATTTAAATTAAATATATTTATATTGACATAGATATTCAGGCCTATTCACATGTACCATTGAAATCTATTCAATATTGACAAACATTGCAATACCATGCAGTTTTAATACAGTTGACGTAAATGACCTTGCAATTTTCGTCAATATTCCCACAAATTTCAATCTCAATGGTACATGTGAATAGGCCTGATTATCACAGAGTTTATAATATTCGAAAAACTTCGAGATCAAAATTTTCTCTACTCTAATCTCATATTTTTCATCGATCGGCCTCCAGGGGAATCAACCCAATTTTGGATGTCTTGAATCCGTGCGTCCCCTCAACTTTGTAGCGGCTTTTTGCACAGAAGCTATATAATAATTTACAATTTTAACGCAAGATTTGGTTTCAGAAGAAAAATTTAGATGGGGAAACAGCTTTTAATCATAAAAAAGCAGTATATAAGTATATACTTATTAAGTATATATAAAATTTAAATATTTAAATAAATAAATTAGTTCTATTATAAGATTTTTTTTGCTTACTTTTTATAATATCTTATTATATATAGATATCATAAAAAGTAAGCAAAAAAATCTTATAATAGAACTAATTTTCTGCACCATTTTAAAAATGAGTCCAGTCCGTTTTTAAGTTTAAATTTGGTACCGTTGAATTTGCTTACTCACGGTGCTTTTTTGAGGGTATTTTTAGTTTTTTTTTCGAAACCCTGAAATTCCTTTACCATTCGATAGTACCGTCCATTTATGATTTTTAGCGAAAATTAAAAAAAATTACCGAGCGCTTCGTTTTTTATTAAAACAAATAAATGCTAAACGAGCTTCGAAGATTAAAACAAGCCGTCAACATATGTAATGCTACGTATTTCATTACATACTATTCAAAGTAAATGGGTATATTGCATTTTTCCAATTATTAAAAAAATAAATAAAAAAAAGCTTAAAAAAAAATTCAACAATTTTTTAATTTTCTTTTTGCAAAAAAGGAAAAACAAATTAAAAAAATTATTGAATTTTTTTTAAAGTTTTTTTTAAATTTATTTATTTTTTTAATAATTGGAAAAATGCAATATACCCATTTACTGTGAATAGTATATAATGAAATGCGTAGCAATGCATATGTTTACGGCTTGTTTCACTCTTTGCAGCTCGTTTAGCATTTATTTATTTTTAATAAAAAACGAAGCGCTCGGTAGATTTTTTTTAATTTTCGCTAAAAATCATATAAATGGACGTACTATCGAATGGAAAGGAATTTCAGGGTTTCCAAACAAACAAAAAATACCCCCAAAAAAGTTCGATAGGTTCGCTATTAAAAAAATTATAAATCGTACGTTTTTCCAAAATGCCAAAAACGAGGTATTTTACCGGGTCTCCTTTACAAACTTAAAAAACAATGTATTTTTATTATCAGCACATCTCGATAACTAGATAATATCTATCTATCTAGTAGATATACCACATGAAAACTGATAAAAATTCATGGGTCACCAAAGAATTTTCGTCGGGAAGGCTTTATTAATAACTGAAATTTTTCTTTTTATAGATATTAAAAATACCTTACTGCTAATTATTTATAATAATAAGTTAGATACACAAAAAATACCCTTGCATTATTATTAATAATAATATTATTACATCCAATCGAAATTAAAAAAATATATCTTAGGCTTGGTTCTAAAAGGGAAAATGTCAAAAATTTTGAACGGATACACTAAGTCAAACATTGGCTGTTTTAGCAGTTTAACAGAACTATTTATTGAAAGCACACTTCGGCCCTTGTCGCTTAAAGTCTACGCTTATCTCACAATCACTAACTAACACTTATCTAACACACACTAACCCTTAATTTGGCAAACATTCTTTGGGATGAAGTATACAAAACATCTTTTAAGGGGAAATATAAAACATTAATGAGATAAAAATATTTAAAAAAAGTCACTTGACTTAATACTGACTTATATCATGACATTGCCAAATATTTTTTTTTGCGAAATAATTTTTATCCAATACCTATTAATTTTAGTTTACACTTGACATTTTAATCAATGAAAATGACGTTTTAATCATCCTGAAACGTGACATTATTATTGGACATTATATTGAAATGTCAAGTAAATTTAGTGGAAATGTCATTTGTAAATTGGATTGAAAAGTGTTTTTAAGAGGTGTTTGATAAAATGTTGTAAAGCACACGTGAGGCAAGTGACATTATTTACTTAAAATATAACCCACTCGGCCCAGGAGCCTCATCAGTCAAAATTTTTTTTTGTAAATAATATCCTACTTACCTCACTTCTACTGTAAATAACTATTTTTGTTATCTTAAAATACATGTATGATATATTAGACATTACCAAATTAAGAGTTAACTTTGTTAGCAACATTGTTAACAATGTTAATTGTTAACATTGGCTTTTTTAGGTTATATAGATCTGAAAAAAAAATAGTTCGGCGGTATAACTCATAATAAGGAAATAATTATTTAATTTAATTAATGAAAGGCCCTTTTAAAACAAAGCCATGGCATAGATGCATTTTTTTGTAAATTGTAAAATTATTTTAAAACATTTAATGATATACGAGCCTTATGAAAAATTAATGTTGAGATTTTAATAGTTACTATTTAATAGATCTCAATAGTAACTTCTGAGAATAGGGTATTTGCAAAAAAAAAATCTAATTTTTCATATGCTCCCCCGCTGTTGTTTCAATGGAGCTCTCTACAACTAGAATTATGAAACAAAAGACGTCTACCCTATCTCTATCTCACTTGTGCTACACTTTCCAGCTAACCAAATAAATACTGTATTTGTTTTTCATACAACAAATACAGTATTTATTTGGTTGGCCGGAAAGTGTAGCACTAAGCGGCACGAACGAACATAGCTAATGTGAATCTGTAGAATAAGATAATTCTACTAAAATTAGGATGGCGCCAGTAATTTCTTTAATAAAAATTATATAGTTACACTTTTCGCCCGGCCAAGTAAATATTGTATTTGTTC
Organism: Brachypterus glaber; assembly: GCA_958510825.1. Classification (NCBI taxonomy): domain Eukaryota; kingdom Metazoa; phylum Arthropoda; class Insecta; order Coleoptera; family Kateretidae; genus Brachypterus; species Brachypterus glaber. The sequence goes on along the minus strand of OY294045.1, from coordinate 49,220,049 downwards.
TTCTTCAAAGAACAAATACAGAATTAGTTTGGTTGGGTGGAAGTGGGCGTGTATGTATGTCTTCTATCCTTTTTGGGTAGAACTTTTGTCCCTGTCTAATCTAACGGGAGAAATCGCCATTGAAAAACTATGCTTGGATATCAAATTTCAGGCTAATTGAATATTTTTAACACCCGCTCATTGTAGTTATAATAATGAGGTATTTTTATTGTTTAATTTCTTTCATTGTTACAGTTTTAAAGATAAAACAAGCCGTGAAGATATGTAATGGTCCGCATTCTATTAGATACTATTCACAGTGGATGGTATATATGATTTTCCCAAACAACGCACTTTATATATATATATATATATATATATATATATATATATATATATATATATATATATATATATATATATTCCTTTTTTTTTTAAATTCAGTTATTGGAAAACTTTTTCAATTTTTTTTATACTACCCACTGTGAATAGATTTAATGTCCAATATGAAAAATAATGTTCAATATGAAAAATAAATGTGAAACAAATTTTATTACGTAAATTTTTTTTTACCCGGGTTGATGCTCGAGGTTTCTCTTCGTTTGTATTTCAGGGATGTTTTACAATAATTTTAAGTCCAAAATAAAAATCTTGCCATTGTTGCCCTTAAATGCGCACTTTTCCAAATTTTGTAAAAATAAAATGGGTTATAAAATTATTTAAAAAAATAAAAAAATATATTGAGTTGCACAATGTGCAATGCACATATGTATACATGCCACGATTAGATTTAACTTAATTCCGCTAGACAACAAAATTCATGCCTAAAATAATGGTTTGGACTTTTAGGCTAAAATTCTCCCTACACTGTAAAAAATAAATATGTAGTTAGTAATTACTAATTACACATGATTCTGCACGTAAATGTAATTTAAAACAAATACATGTAAAATTTACTAGACTTTACATGTAATTTTACAATTTTATATGTAATTTTACAATTTTACATGTAATTTTAAAATTTTATTTCCACATTACACGCAAAATTACATGTCAAATCTAGTAAATTTTACAGAGTCTCTGTAAAAAAATAAATACAGAGCGGTCCAAAAGTCACCCCCTCCCCATCTTAACTTTTGAACGAGTTGAGACATCGACTTCAAATTTAGAACTCTTACAGACAAATCAAACAATTTTTTTTTAATGACTAATTTCATGATTAAAAGACCTAATTTATACTTTTAAACTAATTTTAATTGACATAAATAAAAAAATTACAAAAAAAACTCGCATTTTTTAGCACAAAAAAATTGAAAAATCAAAACCTTAAAAAAATTGTTTAAAAAATAAAAAATATGCAGTCCAATAGAGAATTTTATTTGCTTTAAAATGATGTAGCACACGATCCCCCTTTTTATTTAAAAAAATGTCCCCCCATGCCCCTGAACAAATTTTAAGAGCTGAAAGTATCAAATATATGCTAAAAGATAGTTTAAGTTGTCTTATTTAAGAGTTCTAAATTTGAAGTCGATATCTCAACTCGTTCAAAAGTTAAGAGGGGGGGGGGGTGACTTTTGGACCGCTCTATATGTAAAATTACATGCAGAATCATATGTAATGTGTAGCCATGCAGACAAATAAAAGTCGCGAGATATTACATGTAATTTTACGATTTTATATCAATATTACATCTAAATAACATGTAATATTTAAATAAAATTGTAAAATTAAATTTAAAATCTCGTAAATTTTACTTGTACCTGCATGGAAACACATTACCTATGATTCGATTTATTTTTTAGTGTACTCTCATAAGATCAAAAAATACAACTTTCTCAGTACCTATCTCACAAACAATAAAAAATATAAATATTGTGGAAATTAAAAAAAATTATGGGGGTCATGTGACATATCATTTTGGAACCAAATGGGACAGACTACGAGCCCCGTGTGCAGGAGATGTGGGGAAGGGGACGAAGAGCCCTACCACCTCATATGTGAATGTCCATCCCTAATAGGGCTAAGATGGAGGTACTTTGGGAACGACTCGCTGGAACCAAACGAGATCATAAACACTCCCCTGAAACCGTACCTGGACTTTATAAAAGAAACAGGGATGTTATGAGGAGATCTGTGCGGTTAACACAAAGGTCCCTAGGGACCAGGTGTTGAGGGCAGTGAACCCCGCACTGAACAAACTAAACTAAACTAACTAAACTATCATTTTGGAGCTTTTAATCTCTATTAAACCATGTATTTTATATATATATTTTTTTTTCTAAAAATATTGTTAAAACATTGTATACGCCTGAAGAGTCTTTAGGGAAGATGTGTTTCTTTTAATTTTCTCATTTTAAGTACGGAACCCTAAAAGTTAACCTTCGAATTATTTTCCAGTGTAAAGCATTCAAGAAATAACATTTTAAAGACCCGAAAAGTTGATTTTAAAGATAGAACGAGAAACCCAGTGTATTGCTCTAAAAAACTATTAATAGAAATTCGCGTGGCCCGGGTTAAACAAATTATAGGTTATACAAGATATACTTGTCTAAAAAATTTAATATGGTAATTTTAATTACTATTTTTTCTAATATAAAAATATTAATACATTTTTAATAATGAATTAGGTAGAATATTTCTAACATAAAAACTGATGTTTTGGTGGTAAAATAAATATTGGACATAATAAAAAAGAAAATAATTTTAAAATACCAAAATTAAAATATATATTTTTTATTTATAAATATTTTAAATTATTTTAATATGCTAAAAAGTAATAAGTAATTAAATTAATTAAAAAAGCAACAGTTTTAATAAAAAATAAATTAGTATTGTTAAATTATTTATCTTACCTAAATATTAATTACAGTTATTAATTTTTCGCGACACGCACAACTGGACGCTTGGCGTCTGAATGAAAAGGTGCTATGGACGCCTCTCCCACCTATGAAAGAACTCCCACTCATTGAAACTCGTTTATATTTTAATTCATTTTGATTATAGATTAAAAAAATCAATATCGATTTTAGAAATCGATATTGCTAGCTTAAATATCTATACCGTGCGTGTCAAAAGTCCGCCCTTTAACTTTTGAACGTCTTAAGATAATTACATGAAATTTATAACACTTAAATAACAAAACCCAAATAATTTTTTGGTATATATTTGATATGTTTAGGGGGTACAATAGAGGCAGAGCTCTGGAGGTCAAGGAGGGTAATTTTTTTAATTCAAAACGGGGTTCGAGTGACTTATCATGATGCATTTTAAAGCTAATAAAATTCTCTATTTGACAATATACGGTGTATTTGAAATAGGGTCCAAATTTTCAAGGGGTGATTTTACATAATAAAATATGACAAATGTTTCTATAAACATATGTCTAAAAATGCGTCGCAAGGGAGCTACGCCCCTTTGAAAGTGGCTAAAAAAATCATTTTTTATTTAATAACTAAGGAACCCTTTGAGATATAGCAACAAGATTTTGAACGTGAACCAATCTTAGTAAGGCCCATCGTAATATGCTCTTTTCATGTACTTATTTTAACCAGGAGTGTGCGAAACGGGGGAGAGGGGGGACTTATCAGTTTTTTGTCCCAAACTTTTTTCTGTGTGCCTTTTTTGTAATTTTATTTTTGGAATATGATTCCTCAGGTCAAAATACATAAAAAAGGTACTCTTATTGGAATACTATACGATTAACCGTTTTCGAGAAAAAATCAATTGAAGGTAAAATTACACGGTTTGAGAACGAAAAATTAAATACTAAAATGTCGAAAACCAAAATTTGAATGGTACAGGGTGAAAGTACATCAAAAACCCAGAAAAAAACCTCATATACTTCCAAAAATCAATTCTAAGGGAGCTATTTTCAATTTTTATTTATGTATAATTTACGTTTTTTCATCATGAAATTAGTAATTTTTACAAAATTAATTGTTTTTTTTTCTTTAGATAAATTTTGACAAAATTACCCATTTTCAACCCTATTTCAAACGGGAAGTTCTAAAATACTGAACACAATATTCAGCTGAACGTTCAGCGCATGCGCATATCAGTCCGCAAATCACGGGTGCGTTCCAAAAGGGTGAATTTAAAACAATAATATAAAACCAAACTTTTTTGGTCTATCACAAGTAAAAATAGGTTAAACTAGGATAGTTTAACTTACGGGTTGTAATAATTTTACTAAACAATAATGATCTTAGGTGGCTGGACAAAATAATTTATTTTATTTTAAATGTTCTTTATATTTGAACATTAACCCCCTACAGACAAAGTGAATTTTTTCCTGCTCTCCACGATAATATACAGGGTGTATTCATTTAACTGAACGCTAAAAAATCAAGCTGAATGCATGAAAAAATAGTAAAATTTTGTCTATCGCTACAAAACTTAAAATTTTATTTTCTATAATATATTTTTCTCGATATTTTTATTTCAGCTCTCCGCGATAATATAGAGGATGTATACATTAAGCTGAACGCTAAAAAATCAACCTGAACGCCTGAAAAAATAGTAAAATTTTGTCTATCACTACAAAACTTAAAATCTTATTTGGTTTTACTATTTTCTACAATCTATTTTTATTTCAGCTCATCGCGATAATATACAGGGTGTATACATGAAACTGAACGATAAAAAACAACCTGAACGCCTGAAAAAAGTAGTAACATTTTGTCTATCGCCACAAAACTTAAAATCTTATTTGGTGTTACCATTTTCTACAATATATTTTTATTTATGCTCTCCGCGATAGTATACATTAAGCTGAACGCTAAAAAATCAACCTGAATGCCTGAAAAAAAAAAGTAAAATTTTGTCTATCGCCACAAAACTTAAAATCTTACTTGGTTTTACCATTTTCTACAATATATTCTTATTTCAGCTCTCCGCGGTAATATACGGGGTGTATACATCAAACTGAACGATAAAAAAACAACCTGAACGCCTGAAAAAAATAGTAAAATTTTGTCTATCGCTACAAAACTTAAAATCTTATTTGGTTTTATCATTTTCTACAATATATTTTTATTTCAGCTCTCCGCGACAATATACGGGGTGTATACATTAAACTGAACGATAAAAAAACAACCTGAACGCCTGAAAAAAACAGTAAAATTTTGTCTATCGCTACAAAACTTAAAATCTTGTTTGGTTTTATCATTTTCCACAGTATATTTTTATTTTAGCTCTCCGCGATAATATACGGGGTGTATACATTAAACTGAACGATAAAAAAACAACCTGAACGCCTGAAAAAAATAGTAATATTTTGTCTATCGCTACAAAACTTAAAATCTTGTTTGGTTTTATCATTTTCCACAGTATATTTTTATTTTAGCTCTCCGCGATAATATACGGGGTGTATACATTAAACTGAACGATAAAAAAACAACCTGAACGCCTGAAAAAAATAGTAATATTTTGTCTATCGCTACAAAACTTAAAATCTTGTTTGGTTTTATCATTTTCCACAGTATATTTTTATTTTAGCTCTCCGCGATAATATCCGGGGTGTATACATTAAACTGAACGATAAAAAAACAACCTGAACGCCTGAAAAAAATAGTAATATTTTGTCTATCGCTACAAAACTTAAAATCTTATTTGGTTTTATCATTTTCTACAATATATTTTTATTTCAGCTCTCCGCGACAATATACGGGGTGTATACATTAAACTGAACGATAAAAAAACAACCTGAACGCCTGAAAAAAATAGTAATATTTTGTCTATCGCCACAAAACTTAAAATCTTACTTGGTTTTACCATTTTCTACAATATATTTTTATTTCAGCTCTCCGCGGTAATATACGGGGTGTATACATTAAACTGAACGATAAAAAAACAACCTGAACGCCTGAAAAAAATAGTAAAATTTTGTCTATCGCCACAAAACTTAAAACCTTATTTGATTTTACCATTTTCTACAGTATATTTTTAATTCAGCTCTCCGCGATAATATACGGGGTGTATACATTAAACTGAACGATAAAAAAACAACCTGAACGCCTGAAAAAAATAGTAAAATTTTGTCTATCGCTACAAAAGTCAAAATCTAATTTGCTTTTAACATTTTCTACAATATATTTTTATTTCAGCTCTCCGAGATAATATACGGGGTGTATACATTAAGCTGAACGCTAAAAAATCAATCTGAACGCCTGATAAAAATAGTAAAATTTTGTCTATCGCCACAAAACTTAAAATCTTACTTGGTTTTACCATTTTCTACAATATATTTTTATTTCAGCTCTCCGCCATAATATACGGGGTGTATACATTAATCTGAACGATAAAAAAACAACCTGAACGCCTGAAAAAAGTAGTAACATTTTGTCTATCGCCACAAAACTTAAAATCTTATTTGGTGTTACCATTTTCTACAATATATTTTTATTTATGCTCTCCGCGATAGTATACGGGGTGTATACATTAAGCTGAACGCTAAAAAATCAACCTGAATGCCTGAAAAAAAAAGTAAAATTTTGTCTATCGCCACAAAACTTAAAATCTTACTTGGTTTTACCATTTTCTACAATATATTCTTATTTCAGCTCTCCGCGATAATATACGGGGTGTATACATCAAACTGAACGATAAAAAAACAACCTGAACGCCTGAAAAAAACAGTAAAATTTTGTCTATCGCTACAAAACTTAAAATCTTGTTTGGTTTTATCATTTTCCACAGTATATTTTTATTTTAGCTCTCCGCGATAATATACGGGGTGTATACATTAAACTGAACGATAAAAAAACAACCTGAACGCCTGAAAAAAATAGTAATATTTTGTCTATCGCTACAAAACTTAAAATCTTATTTGGTTTTATCATTTTCTACAATATATTTTTATTTCAGCTCTCCGCGACAATATACGGGGTGTATACATTAAACTGAACGATAAAAAAACAACCTGAACGCCTGAAAAAAATAGTAATATTTTGTCTATCGCCACAAAACTTAAAATCTTACTTGGTTTTACCATTTTCTACAATATATTTTTATTTCAGCTCTCCGCGGTAATATACGGGGTGTATACATTAAACTGAACGATAAAAAAACAACCTGAACGCCTGAAAAAAATAGTAAAATTTTGTCTATCGCCACAAAACTTAAAACCTTATTTGATTTTACCATTTTCTACAGTATATTTTTAATTCAGCTCTCCGCGATAATATACGGGGTGTATACATTAAACTGAACGATAAAAAAACAACCTGAACGCCTGAAAAAAATAGTAAAATTTTGTGTATCGCTACAAAACTTAAAATCTTATTTCCTTTTAACATTTTCTACAATATATTTTTATTTTAGCTCTCCGAGATAATATACGGGGTGTATACATTAAACTGAACGTTAGAAAACAACCTGAACGCCTAAAAAAAATAGTAACATTTTGTCTATCGCTTCAAAACTTAATATTTTATTTGGTTTTACCATTTTCTACAATATATTTTTATTTCAGATAGCGATAATATACGGGGTGTATACATTAAACTGAACGATAAAAAAACAACCTGAACCCCTGAAAAAAATAGTAAAATTTTGTGTTTAGCTACAAAACTTAAAATCTTATTTGTTTTTAAGTTTTGTGGCGATAGACAAAATTTTACTATTTTTTTCAGGCATTAAGGTTGTTTTTTAATCATTCAGTTTAATGTATACACCCCGTATATTATCGCGGAGAGCTGAAATAAAAATATATTGTAGAAAATGTTAAAAGCAAATAAGATTTTAAGTTTTGTAACGATAGACAAAATTTTATTATTTTTTTTAGGCGTTCAGGTTGTTTTTTTATCGTTCAGTTTAATGTATACACCCCGTATATTATCGCGGAGAGCTGCAATAAAAATATATTGTAGAAAATGATAAAACCAAATAACATTTTAAGTTTTGTAGCGATAAACAAAATTTTACTATTTTTTTCAGACGTTCAGGTTGTTTTTTTTATCGTTCAGTTTAATGTATACACCCCGTATATTATCGCGGAGAGCTGAATTAAAAATATATTGTAGAAAATGATAAAATAAATAAAATTTTAAGTTTTGTGGCGATAGACAAAATGTTACCATATTTTTCAGGCGTTCAGGTTGTTTTTTATCGTTCAGTTTAATGTATACCCCGTATATTACCGCGGAAAGCTGAAATAAAAATATATTGTCAAAAATGGTAAAACCAAATAAAATTTTAAGTTTTGTGGCGATAGACAAAATTTTACTATTTTTTTTAGGCATTAAGGTTGTTTTTTTATCGTTCAGTTTAATGTATACACCCCGTATATTATCGCGGAGAGCTGAAATAAAAATATATTGTAGAAAATGATAAAATAAATAAAATTTTAATTTTTGTGGCGATAGACAAAATGTTACTATTTTTTCAGACGTTCAGGTCGTTTTTTTATCGTTCAGTTTAATGTATACCCCGTATATTACCGCGGAAAGCTGAAATAAAAATATATTGTCAAAAATGGTAAAACCAAATAAAATTTTAAATTTTGTGGCGATAGACAAAATTTTACTATTTTTTTCAGGCGTTCAGGTTGTTTTTTTATCGTTCAGTTTAATGTATACACCCCGTATATTATCGCGATGAGCTGAAATAAAAATATATTGTAGAAAATGATAAAATAAATAAAATTTTAAGTTTTGTGGCGATAGACAAAATGTTACCATTTTTTTCAGGCGGTCAGGTTGTTTCTTATCGTTCAGTTTAATGTATACCCCGTATATTACCGCGGAAAGCTGAAATAAAAATATATTGTCAAAAATGGTAAAACCAAATAAAATTTTAAGTTTTGTGGCGATAGACAAAATTTTACTATTTTTTTAGGCATTAAGGTTGTTTTTTTATCGTTCAGTTTAATGTATACACCCCGTATATTATCGCGGAAAGCTGAAATAAAAATATATTGTCAAAAATGGTAAAACCAAATAAAATTTTAAGTTTTGTGGCGATAGACAAAATTTTACTATTTTTTTCAGGGGTTCAGGTTGTTTTTTTATCGTTCAGTTTAATGTATACACCCTATATATTATCGCGGAGAGCTGAATTAAAAATATATTGTAGAAAATGATAAAATAAATAAAATTTTAAGTTTTGTGGCGATAGACAAAATTTTACCATTTTTTTCAGGCGTTCAGGTTGTTTTTTATCGTCCAGTTTAATGTATACACCCCGTATATTATCGCGATGAGCTGAAATAAAAATATATTGTAGAAAATGGTAAAACCAAATAAGATTTTAAGTTTTGTAGTGATAGACAAAATTTTACTATTTTTTTCAGGCGTTCAGGTTGTTTTTTTATCGTTCAGAATAATGTATACAACCCGTATATTATCGCGGAGAGCTGAAATAAAAATATATTGTAGAAAATGGTAAAACCAAGTAAGATTTTAAGTTTTGTGGTGATAGACAAAATTTTACTTTTTTTTTCAGGCATTCAGGTTGATTTTTTAGCGTTCAGCTTAATGTATATAATATAATATATTAATGTATACTATCGCGGAGAGCTTAAATAAAAATATATTGTAGAAAATGGTAACACCAAATAAAGTTTTAAGTTTTGTGGCGATAGACAAAATTTTACTATTATCTTCAGGCGTTCAGATTGATTTTTTAGCGTTCAGCTTAATGTATACACCCCGTATATTATTTCGGAGAGCTGAAATAAAAATATATTATAAAAAATGGTAAAAGCAAATAAAATTTTATGTTTTGTAGCGATTATCAAAATGTTATTATTTTTTTCAGACGTTGAGGTTGTTTTTTATCGTTCAGTTTAATGTATACACCCCGTATATTATCTCGGAGAGCTGAAATAAAAATATATTATAGAAAATGGTAAAAGCAAATAAAATTTTATGTTTTGTAGCGATAGACAAAATGTTACTATTTTTTTCAGGCGTTCAGGTTGTTTTTTATCGTTTAGTTTAATGTATACACCCCGTATATTATCTCGGAGAGCTGAAATAAAAATATATTGTAGAAAATGTTAAAAGCAAATAAGATTTTGACTTTTGTAGCGATAGACAAAATTTTACTATTTTTTTCAGGCGTTCAGTTTAATGTATACACCCCGTATATTATCGCGGAGAGCTGAAATAAAAATATATTGTAGAAAATGGTAAAACCAAATAAAATTTTAAGTTGTGTAGCGATAGAAAAAAATTAACCATTTTTTTCAGGCGTACAGGTTGATTTTTTAGCGTTCAGCTTAATGTATACACCCTGTATATTATCGCGGAGAGCTGAAATAAAAATATATTGTAGAAAATGGTAAAATAAAATAAGATTTTAAGTTTTGTAGCGATAGAAAAAATGTTCCTATTTTTTTCAGGGGTTCAGGTTGATTTTTTAGCGTTCAGCTGAAATAAAAATATATTGTAGAAAATGGTAAAATCAAATAAAATTTTAAGTTGTGTAGCGATAGAAAAAATTTTACTATTTTTTTCAGGCGTTCAGGTTGATTTTTTAGCGTTCAGCTTAATGTATACACCCCGTATATTATCGCGGAGAGCTGAAATAAAAATATATTATAGAAAATGGTAAAAGCAAATAAAATTTTAAGTTTTGTAGCGATAGACAAAATTTTACTATCTTTTCATGCATTCAGCTTGATTTTTTAGCATTGAGTTAAATGAATACACCCTGTATATTATCGTGGAGAGCAGGAAAAAATACACTTTGTCTGTAGGGGGTTAAAGTTCAAATATAAAGAACATTTTGCACTGTTGTATATCTATAGATATTAAACATAACGTAACCTAACTTTGGTTTAGGTCAGATTTTTTTGCCTGTTTGGTGTTTTTGATGCCTTGCTCTCATTTAAACAGGGACCAAAATATACCTTAAAAGTTTTAAAATTTTTAAAATCAAGGGGTTGGAATACTAGGGGAACATGTTAATGGTATAGGAAAATAGAGTTACGGGGGGGGTCCAAAATGATCAAAATTTGCGTTACGTAATACTTGAATGTTCCCTAGCCCCAGAGCTAGAGTTTCGACTGGTTGGAAGTTCTGACTCGAAACTGTAGCAGCTCCCGTTATAAAATTAATTTTATTTTAGATCAGTGGATGCTACTTTATAACTAAATTATGATGAATTTAATCAAAATTGACACTGACTTTATAGCATGACACTAGACTTAAGTGTGGACTTCAGCGATTGAATAAAAAAGTAATAAAATTATTAAGACTATGATCACTCGATCAGTTGTTACTTTGTCTAGTGTTTTGGTGGTTAGCCTTTTGGGTTTGTGGAAGTTTAAACCTCAAATCAAAAGCCCAAATCGACCAAACACCAAAACACACTAACACACCAACTAGACAAAGCAAAAACTGATCGAGTGACCCTAATTAAGACAATTTACACGCCAGTACCAAAATGTATAAGAATGAAGGTTTGCGAAAATATTCAACTGCTACATGACCTACCTTGTTTTTTATTATTTTATTACCGTTATTTTTTTTAATTCTGTCATTATTTTTTTAATTTTATACATTTCTGTAATTTTTTCAAATAGAAATATGTTTTTTTGAGAAATAAATGTTTTTTTATAACGTTTTTAAATCCACTGACATTGTACATAACCCTAAAAACTTCATTGTCAATAAAGCACGGTGCTTTAAGCACCAGAGATAAGTTGGTCTCTGAAAGTACCAAGATGAAAATTCCCTATAAAGTTACCAAATCGCACCACCTAGTGTGAAAAATTTGAACCCCCTAGAATAAAGAATGCGATTAATGGCTGCCATTCATATTAGCCACTTGTTCAGATGCCATTCCTGTTCCCCCACTCCTCTAGTTCATTGCTAAATTCCGGAATGAAAACATATAATTGAAAAGGCCATATGGGTAGGAGAGCCTATGTGCAGCTCTTTATGCAGCGTTTTGATAAACTGCGCATGCGCTGACCGTTTTTCAATATGTTATTTTAAATAAAAAACATTTTTTTACAACAAAAAAAAACACCAAACAGACGCCAAACCAATGTTAACGTAAACCAAGGCCCCCTCATTAAAAAAAAGTCCAAACCAAGAAAAAACTAAAACAAACTCCCGCACAGAGAGCTGCATTTAGGCGCTTGTTTTTTTTGGGCCATAATATGGCCGCCATATTGACAGAAGAAGAAGAAGAAGATATTTGACGGTCAAAAAATTTGACGGATTCTTGTTATAGAAAGTTATTTGTGTTTTATTTCCTAATATCTGTTGTTTCCGTACATATAATTTCATTGTTTTCAACTATGGAAGTAATGTAAGTAGAAATTAATGTTTTAAAACTAGTAATATTTATATAACAATAATTAACATAACCTAATTTTTAGGATGAAAGACGTTAGCCCTTCACACAGCCCCGCTAGAAAAAAGCAGAAGAAAGAACATAAGCATAAACATAAAAAGCACAGTTCGGAAAAACCCGAAAAAGGTGACCGAAGTAAAAAACACAAAAAGAGCAAGAAACACAAACACAAGCAAAGGGATAGTTCAGTTGAAAAAGATGAACGGTGTTATACTCCAGATGTTGCTACCAGTCTGGAAGTACCCTATATCTTGCCTAATATTGGTGAAATTGAAAATGGTGTTACTAATGGGGAAGAAACTGAAATTCACATTCCAAGCAAACCTACAGAAGTAGATGATGTTGTTAAATTTGTAAGTAAAGGCTTAATTAACACAAATGCTCTCAATTTAGAAATTATATCATCAGAGAGTGAAGATGTACCTGAAGCAGATGTTGACAGTGATGCAATTGATGTTGAAATTGAAGCAGACATGGATTTGGATGAATTGATGAAGCAAAAAGAGTTACTACAAGCACAATTGCTTAGTACTCTCAGTACTGAAATTGATAGCTCAAGTAGTCCTAAAAACGGTAAGTCCCCAGGTGAAATAATACTATTAGATGATTCTGATGATGAAGTAGAAATACTGTCAAACAAAAGATCTCATAACAAAGATAAAAAAATAACACTTAAAGAAAAATCTAGAGATGATTTTAAAAGACAACGAACTGAAACATCAACTAAGGAATTAGATAAACATTCAAGGGAACGTGATCACAACAGAGATGGATACCATCACAGATCACAAGATAGATCTCATATAGATCGTGAAAGGGAGAGAGGTAGATATGGTGGAAGGTCAGACAAGGACAGATCCAGAGACAAAATCAGGTCCCAAGATAGATCACGAGATAGAAGAAATAATAGAGATCGTGATTATATGAGAAGAGATTATAGAGACAATAGACATAGATCTGATCAAGATAGATCAAGAGATAAAGATAGAAGGTCTAGAAAGCATAAAACTGAGAAAACTGATAAATTCAAGGACTCTTTGAGTGAAGGAATGAAGCATAAAGAAGAAAGTGATAGTGATGTTCAGCTAGATATGGATATGAATGAAGATGAAGAAGATGAAGAAGCAATTATTGAAAGGAGAAGAAAACAACGAGAAGAGTTATTAAAGGTAAGTCTAGATATAGTGTTCTAAGAATTTCATGCAGAAATAGGCATGTGCTTCTTGGAGCAATCTTTCAGCTAAAACATAATTTACCTAATGACTTAATTTTCTCAAAAGGTATGACACCCCAAGGAAAGTCTTGCATTAGAAAAAATTTGAAACACAATTGTAGCAGCATTTGAAAAGTTTTATATTTTAGATTAGCAGAATAGAGGAAATAGACTAAATGACACTTTTAGCCACACTTTCCTTACCTTTTCCCACCTTCAGCAACTCTTCATCTACTCTTACCCCACTGCAGTTTAGTTTATAATAACTAGTTTATACTTGATTTATTTATACTCCCCCAGAAAGTGGCACCCTTAGCAAATATGCAGTAGGGTGCATCGAAAAAAAAAGTTGCTAATCGACTATGCGGTAAGTGTAGGGAATTTAAATTGAAATTGACTGGTAAAATTCTTATTTAGTACATGTATAGCATACATTATACATTAATAAAGGAACAATATACATTATTTAAACTATTAGCATGCCGTGAAGATATTTCTGATTGAAGATATTGGTTATTTTATCCACATTAATATTACGATCTTCTTATCACTTTCCAGATCCATTTATTTCTTCACGTTTTCCTTAGTTAATGTTGCTTGTTATATTTTATATGTAACTTTTTACAAATACTACTATTTTAGTAAAATAAATAGCATAATTATGCAAAAATCGTAGTGTATCAAAAATTTAACAGTTGTCGGTACTGTTTTCCTGGAAAGGGCCTATCCAAAGACTCGCATAACAAGTATAGTACATAAGAATGCGATGCCAGGATTGGCTTGATGTGTCGTCATGTATCTTGTAATGGTTGTTATGCGAGCCTCTAGATAGGCCTTAAGTTGTAATTGTAACCTAAAAATTTGACGTTTTCCTTGTGTTCAATATAATTTACGTTTGTACAATATATAGAATATGCTTTTAGTGTGAGTGTATGAAGAATAAACCAAAAAAGTACCTTTTTCATTACCATACAAAATAACATTAAGTATAACCATTTTTTTTTTATGTAACTTTCTCTTCTTTTAATAGCTTTAACGACCGTCAATCATTGTTATAGACAAAAAATGTCACAATATTTTATATGTTAAAAGGTACGAGTTTTTAACCAATGATGTAGCTTAAAAATCGCGGGAATTTTAAACTACTATCTTGCATAATTGGACGGACTATAGTGCCGATGTTTTGATAAGGTGCTTGCAACTGTTCAGCTGGTTTAAGATTGTAAATTTGTAAAAAGACTATCAAACTTGCTATCAAATTCGTAAATAGAGTATTCTTGCATTTTTATGAAATTTTAAATTGTAACACTGCTTTAAAATTAAAACAGACCAACAAAATTGTAAAAATTTTCACCTGCGGCGCTATTCGACTTTATAAAACTCGAGGTAAAACGAGGTAAAATTTAAGCGTGAAATTTTTAAAAAATTGCGCCTGCAGCTATAAAGCTTTCTTGCAATTTTATAAAATTTACAATTGTAGTACTGGTTCGAGTACTGGTTATTGACGTCTTTGTTTTTCACATTTTGTGAAGAGTTTGATTTTTTTCAATAAAAATTTATTGATACGATTAAAAAAAAACAATGTTTTAAAATTAAAATAGACCATCAAAATTTTTTCGCTAGGATTTTCTTAAGTTTTTTTTTGTTTTAATATGGGATTGTAAAACTTGAATTTTACAATATGTAAATTAAAAAAAAATCGTCAGAAATTAACAGAATTCGTAAAAAAATCGCCTGCGGCGCTAACCATTTTTTAGTCGCTACGAGTTTTCCGGGGGCTCCGGCTAGCTCAGTACCGCCCTGACTTCTGCACATTAGTATGTACACCAAACACTAATGCTCATCATTATGTTTGTATGTGTTTGCCTAAAAACTGCACTAGCGTCTACGTCCCAAATGCAACTCGGTATTTCGTTTGGACTTTTGCTGTTGCCAAATTGTGCAGATATATTATATCTTTGGGTTTTGGTTGTTTTGGTGTTTTTTTTTTTGCAAAAAACACCAAAACAACCAAAAACCAAAGCAAAAAAAAAACCAAAACAACCAAAAACCAAAGATAAATTGTGGGAATGTGGGACGTAGACGTTAGTAAAAACTGATGCGCATTTTTATGTATTATCAAATACTTTTGCGCATTGCAGTGCATTGGTATGTACTACCAATTACTACCACAAATCTCTATGTTTAAATATGTTTGCCTAAATACTACTGTGTATTCGTATGTATTATTAAACACTTGTATTAGGGGCTGTCCATATATTACGTAACGCAATTTTTCAAAAAAAAAAGACCCCCCCTCCCCCCTGTGTAACAAACTGTCACATTTACCAACACCCCCCCCCTGTGTAACACGTAACAATATAAAAATTTAGTTTCACAATTAATTTAACTGTATTCTCACTATTGATTCGTTTTTCTCGACAATAAACATTAAATTTACTAAATTCCCCCTCCCTCCCCCCTGTCACAAACTGTAACAATTTCTCTGACCCCCCCCCCCCTAGGCGCGTTACGTAATATATGGACAGCCCCTTATTAAACACTTCTGCCCATCAGTATGTGCTCTCATTTTATGCTTTCGGGGTCTCGAGTTTGAATTCCATCCCTCGCTGCCACATTTTTGTTGTTATTTAAAAAAAAATATTTTGCGTTTTAAGGAAATTTAACCTTAATATCTCCTTGTACGGAGACGTATGTCCAAAAACGATTCGTAAGGGAGCTACGCCCCTTCATAAGGGATTCTAAAAATTCGATTTTTATTTAATAGCTTATGAATCCTTTGAGTTAAAGCAACAATGTTTTGCATGTGATCTTTCCTTATTAAGGCCTACTAGCCAATGGTATTTGCATGTAGTTACTTAAGTCAGGCACGATCGAAATGGGGGGTCTTATTACTTTTTGTCCAAACTTTTTTTACTTTTTTGTGCGTTTATTACTAGAATAGTATTCCTCAGGTAAAAATACAAAAAAAAGCTGCTCTTGTTGTAATGCCATAGGATTGACCGTTTTCGAGAATCAAAGAAAAATTATATGTTTTGAGAACCAAAAATTAAACACTAAAATATTTAAAACCACGATTTAAGTGATGCAGGGTTACTGTACATATCCAAGAAAACAAGTTTCTATACGTGTAGTTCCAAAAACCAATTCTAAGGGAATTATGGTCTCCCAAAATACACCATTTTTAAAGGGCCATGGTACCCTTGAAAACGATTATTGGACCTACACGTATAGGAACTTTTTTCTTAGCTTTTGATGTAGAATCACCCTGCCTTATTAAAATTTTGGGTTTTAACATTTTAGTGTTTATTTTTTGTTTCTCAAAACGTGTAATTTTGCCTTTAATTGTATTTTTTATCGAAAACGTATAATCCTACGATATTGGAACAATAGTACTTTTTTATGAGTTTTTACCTGGTGAGTATTATTTTAAAAATAAACACACAAAAAAGTTAAGCGGAAAAAAGTTTGGGGCAAAAAAGTGATAAGACCCCCCCATTTCGGGCTTTTTAAAGTAATCACATGCAAATGCCACTGGCTAATAGGCCTTAATAAGGAAAGATCACATGCAACGCCTTGTTGCTTTAACCATTGGTTAAAGAGTCAATGTCAATGTTATGAGTTATTAAATAAAAATCGCTTTAGAACCTGTTTTGAAGGGGCGTAGCTCCCTTACGAGTCGTTTTTGGACATTGTTTATAGGAACTCTTTTTCATATTTTTTTATTCAGTCACTTCGTAAAAGGAAGTGCGTCAGTTCCGAGACACCCTGTATATTCACAGCTTGTTTATGTCTATAAATCATAAAAAGGAATTATTTTCAATTTTTTCTCGAAATTTTTAGAGACTGGGTGCTCAAAGTGAAGACTCAAGTACGAACAACTCCTTACCCTCAGCAAAATCTGAGGTTATTGAAATGCCCAAACCTGAACCAGAACCAGAACCTGCACAAATTGAAGTTAAAGAAGCAGAAGAACCGATCAAGAATGCTGAGATGTCGGAAAATACTGAAAATGGTTCCCTTACTCCACCATTGTTGCCCACTATGAAAACAGTAGACACAGAAAAAGAAAAGGATACAAAAGTGAAACGCAATGATTGGGACATGTTTGCTGAACAGGACAGTTTCAAAGCAAATACAAGTGTAAGTTTAATACTAGAGTCTAGTAACTAGATCTTCTTTTTCTTCCTTCTTCTTTCTCATTGGCCTTTTCAGCCAGATTACATTAATTTGTATCATTTTACGCCTACACTTGTAGTGATGCTTCTGCAGGTGCTAAAGTATTAAAAGTTTGTTGTGAAGTTATAAATTCTCTCATGAATGTTGTGAATTGGGTTTTTTTTTACTAATAAATATTTCTCTACTAATGTTATAAATTGTAAAAATTGGTTATAACCGAGCAGAGCTTATAACTTTTATTATAACTTACTCAGTTAGGATGGACATCCAATCTTTTATCGTATTTAAAGTATACCCGAGCGGAAAATATACTTAACCACGTATCACTTTATTCAGGAGCTTAAGTAAGTTCTAGTGTGATGGTGTTTTGGAAACAAATTAAAACGATTTCTTCTTAACTTAGGAATAATATATTAAATAAATGAAGAACATGAAAGATCAATTCTTACTTCTAAGTCCTACTTCTATGCAAAGTCCCTAAATTCTAACTTCCATTATATATTAGTTTTCCATTAAATAACTTCTAAATTAAAACATTTTATGTTTTAAATCCCAACTATTTACAATCATTTTCCAATTTATTGTCCACATTTTTCTTAGTGTAAATATTAAAACTGGTTCGTAATAGTCATTTAAATAAGTTTACAGAATATTTTGCAAAGTTCATTAATATTCGTCGAAATTTCTATTAGTGTTCATACTAACAATATTTATAAGTGTCCAATATTATTTTTTAAGTATGATATTACAAGTCTCAAAATTTTTCTAAGTTTAAAAACCATTTTTAATTCAAGAATAATTCTCAAAATTATTTCTCATAGAAACTACATTTTCACTTTTGAAATTGTATTACTTAGAAGTAATACTGAATCATATCTGAATGTTTTCATCAGTTTATATAGGATTTCGAAAATGAAAAGTAGGTCAATAGTTAAATTTATTTGACAAGGCTTTTAGCGCAAAATATTTCTAAATACACCGACTATATTTAATTACCCCGACAAAAGAGTTTCAGTCTCATCAATTTGCAAGCTAATTACTATTTCTGACATCTGAAACGATCATTTTAACCATAAATTATATTTATTTATAAACTTATATCTATGAGTCAACTTTTAAGTTATACCGAATAAGGGTCCGATATAATGTAGAACGAGCCGGACTTTGCCGAAGCAACTCTCGTGAAGGCAGAATGTATTTGCGCTATGATTAAAGCAATATTATTTTAAAAATATTAACAAAAAGTTCTTAAAAATTAATAAAAAGCTCTTCACATGTTCATAGTAAACAATAGCATAAATATTGACGACTTACTCCAAATTATACTAATATAAGAATACTTTTACTGCACATCACTATAAAATAGTATAAAATGGAATGGCATATCAAAGATAGCAAGACTGGAGCATGTCCGCCGAAATGGTCTTTCCGCATCAAATAACTTCCAAAGACTCAATACTAGATCTTGCTATGTATATCTTAAGGCCTATCCAGAGGCTCATATAACTAGCATAATACATAACATACGATGACGTGATTGGCTTGAAGTGCCGTCATGTATCTTGTGCGCTAGCTTATAACTTTATGTTAGGCTCGCATAAGAGCCCGTGAATAGGCCCTTAGGTTATTTTATCAAGATAACCAACGTTTTTTTCTTACTGTCAATAAGCTCAATGTTTATAAAGAGCACTGGCCTGCATTAGAGTGGGGACCCTATATATAATGACATTATATTATTATTAATGTCACTTTATTTAGGGTCCCTACATTAGAGTGCCTTAACTTTCTGTAAAGTTTAAGAGTGGAGACATAAAAAAATCAAGGGATATGGCAAACCCGCAAACTATCTTTTAGCCTTTTCCGGATATGCCAAGTTTATCTTCTAGTTATTAATGTGTCAAAATATTGTGTATTAACCCATTAAGGACTGACCCATGAATTGGTTATATAGTATATGAAATATTTATCAGATATTATTATTATTATTAGTCCCAATAAGTTATTTTTATTAAAAAAATGCAAAAAATGTTCACGTTTTCGCTTGGCAATCGAGATTATTAATAAAATGGTAACAATTTACTCGCTAGAAATAAAAAACCATAATTTTTGCATATGCTAAGCCATAAATAAATAAATTGGAAACTACATTCATTTTAAAATACTCCTTACAAAAGTCTGTAAATCTGTATGAATATTTCGACATATTCCTTAATTTATGATAACTTATTAATAGATGGTTGACATGGAAAAATCTCTTATTATTCACAATTTTTTTTAGACCACTAACTATTAAACTCTAACATCCACTGTGCACTGTACCCCAAAAACTGTATCTGATGGAATAAATCTGAATGTTAGTTCGGAATCAGAAGGTCAAAATCAGTTAAAATAGCTATTATCTCACTTGCATGCAACTTTCAGTTTCTCCTGTGCCCCTGTGTTGCTAGTGGAGAATTAATATGGCGCGCTTATCAACCCTACTTAAAATACCGATCAGAAACAGGTAGAATCCACCAAAAAAAAATCTGTACCCCTATGTAATTTGTACAAATTACCCACTTATTTTCCAATTAATTCCCGTAATTCTTTAATTCCCCTAATTTCCTGAGCGTGTATACCTAAATTCCCCCACAACTTTAAGAAATATTTTTTAACAGAGCCCAAACACAATTATCACCAAAGGATCGGGAGCTGAAAATCCAGCCCTAACTGACAACTGGGACGATGCAGAAGGATACTATAGAGTTCGAATTGGTGAAATTCTGGATAATCGATACATGGTGTATGGGTACACTGGACAGGGAGTGTTCAGTAACGTTATCAGAGCCCGAGATCAGGCCAGAGGTAGTCAGGATGTCGCTGTCAAGATTATCAGAAACAACGAAATAATGTATGTACATAATTCTTTAACCCTGAAAAGATTTTCGTTAGTAAAAAATTGCTTTTTTACGGTTCTCGACGTTTTATAGTTCAAGAGATAATTTCCGCGAAAAAAATTGGTCTGTCTATGTGTTTGTAGGTTCTCTGAAATGATTTGAGCATGGGTCAAAAGGGGTAAAAACCTGGAGCCCGTAAATCAATTTTCGGGTGTAAAAACTCTGGAAAATCTTGGTAATTTTTGATAGTTTTTTTTTAAGAAATCTTGTCAAAAGCTCACAAATAATAGTTGTTTTTATGTCAAAAAGTAGAAATAATGCAAAATTCTTGAAACTCCTTTTACAAATATTTTGTATTTGTTTAGCCCCCAGAAAATACATTATTAAAAATTCCAAATGGAAAAATCCAATTAAATGTTTTAAATATACCGGGCTCTAATCAAAACCAATGAAATCTAAATAATGCTTAGATCCAACCTAATTTGATAGGTTTCATTTGGAATTTTTGCGGTAAAACTCTTAGTTTCTGCACTTATATCTAACTTTTGTTTTAGGCATAAAACGGGATTGAAGGAATTAGAAATCCTGAAAAAATTAAACGATGCCGATCCAGATGATAAAATGCATTGTTTACGATTGGTCAGACAGTTTTTCCATAAACAGCATTTATGTATGGTTTTTGAACCGTTAGCCATGAATTTGAGAGAAGTCTTAAAAAAATATGGAAAAGACGTAGGTTTACATATCAAAGCAGTCAGAAGCTATACACAGCAGTTATTACTGGCTTTGAAACTTTTGAAAAAAACCGGAATATTACACGCAGGTGAGATTATGCTTGGCAGCCGGGCTGGTTTTAATCAGAAAAAACTGGTTTATTTGGGGTCAGGGCAGTTTGGTTTAGAGTACTGGATAAGTACGGTAGCATAGTGTTCAAAACTCAATTCTTTTAGCTTATAAAACGTTTTTTGGTATATTTTTAGTTTGGGATGATACAAAAAATATATTTTAAATTAGAATAATTACTTATTTTTACAAATTGATTGTATGGTAGGCTATCATACAATTGATATTGATAGAAAAAATGATAAAAATTATCATATTTTGACGTTTCCTAAAATATCTCCTTTAATAACCACTATCAGTTATTTTCGGATAATTCAGCCTTGAAAACCGGCAGACACTTGAAATGAAAATTGGGGTCCTATTGTGTATATGCCTGAAGAAAAAAATATTTTTCGCCCTAGATATACATTCTGTGTCCGCCATAAAGTTTGCACTATATGGAAAACCATTTTTAAAAGTATTAATAAAAAGTTTCCGTATGGTGCAGGCTGCACTGTACACGGTGTATTTGAAATAGGGTCCGAAATTTTAAGGGGCGATTCTACATCAGAAAATATGACAAAAAGTTCCTATAAACATATTCCTAAAAATGGTTCGTAAGGAAGCTACGCCCCTTTGAAAGTGGCTAAAAAATAGGTTTTTATTTAATAACTCGGGAACCCTTTGAGATATAGCAACGAGGTTTTTGCACGTGAACTAATCCTAATGAGGGCTATCTTCGTGTGTTATGTTCATGTATTTATTTTAACCAGGGGTGTGCGAAACGGGAGGGCCTCATCAGTTTTTTGTCCAAACTTTTTTCTGTGTAACTTTTTTGTAATTTTATTTTTGGTATATGATTCCTCAGGTCAAAATACATAAAAAGGTACTCCTGTTGTAACACTGTAGGACTAACGGTTTTCGAGAAAAATTAATTTGAAGGTAAAATTTCACGGTAAGAGGCGAAAAATTAAATACTAAAATGTTGAAAACCGAAACTTCAATGATTCAGGGTAAATGTACATCAAAAACTAAGAAAAAAACCTCATATATAGGGACTTCCAAAAATTAATCCAAAGGGAGCTATGGTCTCGTAAAAATGCAGCATTTTTAAAGGGCCATAGTAGCTTTAAAAGCGATTTTTCAACATACATGTATGGAAACTTTTTCCCTTAGTCTCCGATATAGAATAACCCTGCATCATTAAAATTTTGGTTTTCAACGTTTTAGTATTTAATTTTTCGTCCACAAACCGTGAAATTTCACCTTCAAATTAATTTTTCTCGAAAACAGTTAGTCCTACAGTGTTACAACAACAGTACCTTTTTATGTATTTTAACCTGAGGAATTATATACCAAAAATAAAATCACAAAAAAGTTACACAGAAAAAAGTTTGGGACAAAAAACTGATAAGGCCCCCTTGGCAAAAATAAGTACATGAAAATAACATACGAAGATGGGCCTTTTAAGATTAGTTCACGTGCAAAACCTCGTTGTTATGTCTTAAAGGGTTCCCGAGTTATTAAATAAAAACCGTTTTTTAGCCACTTTCAATGGTACGTAGCTCCCTTACGACGCATTTTTAGACATATGTTTATAGATAGTTTTTGTCATATTTTCTGATGTAGAATCACCCCTTAAAATTTTGGACCCTATATCAAATACACCGTGTATATTATACAGGTATAACTATTTTATTCCGTTGTGCAAGCAAGAATTTTCTTTAGAAAAAAAAAACATGTTACTAATACCATTTCTTTCAGACATAAAACCAGACAATATCTTAGTAAACGAGAGTAAATTAGTACTAAAATTATGTGATTTCGGATCAGCGTCAGTCATCAACGAGAACGAAATCACGCCATATTTGGTATCAAGATTTTATAGAGCACCGGAAATCATCCTGGGAATCCCGTACGAATTCGGGATTGACATGTGGTCCGCAGCCTGTACCATCTACGAACTGTACACGGGACGTATTATGTTTTCAGGAAAATCCAATAATCAAATGCTCAAGTTTTTCATGGATGTAAAGGGAAAATTTCCGAACAAAGTTATCAGAAAAGGAGCATTTAAAGAGCAGCATTTCGATGCTAATTGTAATTTTCTCTATCACGAAATTGACAAAGTCACTGAAAGGGTAAGTGTTAAAGGGAAATTAAACTTCCAAGTCCTTTTGGGTAAACTAGATTTAAATTTAACGATCGATCGCTGTTGCTACATTGTACAAAGATCTGATAAAGAAACACAACCTCAAAAATTCAATAAAGAGAATAGAGTTTACCTTGTAAATAAAAAAATAGTCATACTCAAGGGGAAATTAAACAATTTTAGACGTGGTTTAGGCAAGTCAGTTTACAGTCAAACATTTAGAAGTTATTGTTTTATATGTGATTAACTTGATTTAATGGCGGCAACGTCGTATACTAGTAAAACATGAAGTCACGAAATTCCTAAAAATACACCTCCTTACTAAAAAAGGACTTAAAAAAAAGGATTACTTGTTAATAAAAAAGGACTTCGGGAAAAGGTCTTTATTATTTTATGCAAATTCTCGTATTATGGTAAGTTATTACCAATGATGGATTCGTAGATTTGCGTGTTTAAAAGTCCAAACCATATATGAAGTTTTTCAAAATAAGCTCACCACCTTTGTAAAAAAAATCCGAGTCGCCTAAAATTTTCCGACCACCAATTTTTTTTCACCTAAACAAAACTAATGACCAAAAAAAAGATCGTCGCCCTTAAGAATTTGTGAACTCGCCAAAAAAATTCCGACTACCATTTTTTTCCATCTAAATAGAGCTAATTACTAAAAACATCTCATCACCTTTAACCAACCAAGAAAGAATCTTTTCATAGCAACTCGTCTCATTTTGCGACTAATCTCCTGAAAATTCCGACTGGGGTTATTTTTTTGGGGGGTGTCACACCCTCCTTAGAACGCCTGTGGTAACATAAAATAAAATACTTGTAAGTTTCCTTACCCTATACGCGTAAGTACCAATACATTCAGCCCGAGAGTTGTTATACAATCCCTATATTTTAGATGAGATTTGGATATTTATTTTCAATAAGGGCGATTCTATAGACGCGTCTTTATTTTAGCGGCGGATCGACGTTAAGGGAGCTATCGTACTTTTAAATGGCATTTTTAGAATATTTATCACTTCATATTTTAGAAACGGTTTAACTTATTAACATGAAATTTTTACTGCACTATAGAACCAATACTAGATAAAACGTTGCAAGTATCCTGTCAAAACATCAGCACTATTGGGAAAACTAATAACATGCTATTAGAACATGGTAGCATAACATAATTACAATTTTACTACTACTCCTCACTGCACAAACTAACTTGTATAATATTTATATTATACTTTAGCTTTTCTTGTACACTTAATATATAATTAAAATTAATAATAAAAATATGTTTTTACTTGGATGCAAGTTAAACTTATTAATTACAATTTTTGATTGATTTTAAAAACAAATTTATGGAAGCTTAAAATTTGTACACTAGAGCCATCTAGTTTGCAAATTTCAAACTAGGTGTTTTGTTTGTATATAACATTTTTTATAGGGCTTAATAAGAGCTTTTATTTAAAATATAATTTTTTGAAATCGGGTTATAAATATGTGAGATATGCTAGGTTTACCCCCAAAATCTAATCAGCTCTTCGGAATACGATAAGAAATAATATACAAAAAAACGCAAGTCGATATCTCATGTAGAAATGGAGTTAGAGAGTTTACACCCAGACAGACAGACAGACAGACGGACCCAATTTTTTTTTACTGATTTCGACTCAGAATGGTCTAAAACGTCGAGAAATTTGAAAAAAAACGCGGTAAAAGATTTTTACTTTTCGGCGAAGATTTCAATACATCGGCACTCTTAGTAGCACTAAGTGCCGATGTAAAATGTAAGCATTTGACGTTTTATTAAAATTAAGTTTTTGACCAGGGGCGTAGATAATGGGTACCTAATAATTTATATGTAAAACTGTAAGTCCGCCCCTGGTTAAACATTTAACTTTTTTATGTCAGTGTTTATTAGTTGCATACTACAGTAAACATTTTAAGTCAATGAGTTAAACCGTTCCTAAGTTATGAAGTGAATAATATTCTAAAAATCTCCCTTAATCGTCTTATAGCTCCCCTAAGAAGCCATTTAACACAAACTTTTTGACGTAAAATCTGTCATTTTTTTTTTGTTAAAGCAAATGAAAATCGTTTTTCTCAAATCGATAATTTTTTTTACATTTGGTCTGAAAAAGATGCCAAAGCTCTAAATAATTAAATTATGAAAAAAAACTTGGGTTGTATGAAAGTTGAGCTAAAATTCGTTTCCAGACCGGGGTGACTGATAAGTTATGAGTGATAACCAAGGGGGTATTTTATAAAACTTGATCTCATCTTTCATCAATTTTTGAAAAATGCTGAAGGTTTATAAAAACCTCTTGATTTTTTTTCTCCCATCGCTTGAACTGAAGTGAATAATTTTTATTAATATTAAATTTATCTTTTAATAGGAAAAAATAGTAGTGATGTCTCTGGTAAAGCAAACGAGAGATTTACAATCCGAATTGGTAGCTGGACAAGCTTTGCCCCCAGATCAACTACGAAAGGTCGGCCAACTGAAGGACCTTTTAGAAAAAGCACTATCAATTGATGCCACAAAAAGGATCAGTCTAAATAACGCATTAACGCATCCCTTTATACAGGACAAGATATGATTCAAGCACTGGGTTTAGTGAGGTAAAAGCACCAGGAAAAAATCAAGGATTAATTTATTATTCACTGTTGTTTTATTATGCGTTTCTGTTTAACGTAAAACGTATATTTTATTATATTTAGATTTAGAAAATGTATTTAAACTTTATGTGGCATATTTCTAATGGTTTGAATAAATATATTGCACATATATTGTAACTTTGTAGAAAATTATACTTAATAAACATATAATGTATTATATAAATGTGACTAAAAAATGTATTACACAATATATTTTGTTACAGACTTTCTGGAGCTGTAAAGGGCAAGATGATTCGGAGACAATATAAGGTATTGCCTTGATGGGATCCGAAAAACGAATTAAAAAGTTTCAAAAATATTGAAGAATAGATTTCATTTTAGTATTGTGAGGTAACAATTGTATCATACAGGGCGTATAAAAATTATGGAATATATTTTATATTTTACCAGAGACTGATTAAGTTTGTTATTTTTCCAGTTTTTAACAGTAATGAAGTTAAAACTGCCACGATGGCGGACTTTCCTAAGAAGGTGATATCTAAGTATTTTAGCATTCTTATACCTGGACTCTTTTTAAGCATGCCAAAATACAACCCACTTTTAATGACTTTTCTCTTGGTTTAGGGTCATTTCGCGTCAACCACGGTGTGCCTTAAACAAAGTTAAATGGAAAGTCAAACCACCCCGGATTTTTGATTTTAGGTTGTTTTTGGGACATTTTCAAACAGTTTTTGACAAAAATGATAATCGCTCACGAAGCCGTTTTTAAATAAAGTCCTGCTTCTTCTTCAATCTTTTTCTGACATCAAACTACGGAGTGTTTTCTATGTCACACCCTAGAGCATAGGTACTACCCATGATACTCAATATAATCACGACCATTCGCACGCCTACTTTGTTAATATTCAAAATGCATGGTCGTCTTGAATGTCCCAAAAACAACCTAAAATCAAAAAATCCGGGGTGGTTTGACTTTACATTTAACTTTGTTTAACGTACACCGTACACCTACTGATAGGGACACTAGATCTGGATCCTAAGTAAGCCTTGCTAACCTAAGATCTAGATCTAGTATCCTCAGCTACCGCCAATAATTAAGTTAAATTTAATTTGTTGGTAGATGTAAATGTTAATGTAGGTATATCAGTTTTATCCAAAGAGATTAATATTTTTAATAAAAGATAAATATTCCATAGTTTTTCAGAATCTGTATAATTTAACAATACATAAGTAATTTAATTATGTATTAACTTATTTATTCCAGTCGGCATTGCGTCCCTTGAGAACTTGGCATTGAACGATAAATCGGGGATTCTACTACAGCAGAAAATAAAATCCTCGTGAAAAAGGATCAGTAAGTAATAGATTTTTTATATGAGAATTTATTTGTCGGCCACTAGTCTAAAAACCTTTCTAAGTAGTAGAGACAATTTGGCCTATACCATAGCATTCTCCATTCTCCAACTAAAAGACAGATAATTTATTGAAATTGGCCTATGGCCAACTTTTATATATTTCGGATATGTTATAGACATCCGAACTTTATGCAATTAGGTCGTATGCCAATTTTAAAGAATTCTCTGTCTAGTCCTTTAATTATTTTTTGCCAGATCTAGCGAGGTGTTCTATTTATTATTTTAAAAAATATTGTAAAACATTTTAAGCAGAGGTTCTAGATTTAGTGCAAATTATTTAATATATCGAATCTGGAGGTGTATTTGCAGAACTATTTTTTTAAAACAATCTTTTAACAATTTAAACCTTTAAAAATACCTTATTTTGACACAATAAATTCATTTAATTTATAACTTTTGGAATAATAAATAATCGAATTCGTAAAATAATATTAATATTGAATAAAAATAACCTAATATTATTAAGCTAATAAGACATGATAATTATCTTTCGTTACAGCATTAAATTATTAAGCTGTTATGATTTTAAAAAGCTAGAGAAGTGACATTTTTGATTTTGATTTTGCATATTCGATGGCGAAAATATACCGTCGTTATGATTACGCTTTGTTTTTTAATTGTTGAAATCAGACATTATGAGAGTTGAAAAAAAAATATAGTCAAATAAATCTTGACGAGCATGAGAAATACTTATTTGCGCTCCTAGTAGAGGTAAGTGAATGAGCTGAGGTCCATAAACACGACCGAAGACAGAAAAAACTTACCTGCAAGTAGCGCATTAGGGTTTTCTCACTACCAAGGAGTTAAAATCCTATTTTAATATTAATATTTTTGACATTTATATGTGTGACAATTCAAGAAATCATTTTTTTTATCGAATCACTCTATAAAATTAGAAATTGTAGTCTTGTGTCTAGATGTCCTCCTGCGGTAAATGTAAGCACATTTAGTGTCCTTGTGCGGTAAATCGTTTTTTCTGTCTTTAGTTGCGGTTTTGTTTGTATTGATTTCATCTATCACTAAGTGTGCTCGATGTAGTACTTTCCATTACTGTCGACTTTTTTATTAAGTAATGTCAACTTACCTAGTTGGTAGTGAGAAAAGTGCATTTTCCACACCTTCCAGACATTTTACATTTCACATCTAGAGTTTAATAGGATTCCTGGGGGCCATAAAAACTTCGGAAGTTCATATAAACGGCTTATGAATCAAGTTTTTTATGTTGTAAATGGTATAAAATGTTTAGTCTATTTAGATGATTTAATTTAACTTTCTGCTAATGATGCGACGAACGTCTTAAATGATCAGAAAAAGTAATAACGAGAACAAGTAATTTAAAGCTTAAACTAATAAAATAAAATGTTCTTCAGTCACGAGCTAAATACTTGGGCCATATTATGAATCAAGGTGTGGTGCTCGATAGTGATAAACTTCAAGTTATTAAACGTTACCCAAGAGGGTCTTGGCAAGACCGCAAACAATAGAAGAAACACGCACATTTTTAGATTTGTGTTTTTTTTTTTAGAAAATTTGTTTCAAAATTTGTTAACGTTGAAATCGAAATTTGTGATTGGTTTATTTAAAATGTAAATAGACCTCATCCTTCTAATATACAATATTTACCAGCATTTTGATAATTCGATCCTTAAGAAAAGAAAAATTAAGTTAAAATTTGTATGACGCCTTAAGCGTTAATATTATTTAAAATCATGACGTCTCTTCTTTTTTTATGCATCCTAAAAACAACGAACCATTGACTAAGATTAATTAATTACTGATGGCGTCAGAGGTAAAATCGGCCCTCGAGTGAAAATTATTTTATTTAAGCTATTATAAAAGTGATTTTTGAGTAACGAAGGTTGATTCTAATATGTCAGTACTATGTAATATAATATTTTTAAATTTCGACATGGGAATCTTGCCCATTTTCATTGTTTTAGGTTTAAATTTAAGGTAACCATTAAAACCTTAAAAAATAATATTGAAGAACAAATAGCGCAGTTTTTAATGCACTACGTATTTTTCTTCATCAATGTATTTTTCCTAAAGTATTTCCAAATATGCTACATATTTTTATTCAATACGTACAGATAAGACAATAACTAGTTTTATTTTAAATAAAGAAACTCAATAATAACTCACACGTGGCTTTTACTTTATAGATTGGACAATTATATATTTTACCCACTCAACTGTCACTTGTAAAATTATTTTCTTGTAATTGCCATTAAAATTTTTAATAAAAATATGAATTTCTAAGCTATATATTGGATAAAACTTTGTATGTTACTCGTGGGCAAACTAATATTACCCTCTCTAAAATTAACCCACGAGGCTGGAGGCAATATCCTGGTTTCCTCTCTCGTAAAATTAATAACAATTTTCTTTAATTTGGCGCTAAATACGTTACAAATGCGATTTACACTAAAGATTTGGGTTGTTTTGTATTTCACGTCAACTTAACCAAGCCTAAATTTTATATTCTGTACCTTATACAATATATCTTTGGGGCTGTCCATATATTACGTAACGCAATTTTTCAAAAAAAACATGAACCTAAAATATAGTATAACAACCTTGAAAAAAAAATTACAAGAAAAAATCACTCAAACTTTAAAAAAATATTCATAATCAATATCACTCAGGGAAAAAATACTAGGTACCTCTTTTTATACTGAGTGTCACATATAACACGTATATTGTTTATGCACAGGTACATAAAATAGTACACACATTGGTGTTCTGTGAGTACACATTCCGCGCGAAAATGTATCATCGCCGATGATTCATCGGCAAGATCACGCATAACAGGGCCGTAAGATTTTTTTTTAATATCAATGTCAACAGTTTTTTTACTGATTACAATATTATTTAAATATGCATAGTTTCGTCAATTTTTGTGTGAAAAAGGGAATTATGGGCCACTAAATAGTAATTTATGTTAAAATAAAAATACATCTGCCAAGCTTAGGAAATAAACATTAAGTTTATTAAATTCCGTTACGTAACGTTTACCTAGACCTTCTTCCCTCCCCCCTGTCACAAACTGTAACAATTTTTCTGACCCCCCCCTAGGCGCGTTACGTAATATATGGACAGCCCCTTTATGATTCTGTATAAACCAAACCAATAAATACTTCTTATTTCAAATAAGTATATCAATTTTTCATGAGCATTTGTGTTAATTCAAAGGTTTTTATAACAAAAAGCATGATAAGATAATTTATTGTGTTCAATAACAATGAAAACAGGCCTACCTGATGATTTTTTAGGTTAATTTAACGCTATTGTTTTAGATTTTTTGGCCCTTTATAACTATAGCTGTGGAAACACCTGTATACATAGCAGTTTTTAATGCAGAACCGTGAACCCCATTGGGGGTTCCCCAAATACGGACATCTCAATATAATGTTGTCGTACACTCATAAAATAATTTTTTTCTGAGAAGTTACGCCACTGAATACCTAAAAACACTTTGTTTTACACAGTATTTCGTATTTATAATTTGTAAATAAATTCGCCTTATCTTTCCGCGATGTTTTGATATGAAAACAAGAAGAAATAATAAACCTTTTACTAAAAACACCTGTGTATAAAAAATATTCCTGTAGAAACCAAACTTGCTTAGAAAATCGCTTTTATATTATTATTTTATATTCTCGTTAATAAAACATGTCAACGTTTTTACGGTTGTGTAAACTGGACCTTGCAAATTGGCTTACGACGCACGTGTATCTTGCGTTTCCATAGTAACTTAAAAATTGTTTACAAGCGGGAAGGTTTAAAAAAATATACCTTTAATGGAAATACTATAGTAGTATGATGTTGTTGTTTGCAAGCCGGATTTTTATTAAACATAACAGACAGACAGACATCATCCTGGAGATGGTTTTAATCGCATAATTATTACCTTTAAATGGATATAACCGTCGTTTTCTCGATTTTGGATGCTTGCACGATCAAATGACTTTCCCTTCCCGGGAAGGTAAAATCCATTCAAAAAGCTGGGAACAATGCCGATTGGGAAAAAATTAACTGCCTTACAATACAAAAATGATCTTTATTGTAAATATCCTGGTAGAATAAATGCGAATATGAAAAATGTTTGTAATTCATAATCATCATTTGAAAATGATCCACCCGAAATATCTCGCAAACGAAGCAAAATATAAAAATTCTAAAAAATAGATTAGCTTGTTTTTTCGACGGGAACATTTAAGTATATTATTTTGGGTGTTGTAACGTTCACCTCCTAACTCCCAGCTACCCCAAGATTCGAATCTTAACCCCGTCTTGTGATACATCATTTGAAAGAGCTTAAAAAATGATATGTTTTGGTTGCAACAAAAAATAAATACACTAACTGTTAACTTAAAGGTGGATGATTTTATTTCAAAATAATTGGTACACACACAATTAAGAAAAATAGGTCAATATTTAAAAATAAATAATTTTAGTCTGATTCATGGGGGTTGTAAATCCTACCCTTTAACTACCAGCTACTCCCACTGTTTTATTTTTAATTAAATTCCAATTCTTGCGATACCCTATTTAAAAGAGCCTAAAAATTATAGCTTTTTGTATGTAAAATATACAGTTAAAGATTAGGATGTTGCTACCCTCAAAAATAATTATTTATTTTTTTCACTGTAAGTAAAATTGCCTAAATTTTTTATTATTAATACGCTACTTTTGTAAATCTTGCTTTAATTATTATGAAAAAAAAAAGAATATTTTTGGTTGGATTTTATTGTTTTTTTTTTGTATAAAAAAGAGTTGGTATATTTAGTTTCTGTTTTAACATACTTTAAAATGACGTATTACATGATAGGGGTTGCTATTTCAGACTAATGTTGAGTTAGCTGGGGGTGAGAGTTAGAACCCCCCTGCCTCGAAAAAACAAATTAACCTCTTTTTTAGAATTTTCTTATTTTGCTTACTTTGAGAGATATTTGGGGTGGATCGTTGTCAAATGATCACCCTGTATTACAAAACAGTGGAAAGTTACATTTAGTGTAAGTGGGAGCAAACGCGGAAGATTTATTGAATTTTATTTCACAAAAACGAAGGAAAATTACTTGCTTATTGCACCAAGTGATATTTTTACGTTTTGGTATATTATATTACTTATAGTCCTTAACTTTTGGGTTAAGAAACATGGTCAAAATTCAAAGTCTCCGAGGGTTTTGGTATATTATATTACTTATAGTCCTTAACTCTTGGGGTACCTGGGTAAGAAACATGGTCAAAATTCGATTCAAAGTCTCCAAGGGTTCTCGAGTTATTGTGGCACTTTGGGGACGTTTAACCTCCCCTTTTGCAGTTTTTTCTTTGCATATAAAAAGTTATAATAAAACAAATACAATAATCTTCCCACAAAATGCCGCGTTAACATTTCCTAAATAAACTGCTATCAGGATATTTTAAAAAATGTATTTTAAACTAAATAATGATAGAAAAATATTTTTTTTTATTTCAGAGAAATCCCAATGGAAAACATCAATACTTTCCTTTTATGCTTAATCCAAGACTTGGCTTCCAAGATTGGTATTTAAAAGGATAAGTAAAATAACATTTTAAAGTTATTACTTTTACTCATTTACTTTTATTTTTTATTATAGAATTGGGTCGATGGAAGTTTATGAAATTAAAAACAAAAAGAACTAGAATTAAGGAAAGATATTGAGGTACGTAATAAACGAAAAATAACATGTTAATAATTTGTTACTTAATAGTTAATAAATAAAATATTTGACATATTTTTTAATAATGTATATTACTTATACCTACGTACACGGTAATTGTAGAATAATTTTAGTTTAAAGTAATATTGAATTTTTAATAAATAAAATAGTAATTAGTAATTTAACTTGCAAAATGATTTTGATTCAGCATAAAAATTTATCCTAATGATTCAGATTTATTACAAAAACCAAATTCGTATACCCACATTGAATATAAGAAAAATTTCTTACAGAAAGTTAATAATTACATGGAGAAAGTCCTATTAGACGGTGCACTTCTGAGGGGTGTTTTTCGAACTTGCGGCAAACTTTAGTTTTTCTTTATATTCTTATTTATGTAGTAACCAACGATTTAAGAGCAAAATTTAAAAAATCTATCGGTTTTTTTTAATTTAGTTTTTTTCTGCACCTATTTATTTACACCGGCACATAAAAAAAATAATCTCGAGTGCGGCAGACCAGACTAGGCAATTCTTACATATTTTGGGTCGCTGAATCTGAATCCGAGGCCAGAATTTCAAAGTTCAAAATGGCGGATCCAATATGGTGGAATAGATTTTTTAAAGTTGCACGGATTTGCTTGAAACTTGGCATTCAGGGGTTTTTGAGGTCGCTATTACGAATATGGTGCCAGTTTTAAAAAAATCAAAATGGCGGATCCAATATGGCAGATTAGATTTTTTAAAGTTTCTCGGAAATTTTAATCCTCCATATTGGATCCGCTATTTTTAACTTTGGAAAACTGGCACCAGATTCGTAATTAGCGACCCCAAAAACCCCCGAGTACCAATTTTCAAGCAAATCCAAGAAACTTTAAAAAATCTAATTCGCCATATTGGATCCGCCATTTTGAATTTTGGAAAACTGGCACCAGATTCGTAATCAGCATCCACAAAAACCCCCGAATACCAATTTTAAGCAAATCTGAGCAACTTTAAAAAATCTAATCCGCCATTTTGATCGCTAACTTTTAAATTCTAACCTCGGATTCAGATTCAGCGAGAAAATACGTAAGAATTGACTAGTCTGGTCTGCCGCACTCGAGATTTTTTTTATTTTGTGTGCCAGTGTTATTTATCTATATCTCAGCTATTTCGAATTATAATTAAAATATAATCAAAAATAAAATAAAGATTGCTTAATTTTCGACAAAAAAAGTATAGCATTTTTTTTATATCTTTTGCCGTTTAGTCACAATACGTGATTAAAGTAAAACAATAAAGTATAAATTCATCTTTATATTTATTAAACATTAGGGAGGATTATTTTACTGTAAAATGTCAAATTACGATAACAGTTATTTATTTACCAAGGGACTAGACTGGCTGTTTTAGTCCCGCTGCAAGAGTGTTTCCTGAGCGAGCGTAGCGAGCTACATAAAAAAGTTTGTGGCAAAAATGTGTTATGCCTCACATATGCCTCACACCTCTGGATAAATTAAAAAAAAATAAAATAACATAAACTTAAAAATAAAATATAATAGTTACACAGGCCCACAAAAAAATAAAATTAGTCTGCGCCACGGATAGGACCATGATATTCCTATATATTTTGGCCTGCTAAAACCGAATCTGAGCTCAGTTTAAACCCTACACGTCTAGATTTTTTTTACAGCCGCACTATGCCACCAAAGGGGAAAAACCTTATTTTATTGTGTGTTTCAACTTTAA
This sequence comes from Brachypterus glaber, assembly GCA_958510825.1. Taxonomy (NCBI): domain Eukaryota; kingdom Metazoa; phylum Arthropoda; class Insecta; order Coleoptera; family Kateretidae; genus Brachypterus; species Brachypterus glaber. The sequence goes on along the minus strand of OY294045.1, from coordinate 49,185,083 downwards.
ATGATTAGTAAAACATAATAAATATGTTTTTTATTTTTTTAATATTTTAATAATAATAAATTATCCAGTGGGTAATATTAAAAATTTAAAAAACATATTTTTTTTTTCTTACTAATCATTTATACAATAAAATAATTTTGGTTACTTTTTTCCTTTTTAGTCTAAATTCTTCAATGGGAAATATTAAAAAAAAATTAAACAAACATATTTTTCATGTCCTACTAATCATTTAGAGTCGAGTTTAAAGTTGAAATACACAATAAAATATTTTTTGTCACTTTTTTCCCGTTTGGTAGCATAGTGCTGCTGTAGAGAAAAATCCACATGTAGGGGCTTAACTGAGTTCAGATTCGGTTCCAGTGGGTAAAAATACATAGGAATATCATGGTCCTATCCATGGCGCAGACCACTTTTGTTTTTTTTTGTGGGCCCGTGTTATTTACGGATGTCAAAATTACTTTTTACAAAATAATGTACTTGGAATTGGTTTAATGTTTTTGGTTTTTGTAAAGCAAACAAAGCACAATAATTTTCGATTAGTTTCATGATTATATAAATTCATTTTTATTTAAAAACTTCTTTATTCCAAAAATACATAAAATCTTAACATTGAAAACTCTCATAAAAAATAATAAACAACTTTTAATTTAGTTTTTAAATTTTGCCACAAGCCACCTTGATTAAAAGAAATAATGTGTTTTAACGCAATTTGACATTTTACAGTGAAATAAGCCTTCCTAGATAATTTTTAATAAATATAAAACTGAATCTATACATTTTTCTTTTACTTCAAACTTTAATCACGCATTGTGACAAAACGGCAAAAGATATAAAAAAACGGTATTTACTTTTTGTTGTAGAAAAGTAAGCAGTCTTTATTTTTAATAATATTTTTATTATAATTAGAAATAGCTGAGATATAGACAAATAAATAGGTACAGATTTTTATCAAAACAATCTATATAAAAAAAAACTAACCAATAGATTTTTATAATTGTGCTCTTAAGTCGTTGGTTACTAGTAGTAACTTACTACATAAATAACAAGAATATAAAGAAAAACTGAAGTTCTCCGTAAATTCGGAAAACACCCCTCAGAAGTGCACTGTGATTATGACTGGTAGAAATGTTTTAAAATTATGAATTACTTGATATATAAAATATAGGTTATTGGCATTTTAGTCATAATGTTTAAGAGTAGCAGTTTTCTATCAATCTAAATCAAAACTTTCCGGTACGAAAATATCGAAAAACAATATCTAAAAATATATGATATAATACTCTGAGTATTAAATAAAAAAGTTCCTTCCACAACCGCGATTTTTAACTTGAGTCCTTCCAAAATAATATGTTTGAAATCTCAATAACCTTATTGCTACATTATAATTAATTTGCGAACAACAAACAAAACAAAAAAAAATAAAAAAAGAAAACAATCAGGTTTTTATACATAGAGTTATCGGCTGAATTAAAAAATGTAAAAAATTACAGGGTGTTCCATTTAAAAAAATATATTAAGGTATGCCACTTCCGGCGAAACCGGAAACTTCCACTTGTGAAACAAAAAAAAATAATCCGCCATTTTATAGCCAGTGTAAAATTATATAAATACACCAAGTTTCGTTTTTATCGAATGAAGATTACTCTTAATTTTTGGGGTGACATAAATAAAACTCACCCGGTACATATTTTTTAAATAAATATAATTGGAACCAACTAATAATTTTAGCTAAAGCTACAAGAAATGATTTTGTATCAAATATTTTAAATTTATTGTTTATTTTACAATAAAAAAATTACCTTTTCAAGGGAAGTGATTTTAAAATAAGACCACAGTTATAAAAATGTTTTCTCCTAAGTAATCATAATACTACTGATACCACAACTAAGATGTTCCTGAAACCATATAATAAATTAACACTTTGTAAAACCGTATAATTAATATAAAACGACTGTTTTTTTTAATTTTTGTATTTTTCACTAAATATCTCAAATATAAAGTTTGTCTTTTCTTGTTCTATTAAATTAAATTATATATTTTTTTCACTACTAGCTTTAGAACATACCATTATTTATCATGTTTTCAGACTGTGAAATCAATTTTCTTTACCTATATAAAAAAATTATTATTGCTATATATAGCAATAATAATTTTTTCTCTCCTAGGAGTAAATTTTATAAACAATTGATTTCTGTCATTTTAGATGTTTCAGTTCTTTTTGCAATTTTTGCTTATTAAACACAAGAAAATAGGTTTAAATAACTTTTTATTTATTAAATAATTATAATTATTACCAATTAATACAATTAATAATTAGCTAAATATTATGAAAACAAATTAAAAAAATAATTTATTATTTGAATAAAAATAGTTAAATAGTGCTAGTTATGAAAAAACTAATATATAAACTACAGTAGAGAAGACTATTATAGCCTCGCACTCTTAAATCCCTCGCTGCTACGCAGCTCTGGATTTAATACGCTCGGCTATAAAAATGTCTTCTCTACCTTGGCATATAATTACTATTTAATTGCTTTTTAGAACACTGGCGGCCGTAATAAAAACACTTTTCTTTCAACGTTTCAACTTTTATTGTAGAGCCATTTTCAAGGATTTGCAAAGAATTAAACTATAAACTATAAATAAAAATCATGTAAAAAATATAAATAATAAATATTTTTAACTTTTTTTAAAAATGTCAACTTGACAAATTAAGTGTTTTTATTACGTCCAGTGTTCTAAAAAGCAAGAAAAAATATATAACTAAATATTTCACTAAATATCTCTGGTTTTGCTAAATATCTCTGGTTTGAGATAATTATTTTTCACTTGTGAAATTTAATTTCCTACTGAAAATCTCTAGTAGAATTTAGTAGAACCGAGTAAAAATTTTACTGGGTTTTAATCGATTTTACTGGGACTTTAAAATTCCTAGTAAAAAATATACTCGACTGAACCACAAAATTAGAAACTCTTTCTAATTTTGTGGACTGAACTAGGAAAATGCTTTACTCTGTTTTACATGAGAAAATATTATACATTTTTACTGGTTTGAGGTAGGTTTTTAATAAAAGTGTAAAATCTTACTGGGTTTAACTAGGAAAAGAATCTAATTGGTTTTAATCGGAAATATATGCTTCGTATTTTACTAGGTTTTACTAGAAAAATTTTTTACTCGGTTTTACATGGAAAAGTATAATTTTTACTGGTTTTTAAAAAAAGTGTAAAATTTTTACTGAGTTTAACTAGAAAAAGTAGGTCAGTTTTAGTCAGTTAATAAAACTTATACTAATCGACCACAACCAAGTAAAATATTCATACTCGGTTTTTAATTTTTATCACTGTAAAATACCAAATTTCAAGTTTCTGCGACCATCTGTTCAAAAGATATTACCATGACAGGTCCGCAATTTTGTCCCCACATACCAAATTTCAAATTTCTACGACCTCCCGTTCGGAAAATGTCACTTTAACAAGTAGATCATCTTGTTTTTTAGTTTTGTCGATTTTTGTTTTTCATTGTACCCCTACATACCGAATTTCAAGTTTCTACGACGTCCTGTTCGGAAAATGTCATTTTGACAGGTCGGTCATCTTGTTTTTGGTTTTGTCGATTTTTGTTTGTCATTGTACCCCTACATACCAAATTTCAAGTTTCTACGACCTCCTGTCCGAAAAAGGTCACTTTGACAGGTCGGCCATCTTGTTTTTTGGTTTTGTCGATTTTTGTTTGTTATTGTACCACCACTTGCCGAATTTCAAGTTTCAACGACCTCCCGTTCGGAAAATGTCACTTTGTCAGGTCGGCATCTTGTTTTTTAGTTTTGTCGACTTTTGTTTGTCATTGTATCCCTACATATCAAATTTTAAGTTTCTACGACCACCCATTCAAAAGATGTCACTTGGAGAGGTCCGCCATTTTGTTTTTTGGTTTTGTTGATTTTTGTTTGTCATTCTCTTCCACAACATGACGAATATCAAGTTTCTACGACCTCCCGTTCGAGAAATTTACAGCTTTAATTGATTTTTTTAAGAGCATTGTTTGTTGCATGATCTAACTAAACCTTCGTTTTAACTGCGAGTGTAGTTTGAAAAGCATTATATTTGTTAGCGGAGAGTAAATGTGCACTTTTATGCCATAGGTGGCGCCACACGTAGTTTACTACCACTACCAAAACTTTTAAAATTAATAATGTCGTTCTTGGATTACTGTCATTACTACTATTAGTAACTTGCTAGTCACCTGATGTGATATACATTATCTCATAGGTATGGATGTTCTTTGTGGGCATATTCCTTTTACTGGACAAGGGCAGAAAAGTTTCCCATATGTTTCTATGAGACTAAAACATTAGTTTTGGAATTTCAGACCCCGGCTCGGGTCCCCAAGCCTCGGGACCCGAGGGTCGACGCACTATGCCACCCAAGCTCTGATTTGGTGTCCAAAAAGGAAAAATGAATTTCAAAAATAGAACATAAAATCGTCTAAAAACAATAACCAGACTATTCTGCGTTATAAAAATGCGTTGGTTTTGTTTTTAGTTAATTAGGGTCTAAACGCCAGTCGATTTTCTATACCGATGTAAAATTTAATTTTAAAGCATATACCAAAATAGCTTTTTTTCTTAATATACTTACGTTTGTTCAGTAAGGTTTTTGTAATATCATTGTAAAAATATAACTTTAATAATAATAATAATATTTAAGTTAAAATAAATTTTTAAGTCCTACTTTTAGATTGAAGTCTTAGGCCATTTTTATATTAAAACCTTTTTTACAGAAGTAGTCTAAATAGTGTATAAATATTAGGCCAGAAATTAAAGGCCAAAATTAGCCAAAATGAAATGAGCATTTTTGTAGGAAAAAATATTTTTTTTTATATTTTATACGATAAAATTGGAAAATAATTGCGCACGCATTAGTGCGCACTTAAAATTTATACCCTCAAATATTATAATATACACAGTTCTTAAAATGTGTAAATATTAGATAGCTGAAATAAAACAAAAATAAGTTATAAGAATTTTTATGTGGAAAAATAAGCATTATTATCTAGGTAGGCTTGAAATTTTATTTTAAAAAATCAATAAATTTATTCAATTGTTCATATTGGAAATGCTCAAAATAAACGGATGATAACCAACAAAAATAACTTTAAAACCACCAATTTTAACTTTTTTTAGAATTAACCCCTTCCGCTTCAGCCGGTTTTTCAAGGTACAGGTCCCCACACCCGATTAAAATGTATATGTAAAATTCCGTAAACAAATATCCAACTGTGAATATTATGGTTTATTTTGCTATACCTACAAATATCCATATGTGGATACGATGGAGTGGAAGGGGTTAATATCTCTATCCAAATATATATACATTAAGTCCCATTAAAAAAAATCATGATGGTAGTTATTTGTAAAGCTCTTAATAATAGAGCTTTGGTTATTTGTAGAAAAACTGAAACTTTTATGTAAGCTACATGTAAGTATAGAATCTCCAAACGTATAAAATGTCTTTCCAATCTGATCCCTCATCCCAACGCTGTATCTTTATGAGAAGGGACACGATGTGTGATGTTTATTATGTTCATATAATTCAGTCACCAGGTAAGATTTGTACAGATATAAGCAAATGCCTATTTAGGTAAAGGGAGATTAAAAAAGCCCTTAATAAAATACCTACATTTAATAATAAATATATTTTAACATGCCATGATTATTGGAAGAATTATTGATATTAATTCCTTGGCCCTGGATAAAATTGTAATAATTTTACATTAAGTTCCTCTGGCAATTTTTGAGGGCTTTCCAGAGCTTGCTGGTCCAGGTCAACATGTCGTGATTGAAAAAATTATTTATGTTAATCCCTCGGCATTGGGTGGAATTGTGATAGTTTACTAATAAGTTCTTCTGCCAATTGTTGAGAGCTTGCACAGAGCATCCTGCGGGACATACGGTCAATTGGTCCTCCACTAGGATCCATAATAACACCACCTGCCTCTTTGATGATTAATTCACCTGCGGCGATGTCCCAAATGTGAATGCCAAATTCAAAATAAGCATCTGCTGCTCCGCAACCGACCATTGCCATGTTCAAAGCTGCAGATCCAAGTGACCGTAAACTGTAAAGAATTACACTGTTGAAAACTATAGTTTTTGCGTGAAAAAACAGGTTCATGACTTACTGCGCGTCAAATAATGCGTCAAAAATAACGGGTGTAATAAATTCTGGGAAAACCGACATAGTTTTTCTTATTATCGAAGTCTAGAAACCACCAATGGCTACTACTAGGAAAGTTTCTGGCGCATTAATCGCCAATAATAATCTATAATAATTTTCGACTGTTCAAGATAGGATAGAGACAGAAAAAAAGCAACTGATTGCATAGGGGAGATGACAGAGGAAAACCTAATACCCAAGATGCGGCCGAGTTAAGCGATCTGGGAGTCCAAGCTTTAATGAAAGTTATTATGAAGGAAAAAGGGAGAGAAGAAAGAGAGTTGAGAGGGTAAAAAGAAGAATAAACAGAAAAAGGGAAAATAGCCGACCATTTTGATGAAATGCTCATGAGCGGTACCGAAATGGCTGGTGGAAGAGGAAGGGGTTTTTAGCCAGTAAGAATCCGACACTACTGGGAGTGATTTTCCAGTGCCTATAAAGGTCTTCCCATTCAAAAAAAAAAGACATCGATAATAATTAAAACTATGCCGGTTTTCCCAGAATTTATTATACAGCCAATATTTTAATTATTAAAAAATATACAGACTTCGTTCAAAAAAGGTTTTATGAGATTAAGCAAAACTTTATTCTTAAGCAATTAGAACCACCCCTGCGTGTCCCACCACAATTAATGATTGAATTTAGCAATGTATGAATCTGAATCCAAGAAAAAAATTGGTTAAATTTACCTCATTACTTTCCCGATTTTGTTTTTATGATTACCAATAAAATATTTCATATTAAAACGAATTGATTGGAATCATCTGAATGTGTTTCAATACGATATTTTTATGGGGTCACTTACCCGTGAACATTTGAAATTAAATTTTTTTGGTTTTCCATAACAACTTTAAGCTTTTCCGGATCCAAACTAGTTCCGAATTCCATCATAATAAGAGAATCGGCCAACTGAGTTTTTGTGGAAACTTTGATGGGTTTATCGTTCAAAAATGCTCCCATTCCTTTTCTCGCGGAAAACAGTTGTTCCAACATTGGATTATAAATAATAGCAATCACCGGCTCTTGGTTTATAAAGAGTGCTATGGAAACACACGAGTGTGGAAATGAATGTACAAAGTTCATCGTTCCATCGATCGGATCGATAATCCACGTGGGGGCATCGGTAAGGTTGCATTGCGCCCCTCCTGCGACGGACTCCTCGCCTATGAATTGGTGATCTGGGAATTGTTCTGACAGGCCAGAGATTAAAAGCTTTTCTACATTTTGATCTGTTTCGGTTACTAAATCTATTGCTCCTGATTTAATATCGACTATTTTAGATCGAGAATTTACATTTTCTCTAATTAGCTAAAAAAATATTTCATGTATTTTACGTCTAATAAATATAAATTTATGTTTTTATTAAAGTAAAATTGTTTGTTTCTTATATAAGACACTTTTAGTAAGATAACTTTTATAGTCTTATTAATGTTGGAGGTCGCTTGCAAAATAACTTTACACTACGATATTTCAAGATCTTGAACGCTGACAGACTTAAATTTTGGACCAGAGATTTTCAACGTGGTAAAAAACTTTTGGTCAAAATTGCAAGTCTCTATGTTAAAGCGTTCTTGAAATATCGTAGTGTAAAGTTGTTTTGCAAGCGCCCTGTGCCATTAATACGACTTTACATGTTCCATAATTTGGACTTATTTTTCAGTATGACATAATAAAACAATTTCTGTTTTTATTCAAACATAAATTAATTGAGGTGAATTCACTTCATGAATTCATGAAGGGAAGTAGATCTTGTGGAATATATTCCTTGACATCATCAACGGTATCTCTTAGGCAAAAATCGCCAAAATAGCAATATTGTTTACGTACGTGAATAAACCTGAAATTATTCTAACAAATATGGGGATTCATTTCTACATTTTATTAAAATGCTTTATGATAAAGCCTTTATCACATTTAAGGTTATTTTTAAGGAAGTATGGAGTACACGGCAAGGAATTAAATTAAAAAAAATTGTATCAATTAATTGCTATTAAAAAAAATCAAAGACGTCACAAAATTTGAGAAATAAATATGTCAATAATAACACGTTTGTGCATGCCAATAAAAAGGTTGTTAATGGCGTCCTGCGATATTTTGTGCCATTCTTCTTGAGCACCAACAATTAGCCCCTGAAGGGTACATGGCGGGTTATCTCCATTCAAAATGGCACTTTTTAGCATATCCCATATGTTCTAACAAGGATTCATATCATAACTTTTCTGGCCAGTTCATTCTTTGAACATTCCCTTGCTGTATCAAATTGGTAACCCTTCTTGTGCGGCGGGGTGTGACATTATCGTCCATAAAAATTAAATTATCTCCAATTTCGTTCCGCAATGGAAGGACGATTGGTTGAATAATGGTTTGGACGTGTAGGTTTTGCTTAAGAACAGAGAACATACTGGTTATTGGCATCGATGCAAAAAGATCTTCGTTTCTCACATTTTCTGAAGACTTTATTTTTTACAATAAAAATTGATTGATACAATTTTTTTAATTTAATTCCATCAAAATAATCTTACATGTGATAAAGCATTTTAATAAATTGCAGAATTGAACCCACATATTTGTTAGAATATATTTTTTTTTACGTTTCAAATTAGTTGGGTCCATTAAAAAAGAAAATGAAAATAGTGAAACAAAATATCCGATCAATTTTCAAGGAAACTTTTATGAACAAGATCAATCGTAGAAAAAACAAAAACTTTTAGGGGGCTAAACTTGTCTCCTTGCGGTAAGTCTCGGACACTTTTTGTGTCCTGTCTTTAGTTACGGTTTTGTTTGTATTGATTTCATCTATCACTAAGTGTTCTCGAAATAGTACTTTCCATTACTGTCGACTTTTTGAAGTAATGTTAACTTACCTAGTTGGTAGTGAGAAAAATTACTTCGACTAGAAGGATCACTCCTAAATTTAAAAAACCAAAGACAAACAAGTTATAGGGGGCCAAACTCTTAAAAAAACAAAAAAATTGAAGGAAACATGCCAAAGAAACAATTTTATTTGAAAACAAAAAAGGTATAGGCGGCTTTACTTAAAAATTAGAAATCCCAATTGAATTTAATTAAGCTTAAGCTTCTTGTAACTTCAAGGAGTATAATATAGAATGCTAAGCATTATATATCTTCACAGCTATTTATAAATTTGAGTAATTTTGAGAGGAAAAAAAATAGAAATAAAACCAGGTCTTTGTATTAAAACGAAAAAAAAAAAAAAATTTTAAAACAGTAGGTTAGGGTGTTTCAGAATTTTTTTTTTGAAATGTTTAGGGTCTACATCTGAATTTTGATTTTGAAAAAATTTTCCTGCAAAAATAAAATAACGTTTTCCCTTGCCTCTAAAGCGTCAAAGTTTAAATAATTGGTGTTTTTTAGTTTTATTCACGTTTTTTGATTTTTTGATAGTTTTATAAATAACTCATATATTTTTTTATAATGAAATGTTCCTAATTATAAACTTAACAAAGTTTTCTTAAATAAAAACCTCAGTAAGCATATATTTTTACACTTTTTCAATATAATTGAGGACATTTTCTTACAAAAAAAACTTGCTTTTTACCTTATTTCCAGTTTTGCACCAAATAATTCATATTATAATGCAATAATATATTATATATTATACATCATATTAAAGGTATTTTAATATTAATTAAATAAGTTTTACTTTTTAAAAACGGTTTAATAGTTTTTAAGATATTTTGAAATTTATAAAATTAAACGTAACTTTTTTTCAATTGCCAACGCACAAAATAATATTTTTAAGGGTTTAAAAGCCAAAAGGTACGTCCTATCCAGAAAATGCTAAAGACAAAAATAAAAAAAAATTACATTTTTTTTTAAAAATTGAAAAAAAAATTAAATTATTTTGTTTTATTAAGTTTTTGAAAATATTTTTTTTTCAAAATGTAAAAAAAAACATTTCACAGAATTTTTTATTATAAACATTTTTTTGATAAGACGTACCGCTTGGCTTTTACACTCTTAAACATATGTTTTGTGTCAGCAATTAATTTTATAAATTTGAAAATATCTTTAAAACTAATAAGCCGATTTTAAAAAGTAAAACATACTTTTAATCAGTATAAAAAGCCATTTAAAAGATGTATAATATATAACATATGATTGTTATTATAACATGAATTGTTTGGTGCAAAACTGGAAATAAGGTAAAAAGCAAGTTTTTTTTAAAAAAGAAAATGTCCTCAATTTTATTGAAAAAGTGTAAAAATATATTCTTATTGAAGGTTTTATTTAAGAAAAAGTTGTTTAGTTTATAATTATGAACATTTCATTATAAAAAAAATATTTATAAAACTATCAAAAAATCAAAAAAACGTGACTAAAACTAAAAAACACCCTACAGTAGGTATGTCTTTTCATAATTTACTACATGTTAGGTTACTGATAAATTAGGTAGGTATATTTATATTTATTACTTAAAAAAAATGGACTTTTATAATTCCTAAATTACCAAAGTCCAGGCCTGAAATAGTTATTTTCTATTTGAATTACTTTAGTACAGATCTGTCTTTAAAATATTCCCCTGCTGACGGAAATAACTATCTTTACTGTGACTTATGTACATAGTATAGAACATCTATAACCTCAAACTTGGATACATTTTATAATAAACTATTTTTATAAATTTTACGTACCTTTCCAGCAGTTTTACATAAAATCAGGACAGCTTCATAAAATAATTGTAAATTCGCAGAACATTCCGACATATTTTTATGAATTATTTTTCTGGAATTTGTTATATATTTTATTCGTGTATTTATTGATGAGAATTTATGTGACGTCGAGTTGCGCACAGCAGTAGATAATATCCTCGATAGCGCGACGACAATCATAACGCTACAGTCAATATAACGATTTTTAAATTCTTAAAAGATTATTCTAATATAATTAATGAAAATAGTAATTTGTATTAGGTACTCACGAGTTCAAATATCAAATATGTCAAAATTATTTGTCAATCTTTTTTATAATTATTTTTGGTAAAAAATACCTAGGAATTTTTTTGGATTTGGTATAAGATTTTATTGGATTTTATCTATCTTATTTTTGAAATTTTATCCGAATTTTTAGATATTCGGGAATTTCGGGAAATGAAATCCGGGGATTTGATTTGTATGTTGTGTGACGTCGAAAGGTCCCATTCGGTGATATGGGATTGCCTCCGTAACATCGCCTTTATGATATTAATTAAGTGGACTGCGAATAGGTATTAATGATTGAAAAGAATATTAAAGACAAAACGACAGTTCCAATAATATATATGGTAATCTTACCTTAGTACAGCATTCAGCACGACAGGTCATGACCGCCATTTCTTCACAGGAGACACCACATAATTGGAAACTGATGTACGCGAATTAAAGTTTGTTTGACCAGTGTAGGTATACACTACTAATTATTTAAATACATATGTGTATATGGAACTTATTTCTATAGTTTGCAGCCGTAAATATGGTAAATTCTAACGAATGCCCGCGGCGTGGTATATTCGTCAGCTGATTTGAGTATATCTTTATTGACACGCATCGATCGTTCTCGAGTGTCTAATTGCTACTGGTCCGGAAGGCAACCTACCCGAACTCGCGCAGAAAAGCTAGGAGGTTTTCAGCGCGTTACTTACAAAAATACAATTAATTTAAAATAAAATATTATTTTTGAATTATAACTAAGTAAAGAAATTAAATGAAATTATGTATAATAAAACCCAAATTAAAAATAAATACAAACACAGAAATGTGGTTGTAACATTACCGCCCACCAAAACACACAAAATTAGAGTGTTTTAACAACACATAGGTAATATACATAATTTTACTAAGGGCCTCTTTAGGACACCTTGAGCTGTACGGACATTTACTACTCGGATCACACCATCAGCACCTGGAAATAACTCTATTACACGACCTATCGACCAACGAAGAGGGGGCTGTAAATCGTTCTTTATCAGCACCATAGAACCAAGTTCTATCGGTTTAGAGGGTTCATTCCATTTAACTCTTTGCTGTAAAGTACATAAATATTCGGAATGATACCTGGCCCAGTAGTCCTGATGCATACGTTGAATGAGCTGCCACCTATTTAGACGATTAAGAGGCAAGTCTTGTAGATCAGGCTCTGGCGGGGCAGAGAGTGAGTTCAGGGTAAGAAAATGTCCGGGAGTTAAGACCGATAAATCATTTGGGTCAGAGCTAACTGGACAAAGAGGTCTCGAGTTCAATAAGGCTTCTATTTGAACTAAGAAGGTTGAGAATTCCTCATATGTCAGTCGTTGTAAACCAACTACTCTATAAAAATGAGTTTTTACCGACTTAACACCAGATTCAAACAGACCACCAAAATGTGGGGCTGAAGGGGGATTTAATGACCACTTTATCGATTCAGTTTCAGTGGCATGCTGCATCAACTCATCTAATTGGCGCGCGGCACCAACAAAATTTGTACCTTGATCAGAGAAAATGTGATTACAGCGTCCACGTCTAGAAATGAAACGACGAAGAGCAGCCAAAAAGGACTCAGAAGAAAGTGAGGACACCAACTCTAAGTGTATAGCTTTTGTGGTCGAGCACACGAACACACAAATCCAAGCTTTGTAAGTTTTTGCACCACGTACTCGTCCCATGCTTATATTGAATGGACCACAATAGTCCACGCCACAGCTTTGGAAAGCTTTTAACTGACTTATCCTAAAGCTCGGTAGGTCACCCATCCTAGGTTGGATAGTGTTGGGCTTAACCCTAAAGCACTTGTGACACTTTGAAACAACAGATTTTATGGCCCGCTTGGCGGATAATATCCAAAACTGTTGATTCAATAAAAACTGTAAGGTTTGAATCCCAGGATGCATATGCCTAACATGCATATCCTCGATAATGAGGTAAGTCAATCGATGAGTACGAGGTAATAATGCGGGATGTTTACTTTTAAACGGCAGATGTGCATTTTTTAGCCTACCGCCTACTCGTAAAACTCCTTGCGGGTCTATGAAAGGATTTAATTTACGTAAAGTTTTATTAACCGGCTTTTGTTGCTCGATTGTAAATCATTTGCAACTAAAGCAGTAGTAACCTTTTGATTAGGATTACGTAAATTGAAACCAAAACGAAAAATATATGAGACAACACGTATTAGACGTGATAATCTAGAATATTTGTTTAATAGGGTATCAATTAATTGATCAGTCTCTATTAAAACTAGGGATATAATCTTGGCCTCATCTGGAGACGTAACGGGTGTAAAACTATCCGTATCAAGATCCAGGGAGGTAGACAAGAATTCTGGTCCCGCCCACCATTGGGTACACTGCATAAGCTCGCTGGGAAAAAGCCAACGTGAACCATGGTCAGCCACGTTGTCCGCAGACTTAACATGATACCAACAATCTGGTGGTACCAAATCTTGGATGTGGCTAACGCGATTTGCGACGAATGTTTTCCAACGATGGGGCGGAGCCTTAATCCATGATAAGGCTACCATGGAATCTGACCAAGCATATGTTTTATGAAAAGTCATGCTGTTTTTATAAGTGTTGCGAACAAACTTTATTAAATTACTTAATAAAACAGCAGCGCACAATTCCAAGCGGGGTATTGATAATTTTTTTAAAGTAGCAACTTTTGACTTTGCACAGATTAAGGAAACTTCAAACTTTCCATCTGGCAGAGGTTTTCGAAAGAAAATTATAGCACAATAGCCCTTCTCAGAACTGTCACAAAAGCCATGCAATTCTAAACCACTGGCTTTTTTTATATCAAGAAAACGGGAAATTTTTAAATCTGCTAACATGTGCAATTCAGATTTAAATTGTAACCACTTTGTTACCACTTCATTGGGAAGTGGCTGGTCCCAATCACAACCTAGTGACCATAAATGCTGTATTAAATGCTTGGCTACAAAGGTTATTGGACTGAGATATCCAAGTGGATCCCAAATACGCGCAATATCCGATAGGATAGAACGCTTAGTTGGTGTAGACTCTAAAGCCTTCACCCGAAAAGAGAAAAAATCTGTATGTGGAGTCCATTGAAGTCCCAAAATTTTAAGATATGAATCTTCTTCAGAATCAAATGATATATGCTGTCGATGATCGACAGGGATATCTTTCAATAAATTTGGAGAATTGCTCGCCCACTTCCTCAATTCAAACTTTCCTTTTTGTAAAAGTTCAGTTAGCTGAAGACAAAGCACCTGTGCTAGCTCTAGGTTGTCAGCCCCTGAGATAATGTCATCAACAAAGGTATCTTCTTCTAGAGCTTTTGATGCCATAGGAAAATCTTTACCCTCATCTGTTACTAACTGTTTAATAGTGCGTAATGCTAGAAAGGGAGAGGAAGTATTACCAAAAGCTACCGTTGTAAGTCGGTATTCTTTTACTGGTTGTTGGGGATGAAATCTCCAAAGCAATCGTTGATAATTTCGGTGCTTCGGATCCATAAGAATTTGCCTAAACATTTGTTTTATGTCTGCCATTATAACAATAGTATGAAGGCGAAATCTTAATAAAAGGGAAATTATATCAGTTTGTAATTTAGGTCCTGGACATAATAAATCATTAAGGGAGTAGCCCTCTGATGTTTTAGCACTGCAATCAAAAACTATGCGTACCTGGGTAGTACTACTATCCGGCCTTAGTACCGCAAAGTGCGGAACCGTATAATGCGGTGCAGTGGCCTCACATGGAGGTGCTTCTTCCATGTGCCCAGAATCTAAATATTCCTGAATAATTTTAGAATATGATATTTTTACGGATTCATCTTGCAAGCATCGTTTTTCTAAAGCGAAAAAACGCTTAAGTGCGTTTGTGCGAGAATCACCCATAAACGTAGGTTCCATTTTTTTTAATGGTAGGGCAACCATGTAACGTCCATCGTTTGTTCGTGTACATGATTCAGTATATTGTTGTTCACACCATTTTTCCTCAGGAGTTAATTTTTCCTGTTGAGGTACCTGCTCTAATTCCCAAAAGGACTTTAGATCAAAGGTTTCCATGGATGTGACAAGTGCAAAATTTGTCGGGGAGGGATAGGATATTTTCCCCATGAGTATATATCCGAAAACTGTCTCAATGGCTACCGGTTGACTCAGATCCCCTGCTACTTTATTGCTGAGCAAAATCTGAGCAAACACCTCCGCCCCCAGTAAAAGCTCCACGGCTTTTACTTTATTAAATTCGGGATCTGCTAAATTTAGCTGGCGTATGTGATGCCATTGGGTAGTATCGAGTGCGCATGCCGGCAACCGTTCAGGAAGATTCGGCAGCACAACTGCATCAATATTAAGAATAGGATTCTTAGCTTGAGTGGGCTTAATTACGCATTGAGTAATGCCCTTGGATGTTACCGGAGAATTTGGATTAATGCCCGTTATGGTCTTATGAAAAGACGAACGGTGTAATCCTAGCCGATTCAAACATCTTTCTGTTATAAATGAACAAGTAGAGCCATTATCAATTAAAGCACGTATTAATTGATAGTGCCCACGACCATCCTTTACGTGTACCATAGCAGTAGCCAATAAAATTGGCGCTGGTACTGTCGTTATGGATGTAAAAACGTTAGGATCATTAGACTCGACGCTAGAGTCATTATTTCCTACGTAGTTTTGTCCCGATGTACCGGCCGTTTGGACCGATAAGGGAGGGGTTACGTTATTTTCACCAGAATGTGATAAATTTACTTTAACTGCCTTGTTATTTGGTTTGTCAAAATGTAAAGTGGAATGATGTCGCTTTTTACATATTTTGCATAAATGAGTAGAATTGCAAAACTTAAAGTTGTGTGAATGGCTAAGACAATTGACACATAACCTATGCTGTTTAGCAATTTCATATCTCTTTTTTGGAGCTTCTGATAAAAACGACCTACACTGAGAAACATGATGATTTGACTTGCAAACAGGGCAAGATAAAATATCAGTATTTGTCACAAAAGAAGAATTATTATATGAATCTAACTTAACATGTTTTGATACTGGCTTTTGAACATTGTTGATTGGTGCTTTTTTAGAAGATAAAGCCTCAACAGTTTCTAAAGCCTTAGCATGTGCTGTCAAAAACAGTTTTAATTCGTCAAATGTGGGAAAACCATTCTTTTTATTTTGTTCCTCAAACTTAGCACAAAGATTTTTTGGAATACGTTTGTACACCATATCTACAAGAATAAAGCTCCACTCGTTTGTTGGAAGACCCAAGGCCCCGAGTGCCGCTAAATTTTCGACAAGAGTATTCAGGAAAATAATCAAGGCTGATGATGTGTCAGAGATGTTTGGCAGTTGACATATTGCCTGCCAGTGCGTATTAGCCAATAATCGTTTATTGTCATACCTCTGACGCAGCTGATTATAAGCTACAGAGTAGTTACTTCCCGATAATTGAACACACTTAATAATGCTAAGTGGTTCCGAAGTTAATAATAAATGTAAATGAGAAAACTTTTCAATGTCTGCTTTAACTGCCTTGTTATTTGGTTTGTCAAAATGTAAAGTGGAATGATGTCGCTTTTTACATATTTTGCATAAATGAGTAGAATTGCAAAACTTAAAGTTGTGTGAATGGCTAAGACAATTGACACATAACCTATGCTGTTTAGCAATTTCATATCTCTTTTTTTGAGCTTCTGATAAAAACGACCTACACTGAGAAACATGATGATTTGACTTGCAAACAGGGCAAGATAAAATATCAGTATTTGTCACAAAAGAAGAATTATTATATGAATCTAACTTAACATGTTTTGATACTGGCTTTTGAACATTGTTGATTGGTGCTTTTTTAGAAGATAAAGCCTCAACAGTTTCTAAAGCCTTAGCATGTGCTGTCAAAAACAGTTTTAATTCGTCAAATGTGGGAAAACCATTCTTTTTATTTTGTTCCTCAAACTTAGCACAAAGATTTTTTGGAATACGTTTGTACACCATATCTACAAGAATAAAGCTCCACTCGTTTGTTGGAAGACCCAAGGCCCCGAGTGCCGCTAAATTTTCGACAAGAGTATTCAGGAAAATAATCAAGGCTGATGATGTGTCAGAGATGTTTGGCAGTTGACATATTGCCTGCCAGTGCGTATTAGCCAATAATCGTTTATTGTCATACCTCTGACGCAGCTGATTATAAGCTACAGAGTAGTTACTTCCCGATAATTGAACACACTTAATAATGCTAAGTGGTTCCGAAGTTAATAATAAATGTAAATGAGAAAATTTTTCAATGTCTGAGAGTTGGGGATTTGTATGTATAGCAGAATCATACAAATCTATAAAAGTTTGCCAGTCTGGAAATTTTCCGCTAAAAGGTTTTAAATTCAACTTTTGAAGCTTGACATTTGAAGTCGTAGCATTTGAAGAACTTCCAAATAATTGTACATAAATACCTTGGATCTGCCAAAACATTTCATCAATCACCGTAGCAGCTTCCTTTTCTTTAGCTATATCCGTTTTTCGGATAGCATCCGTACGTCCAGGATCTGATATGACGAAAGCGAGTATGTCATCAGCCAGCTTATGCCATTGCTTATAAATCACATCCAGCTGTTGATAACAAATTTTAAAATGTTGCTGTTTTGTGATATCTTTTTGAGCGGCCACTGCTGCCTTTTGAACTCGCTTTAGCCTATCGTATTGCAACTGCCTACGGTTGTCCATAATACAATATTCGTTTAGATCCATGGCTTATAAAATTTTATTTATTGAAAGGTAAAAGAAAAAAAGAAAAATTATAAAAAAAATATAAACTGAATAATTTTAGGAAAATTACACAATTTTTTCTCAAATTTTATTTCTTAAATTGAATTTATTGTAGAAGAAAACCTCCAGATATAATGGCTAAAATATAACTTATACCTCAGTAATGAATCACCCTGTAAATATTTTCAACAAAATTGAAAATTCCAAATTATAATCCAAACTATGAGTTACCCTGTATATTTGCACAGAGTTTTCCAAAAAACCAAATTCAAAAAATTACAATTTAATTTTTAAGTCACCCTGTATATATTCTGACAGAATATAAAAAAAAACAAAAACAAAAACTCAAAAGTACAATTTAAGACCCTGTATATATGGACTGGATACTCAAAAAGGCAAAATTCAAAATTACAATTAAGCTTTAGGTTACCCTGTATGCATATATTTGGCAGAATATTAAAAAAATTCAGATTATAATCTAAGTTCAATTCTCCTGTATGAAAATATTTTGAAATGGGCTAAATTTATTTTTAACCTATTCTTTGAAAATTACAATTTTTTATGTACCGATAGTATTTCCAAAAAATAAAAAAGAAAATAAAATAAAAATTAAAATTATATTTTTAAGTGTTTTCTACTATTTTTTAACCTGGTATACACTAAAGATACAGCTCAAGATTTCCCACTTGCATAACCCTGTATACATTCGAAAAGTACAAAAAAAAATACCTAGATATCCAATATAAAAAAATAAGTTTTACAAAAGTTCCTAATTTTAAGAACTCCCTGTATAATGTTAAAACTAGAATTTGGACAAGGTATCTTATTTTTGCGCGCAAAAAATATATCAAATTAGAAGGAAAAAAATCAAAATATAAAAGTAATTTTGTTTCCACCCTATATGTAACTTTAGTAGCAATAGGTAAATTTTAAATCTATTACTACTAGATAGGTATTTTAATTATAATATCTTGCTCGCAAATAAGTTCTATCGAATGTAATTAATTATATGGATAAATTTTAATTTATTTTTTCAAAGCACAGAAATATTTTTAAGAATCTTTCTACGCCCAAATAAATCACCAGTTTTAAAATAATAATTTTCAAAAGGCAAAGTTAAATAATATTTTTATTTTAACAATAAACTGTATTTTTGCAAAATAAAATAATAATTGCGGTTTTGACTGTGTCCAAAGAAAAAGGAAAAAAACGCTTGGATACAGCTGATAATTTTTTGCCTTTTTTATAGAGCACAAAGTTTACGATTTTATCGGTTTTTAATTTTTCAACCGAAAAATCCAAAATATATTTTTAAAGCGAATTACCCTATTTGAAAATAATTTTTATTCAAAATAAGATTTTACGCGAGATTTTTTTGTTAATAAATAAGCTATCTCCGAATGCAACACTCAAATATGATATTGTTATTTATAACAAATAATTTTAATGCTAATAAATAAGCTATCTTCGAATGCTAAATCCAAATATGATATTGTTATTTATAACAAATATGTAATTTTACAACTGCAAAAGAACGTTACCACACACACTGTAAAATTAGCAAAATCTAGTTAAATGAATTTAAAAGCTATGAAGCTATGTTAAATAGTTATACTAGTGCCAAAATTCCGGTTCAAAACGGACCATGTTATAATGGTTCTGCTAGCTTAAATCCGGCTCGAAGGACCATGTTGTGTGACGTCGAAAGGTCCCATTCGGTGATATGGGATTGCCTCCGTAACATCGCCTTTATGATATTAATTAAGTGGACTGCGAATAGGTATTAATGATTGAAAAGAATATTAAAGACAAAACGACAGTTCCAATAATATATATGGTAATCTTACCTTAGTACAGCATTCAGCACGACAGGTCATGACCGCCATTTCTTCACAGGAGACACCACATAATTGGAAACTGATGTACGCGAATTAAAGTTTGTTTGACCAGTGTAGGTATACACTACTAATTATTTAAATACATATGTGTATATGGAACTTATTTCTATAGTTTGCAGCCGTAAATATGGTAAATTCTAACGAATGCCCGCGGCGTGGTATATTCGTCAGCTGATTTGAGTATATCTTTATTGACACGCATCGATCGTTCTCGAGTGTCTAATTGCTACTGGTCCGGAAGGCAACCTACCCGAACTCGCGCAGAAAAGCTAGGAGGTTTTCAGCGCGTTACTTACAAAAATACAATTAATTTAAAATAAAATATTATTTTTGAATTATAACTAAGTAAAGAAATTAAATGAAATTATGTATAATAAAACCCAAATTAAAAATAAATACAAACACAGAAATGTGGTTGTAACATTGTATATTCTTGTTAATTTGTATTGGATTTCATCTGATTATTCTTGTTATTTTCATGTGAAATTTAATGTTTTAATATATAGTTAATGTGGTATTTAAACTGGTTTATCCTTAACTTTCGGTGAAATTTTATTTCTAGATGAAATTCCTCGGGATTTAATTTATTTTCATCCCATTTATTCTTCTTAATATCTGGTGGTTTTCTAGATGATATTTCATGACATTTTTTTTATTGTTTTATTGAAGAATAAATTTCTAGTAAGGATTTGTGCAGATTTTCAAATGAACCACAATGATATTTTATTAAATTTTATCTGGATTATTCTTGCAAATTCCTGGTGAACTTTTATCCGGATTTCTTGAAAATTCCAGACGAAACTTCATGATATTTAATCGGATTTCGTCCCGCTTTTTTTGTAAAATCTGATTTATTCTTGCAAATTCCTGGTGAACTTTTATCCGGATTTCTTGGAAATTCCAGATGAAACTTCATGAGATTTAATCGGATTTCTTCCCACTTTTTTTGTAAAATCTGGTTTATTCTTGCAAATTCCTGGTGAACTTTTATCCGGATTTCCTGAAAATTCCAGATGAAACTTCATGAGATTTAATCGGATTTCGTCCCGCTTTTTTTTCTAAAATCTGGTTAACTTTCATCCTTGTTTCCAGATAATCTTCCAGGAAATATCATCTAGATTGCCGATTTCAAGATGATATCCTTCGTCAAATTTTATTTGGATTTCCATATGAACTTGTACTTCATCCGAATTGCCGGATAAAATTTCATATTGGAACTTATTTGGCTTATTCCTGTAGAATTCTAGTGAAACTAGA
Source organism: Brachypterus glaber (assembly GCA_958510825.1). NCBI lineage: Eukaryota > Metazoa > Arthropoda > Insecta > Coleoptera > Kateretidae > Brachypterus > Brachypterus glaber. The sequence goes on along the minus strand of OY294045.1, from coordinate 49,164,015 downwards.
TGAAACGTTGCAAGCACCCTGTCAAAACATCGGCACTATTGTACACTAGAGCCATCTAGTTTGAAAATTTCAAACTAGGTGTCTTGTTTGATTTTAAATTCTGTATCTTTAAAACATTATATTCTAGCGAAAAACTGTATATAACATTTTTTATAGGGCTTAAAAAGAGCATTTATTTAAAATATATTTTTTTGAAATCGGCTTATAAATATGTGAGATATGCTAAAAAAACCTTTTACTGCTTTAAACGCCAATGTCTCAAAAATAATGCGTTTTAGGAAAACGTTGTTTATAACATTTATTGACCAATTTAAAATTATCTTTTATATAAGTGCTAAATTAACCAAATACAATAATAATTGCCTTAATTATAAACAAAAAACGCTAAAAATAGGAGTTTCACCCTATTTTTACCCCCTTACCGCAAGTCGATATCTCATGTAGAAATGGAGTTAGAGAGTTTACACCCAGACAGACAGACAGACAGACAGACAGACAGACGGACGCAATTTTTTTTTACTGATTTTAATCTTTCGACTTTTCGGCGAAGATTTCAATACATCGGCACTCTTAGTAGCATTAAGTGCCGATGTAATTTAATTCGTAATTCCAGCTGATCGATTATGAGATTTCATCTGGTTTATATTTGTTAAATGATGTAATTTCATATGAATTTTTAGGTAAACTTTATCACAATTTATTAAATTTTTAGGTTTATTTTTTTATTTATTTATTTCTACGGAAATACCAGAAATCCGAAAAAAGTAACCCCAATAAAATTTAACAAAATCTCATAAAAGTTTTGGTAAAATTTCAAATGGAAGTCAGATTCCATACGGAAAATATTTATACGATTTATTTTATGACGTTTAATTAGATTTTATTTTTTTGTTGTGAAATTTGCCTATTTCCAAATCAACTTTCATGAAATTTATTCTGGCTTGTTCTTGTTAATTTATGGTAAATTATGATCACATTAAATTTTACTTTTCTTATTCTGCGAATTTCTCCAAATGAGATATTTGGATTTCCAGGTGAAAATTAATTAAATTTCATCCCGTTTGTTATTGTTAATTTCGGGATATTTTGATGAAATTTGATGATATATAATAATATATAATAAGATTTCAGTGGACTTCACATTTATTATTTTTTTATTTCCTGAAGTTTTGCTTATTTTCAGATGAACTATGAAACATGCAGGCACTTTTCTTATGCAAACTGGCTTTCGGTCAAAAATTCTGAATTTTTAGAATAATGATGATTTCATCTTTCTGATCAAAAGCTTCCATTGACCCAACTTGATCTGACGGATGGTTTTTGAGCTATATGTCAAAAAATCAAAAACATTAAAATTTTAATTAGGTTTTTTAAATAAACTGAAATAAAAAACTTTACATCAAGTTTTGTTCTTATTATGAATGAGTCGTTACATTTGGATGTTTGGTTTGGATCAAAACTGCCTTATCCATGTGTAGTAAGTGGATGAGGCGAGTTTTGGAATGCAACGACTCATATACTCGTAAGGGAACGTTCAAGTATTACGTAACTCAATTTGTACCAAAATTCATACACTTCATACCCCGGTTCCCGCGTTAATAAAGGCTGTAGAGATTTTATATTTTGGCTACCCCCTGACACATCCCCTATTTGGGGGGGGGGGGTAGCCAAAACATAACATTTCTACAGCCTTTAATAATGCAAGAAATGGGGTACAATTTGCGTTACGAAAACACTTAAACGCTCCGTAATAAAAAAAGTGCAAAATGATGAAAAGAAATGATAAAAAACTGTATAGCAAGTTTGTCATTAAAGAACGAAAAAGTAAAAACTCGTCAGAAATTAATTGCTATCGTAAATCCGACATCGCTTTATTCTTGCGCTAAATGTGACTTTTTATCATACTGAAAACAAGTAATATTTTTTGTTTATCTAAAAACCAACATAATAACATTTAGGTAGCATTTATAATAAAAACCCTGTACAATAGTAGTTAAATATATTTATTTAAGTTAAAAGTCTATTTGTACCTTTTTCATAATCTAGTTTTAAATCATATCATAGAAATAAACTTATTAAACATGTTGAAAGCTACATTAAATTATTTGTCTGAGGCAACACTGTTCCATGGAACTGCATGCTTTGGGTTATCCTTGAAGCTGCTGGTTTACTTACAATGTTATTATAGTATAAATACCTTAAAAATAAATCTATAATCGTACTGAAACTTAAGAAACTAGTTTAATAAGTCCAGCCTAATTATACGTTGAGTTACAGTATGTTAAATCCGTAGAAAGTACAAAATATTTAAATTTTTTAGTCAAGAGCAGTGAGCACAACACAGACCCTTTCATTTGGCCCCACTGTAGTAGTCAATGTGCAAAGTTATTTTTATTTGACACTTGACACTTGAAGTTTCGTTAGTTGCAATGTTGCCAAATCGTGCATTGACAAATGTCAACATTCGTAATTAAAATAATTAATTAAAGTATGTTCCGGGATGTAAAAAGGCCTGAAATTTTGGCTAAGTATTTATTTTTTATGTATCTATAGGCATGTAAAGTCTTATCGTAGCAGGCGGTTTAGCCCAAAATACGATACCCTCCTTTTATCTGGCTTATTGTTGTTAAAGTCTGGTGAAATTTCATTCGCATTTCCAGATGAAGTTTTATAAGATTGCATCTTATTCTTGTAAAGTTTTGTTAAAATATCACTTGGATTTCCATTCAATTTCATCCTGCAGTTAACTTCTGGTGAAATTTAATTCGGATTTCTCGATTAACTTTTATGTTAAGATTTCATTGGATTTCCTGTTTTTTATTTTCTTCATTTATGTTGAAATATTTGGATATCTGGAATATTCCAGATGAACTTCTACGAAATTTCATTAAATTTATTTAGCCTTGTTCTTGTTAATTTCTGGTGAAATTTCATCCAGATTTCAAGTTGAAATTTTATCAGAAATCATTATTGGAAATTTCTAGAATATTTTATCCTCGATTTTATCCCAAATTTTCAGCCCCGGCTTCGCGGGTTACTTAAATATTATAATATATAATAATATACCACATACCACTAAATTGAATTAAAAACAGCATATTTAAAAAAATCTATTATTGTGGTGACCTATCAAAAAATATATTGTAGTTAAATTGTGATTTAACCTTCACTTAACATAGGTAAACACATTAAACAATAAAATCAAAATGTCCTTTACATTGGCCAAAATATCAATGGCGTAGTGAATAATGGGAAAATTGATAAAATTTGGTTTATGTTTTATAGAAATATATATCAGTAAAGCAAAATTTAAAATATAGCAAATATGTCGGATTGACTTTCAAAATGTGCCTACACTAGTATTAACATAGGTTTACCCAATAATTAACATCTAAGTTACAATTTTACCAATGAAATGTCAGATTTTTTTATCACGAGGGGTAAAACTGCTGTAAAAAATGGAAGAGGTAATCCCTTAAGATTTCCTTCAAGATTACCTCAAATTTCTTCAAGATTTCCACAAAAAATCCTGAAAATTACCTAAAATAAATCCCGACTTAATTTTAGTAAAGATTTGATTTCCTCGGATTTTATCTAGAAATTTGTACACCTGAATTTCTCAGCGGTTTACCCCTTGATTTATCACATTTCATTTCATTGGTTAAATTTTTAGTTAGTTTAGTATTAATTATTGGGTAAACCAACCTTAAAATAAATTATGTTTATATTACAATTTCAAAAGAAAACAGTTCAGTTTCTGCAAAAATAAATCAACTTCTGATGCATTATTTAATTTACTAAATAAGGTTTACCGTGCCTTGGAACTTTGCACAGCATTGGCTGTGTGTATCTTTATCAATCTAGCAAAAGCTTTTGATACAGTGCACCATAAGCCTTTGTGAGACAGTGTTAAAGGAATCTCACTTAAATTTTTCTAAAGTTATTAAAAATTATAAACGGCGTTCTAAGTGAAAATACAAAAGTCCCAAAAAGTCATATGATTTAAAAGAAAACCAATATGTTTTTGCTTCGACAGTGTTTTTGTTAATTTAAAAAGAATTTTTTAAATTTATAAGCCATCGTAAAAATAATAGTTATTTATGGTACTAGTGGGTAAAGTAAGATATTGCCCATGAGAAAATTAACCTGCGAGGCGTCAGCCAAGCAGGTTAATTTTCGAGAGGGCAATATCGGTTTACCCATGAGTCCCATATCCAATAAATAGCTTAGGAATTCATATTTTTATTAAAAATTTTAATGACATTTACAAGAAAATAATTTGACGAGTGACAGTTGAGTGGGTAAAATAAATAATTATCCACTCAATAAAGTAAAAGCCACGCGGGGGTTATTATCGAGTTTATCTATTTAAAATAAAGCTGGTAATTGTCTTATTATCTGTATGTATTGGATAAAAATATTTATTGTAATTTAAAAAATGTTTCATTTTAATTTATTTGTAAACTTGTATTTTGAATACAAAATTGGTTATTTTAAAAAGAATTTTTAAAATATATCTATATTTTTCAACAATATAAAGGGAAATATAATAATTTTATTAAGAAAACATTAAAATAAGAAAGTAAGGGACAATACTTTTACTTTGAAGTAAAAAACGTTTTGGTGTAAATTAATAATATTTTTTTATTAATATTATTCATAACTAAAACGTAAAGTTTTAATTTTTAATATTTTATTTTTTTTTTTAATTAAAATAATTGCAGTATACTTTTTGCTTAAGTTTCTTAAAAAATAGTGTTTATTTAGGTATGTAGTTATTTATTTAGTAAATATTTTTATTTTAGGATTTCATTACTTTTTATTTCCTTTTTAACTAGAATTCTCGCAATTTTTTTTCATCAGCCTGTTTTTTTGAAAAAAAATTGTAAAAATAGGATTAAATACATATTAGAAATTAATAATAAAATTACTTTTAACCATTACTTTTAATAAAACAACTGTAATTTATAAAAAAAATTAAATATTAGAACACTAAAAAAAATAGGGACATAATTCTTATACCAGAATCACGTAAAAATTGTCTATGTATCATTTTTAACATATTTCATAACATATAGAGCATGAAAAACCCTTAAAATATTTTTGTCCAACTTTATAGGTCGAATACCCCACTGTGCTACGCCATTGACAGGACTGCAGGCTGCCCCCGTCCTATCTAGGGTTAAGGTAGCTCAAAATATAGATAAATAAAGAAAAAAAAAACAGAGCAATTGAATATTATAGAGTAAAAGTGGGGATAGGATTTGTCAGTATAGTTTAAAACAGTTCTATTTATTAGATCATCAAGCTTTGTGAACACCGTCGCTCAGTAAAAGACTCAATTGTGAGTACCAATCTGTTTAGTGATTTCATTTGTTTGTTTGTGCATTTAAGGATTTTTTACCACAAAAACAGTAGGCCATTGTGTTTGCTTTATTTAAAGTTTAATTTATTTTGTTTCCATTCAAAAATCTTTTTTTTTTCTAAGATTTGTTTTTTTTTATGTGTATATCATTTTTTTTGCAATATGATTTATTTATATCTTTATTATTAATATTTTTAATTTTTCAAAATATAATATTTTTAGACTTGTTGAAAGAAACTTTAATGTTACAGGGAAATCAAGGAAAGGTCGGGGAATTGAAAAGAGTCATCTGAAAAACCAGGAATTTAGCTTGTTTTTACATAAAAGGCAAAATATTACAAATGTTTAAAAATCAGGGAATTTTGCTTCATATTTTTTTCACGTTTCGACCCCTAATTTAGCATAGCAATAATCCTATGATATTTTAATAAGATTTGAAAGTAACGAAAACGCTACCAAAGTTTATCAAAAGCTATGGAAACCTATCAACTGATGGAATACTTCCTACTATTTCTTACTTTATTGATGGGATTTTCATAAAATTTCATAGGACCGTTTACGTAAGATTTGATGGGACTTTTTTTTACATGACATGTTTATTTAATTTGTATGTTTAATACAAAAAAAAAATATATTTTTTACGTTGGAGTCAGAGAATTTATGATTTTGGGCAGGGAAAACCTGAAATAGTCCTGGGATTTGAAAGTTTATAATTTTGGGAAATGTCTATTATCTTAATATCTTAATATTTATTATGGTTGACAGAACAAACAGCTTGAAACTTGAGTATGATTTTTTTTAAACTTGAATTGTTGAAAGAAATATTTAATGGATTTGAAGTGATAAATTTCACGAATTTATTACCTATTTCAGAGTAATAATTCCCCAAAAAATTGTCGGCTATCAAGTTTATATTTTTTTAAATTATATTTTAAATAAATATATTTACATATTTATTATTATTATTAGTATTATTATTATTAATATTATTATTATTATTATTATTATTATTAAAAATTGGTTATTTTTAGAAATTTTGGTTTAAATGATTGAAATTCGTCCTATTTTTTTTAATATTTTTTTTTCAAGTTAGGTATACCGCCCAAATGGCTTTTCTACATTCATATTTATAAAAAATGCTTAATGCTTTAAGCAAAACAAATTTTGTGTCCATTACAAATCAAGAACGTTTTGAGATAAATACAAATTCGGAACATAGGGTCGGGGGTCAGAGGGTAAAAACTGTTGTTTTGTCTGATAGCCTTTTTAATATTTGTCTTTAGATTTTCTTTTATTTATTTTAATTTTTTTTTTAGAAGGAAAAATTATTGTTTTATTAGAGGATCAAATATTTATTTTTATCTGCATATGAGTTCAAAAAAAAAACACACACCTATTTTTTTCATTTATCTATTGTTATCCTAAAATGTGAGTTATTTTATAATTTTTAATCTAAGTACATTCTCTCAAGGAAAGTCTTGCGTTAGAAAATTTGAATAATTATTGTTTTTTTTTCTTGACGTTTTATATCTAAAAATGGATGGGATTATTATTTGTTACAGTCGGGGTAATTTTTTTGTTTGCGTTTCAGTTTTTTTTTTCAGTTTTTTTTAATTTTTTTAGGTATTCTAATTAGCTATATATCATATATAAAAAGTCCTTATTTGTTTCGTGTGCAGTCAAACAATTAGGCAGTTGCATAACATTATTTAGGACACCTGCCAAATGGTTTGTACTTTCGCTTTATTCTATTTAAATAATTGTGGCTAAGTAGCGATTAATTTCAGCGATATATTTACAATGTTGCGAGCCAGAAGTAAATCAAATACAGTGGGGCCACCCAGGTAGCAAAAACTTTTTTTTAGACGGTATACCTATGTTATGTAATTAATTTTTTTAGCCCTTTTAATGCGACCCAAAACGGACGTTCACGACCCAGGTGCACCTTGTGTTTTAAGTATTACTATCTGCCATGTTTGGGAGTTCACAAAAAAAATCTACTAACGGTAATGATTTTCCGATGGCCAAATTCGTTGAAACCACTCACAGCAGTAGAAACGTCCCCCTTTAATGCTAAAAATGAACTGTCGCCAAAACAAGAGAATAGCAGAAACGCACCCGTCTGTGTCGATAGCGTGGCAGCCAATATAAGCTAAACGCACCCGTGTCCGGCGCATTCAAAGTGTTAGTATATAAATATTTTATATTATGTGATTTTCCTGAAGAAATACACAAAATTTTAACCGGACGGTAGTTTTCATTGAAAACAAGGATGGCGAAGACCAAATTTTGCGCCGTTGACAACATAAAAAACTTAGGTTTTTTTTTAGTAAATTAACTTGCTGAAGAGGGCAAACCCAAAAACAAAGACCAAAAGGCTGGGTTTCCCAGTTTTTTGGCGTATTTCGATTTTTTTTATTAGTTTTTTCTAGGGTGGCGGATGGCATTAGTAAAGAGCTATTGCTGCGAAACTTAGCTTAACCGAACCGCCCGTAATCAAATTTAGCTCACATCAAAATTTTTTCTGACTCGTATAACGTCAGACCTAAAATTGACCTAATTTAACGTAAGTCCTTAAGGCCTTATAATATATATTATAACGTGAGACCTAAAATTGACCTGCTAATAGTAATTTGACTCTAATCGCACATAACCAAATAGACCTCGTATAACATAAGACCTCAAAACCTCATTTGATGTTACTCATACTTGTCAGATTAACCACCTTTTTAAGTTGACTACCTACACATTAACCAACAGACTGACCGACGGATCAGCCGACAAGCAGACAAACATAATATTATTATTTTTTATTAAAAACTTTTATTTTAGTTATTTTTTAATAAAAACTTAAAAAAGCATTGCTTTTTTTTTAAGTTTTAAATAAAAAAACCGAAAGTCTAATAATAATTTTTCATATTTTTCAACTTTTTATTCGGTAAGGCGACGCCAGGGGGGTAGTGGGGGACAATATTTTAAACCGCACCCTAGGTCTTGTGGTAAGTCATTTTAAAGAGCTTAAAATTCTACATTTAGCCATGTAACTATTTATTTTTTAATAGTTTTTTTGAAGATATTTTTTCTTTAAAATTTATGAAATTTTCAATATTTTTAAAAAGTAAATTTTGAAAATTTTGCGCAAAAAGGTCAAAATAGTTAATACATGGTGTATTTTCATGTTAAGACTAATTATTTATCATTTTCATGTAAAAATTTTAATATTTATGCACAAAACATTAAAAATTTAAATAATTTTGAAGAAAAAAAACCTTTAAAAAAATATTAAAAAATAAGTAGTTACACAGTTCAATAGAGAATTTTAAGCTCTTTGAAATGACTTATCACAAGACTAAGGGTGCCATTTAAAATATTGTCCCCCATTGCCTAATGGCGCCGGCTTACCGAATAAAAAACTGAAAAATATGGAAAATGAGCTTTTATTATTTATTATCATATTCCAAATTTGAAGTTTATATCGCATTCCGTTCAAAAGTTACGGGGGATCTACCATTTGGAAGAATAACCCCGTATACGCAAATCTACTATAAATTATAGTATATACTATAGGACCATTATATAACAAACGTTTAACATTGAGTTATAATAATTATATTATAATAGGCGGACATTTTAACAAAGAATAGACCTTTGTGTTTACTGGGTGTCTAGATTTTCGTAAATTAATCTTAGATACATTTTTATCGTGAAAAGTAGAAGTTAATAATAAGTTTACAGGTAGGTAATTATCTGTAATTACCAGTTAATTTTCCTAAAAAAATTCAAATTGCTAATTTAAATTTAATTAAAATATTTGGCACAATGCATCGGGTAAAAAAAAACAAATTTCTATTATGTAGGCATACCAGGGTCGATTCGTTGACAAACGTTAAACTATTTATAGTTGTGTATATCTATATGTATTGTTAAATAGATCAAACATTTGATTTGGCCTACGTCAGATAAATAATATTTATTTAATAGCTACTAGAACAGATACAGTCTATTTTGGCAACATAATTATGAAAAATTATTAGAAATATATAAGAAGTATTTCTAATATAATTATATTATAATAACCCAGGCCTTTTCGGAATCTAAATAAAAAAGAAAAATATAGTCTGAGAGTAATTGACGTTTTTTATTTTTTGTGGGCCTGTGTAATTATAATTACCTTAAATTTTATATTTGGTGTTCATCTGTTAAATGGTATAGTTTCTAGACCTCTATACTTTAAATCTGGAAAATGCTGATCGTTTTACTTAGTAATCTTCATAGAATAAAACAAATATAAGTACCTACCTATATGTATATAAGTACCCTGGTAGAAAAGTACATTAATCTAACTTAACATAACATTAGATTAGTGACATTTTTATGTTTAGTCTCAAACGTTATACAAAAACGTTATAAAATATATAAATCTAACCTTAAAAACTAACGTTTGACAAAAACGTTATAAAATATATAAATCTAACCTTAAAAAATAATGTTTGACAAAAACGTTATAAAATACATAAATCTAACGTTAGTTTCCTAACTAAATTCTAACCTTTTTCTAACCTTATTCTAACTTTAAATATTTTTTAAATTTCCATTATTAAGACGTAAGCTATAGTAGAAAATACTCATTTCAGACAGATTTGTGCCTAGGTTTGATAATTATTTATTATTTCTATAATAAGTTGAAAAAAATATCCCCCAAAAGTCAAAATTATAGCAAGTCTGGCAACACTGCACTAGAATTAAACAAATATTTTAAGATTATGAATGTATAAATAAATATTAACTAACTAAATATAAAGTTTTTCTGAGAGGTAAACGTATTTATCGAAGTATAACAGCATATTACACGAAAAATATTTAGGGCCACCTAAAAAGAGCTATTTTATAAATAAATGTAACAAAATTATGTTTAAAAATATTATGATTACTAAAATATATTAAGATTTATTTATATGAATAAATTAGTCTCCAGCTGCCATTTTATGATGCAGGTAGAAATTTCCTAGTTGGCCACGCCCCCTCCGAAAGTTAGAAATCAAACGTATTTCTGACTTAAAAATCTAACGTTAGATTAACGTTTGTAACTAACGTTAGATTCTAACGTTAAAAAGCGGAACATTTGCACATATTTTATAACGTACTTTTGTACAGTTTTCTAACGTTAGGAAAACGTTATTCTAACGTTAAATTTCTACTAGGGTATACTCATTCGACTGATATGAAAACTTTTATATAAATTTTTGTTAAAGGAACGCGTATTCAAAATGAAATTATTACAGATAACAAATAATGGCTGATGATAACGATGACTGGTTTGCCTCTGCTGACGATGAACCTGAACCAGAAGTAGCTGCAGCACCAGCAGCCGCAGCAGCATCAGAAGCACCAGCGGCTGCTGAAGGCGGAGGTGGTGCGGAACCTGCTGCTGATGCGCCTGCAGGAGAGGAGAAGAGGGAGGAAGCAGCAGAAGAAGAGTTCCTCGATCCTGACAAATTACTCCTTTTCAAACATTGGATAAGGTAAGCTTAATTTTGGCCAAATCCAATTGGATATCTATGATTTAGAATATCTTATTTTAATTTAGTATAGACTTATTCTCAAATGTACAAGATATTAAATAATGGCAATATTGCCTAATTCATCTCTAATTAAAAGAAGTCGAGGAAGAAGTACTTTGAATTTTATCTGTCCAAACGAGCAATAGTTAACTGGCGCCAATAACTTTCTCCCAAACTTGAGATTCAAGAAACTCTCGCTCACTATTATGTTTGCATCACCTACATAAAAACTTTATAATAAAGTACTTATAAGTATATATTAAAAAATCAAAATACTGATTTTCCTCCTCTTCACCCAATTTAACTCAAAAATAGTTTAAACTAGCTAATTTATTGACCTGCAACGTTTTCATATCTAGTTTAAGCTTAAACTGTTTTCGATTTATTGTGCAAATATGTCAAAAAACTATGAGATTTCTTTAAAACCATTTTCATTTTTTTACATTTTGGAATTTTCCGTATCAAATTACCTAAAAAAATATAAATAACTTCAGGAAACATACAAAAAATAAAATGATTACAGATTCGATTTCAGATTTTTTTTTCTGTTGTACCGTATAATATATTATAATTAAAAACTACTTGATTTTAGAACACTATAGAGTGAGGAGGTAGGTAATTGTTATTCAGGATAACCAACCATTAGTTATTATTGTTATTATAATGATATAACAAACTAGGGCACTGGAGACCTTTAAGTGATTCCACTGCACGGATCCGTGGAAGGCAATTACAGCCATTATTATTATGATGAACCTATAACGCTGGTTAAAAACATAAAATATTTAGGAATTAAATAGACTGCCATTTACGTTGGAAAGAGCAAGTAGAGTTTTTATCATCAAAAATAATAAAATTAGTTTTAAAATTTTATCAAATATTGAATTTTAAACGTTTAAAAATGATCTACTGTTCGTTGGTTGAGTCTATTCTTCAATATGGAATTATTTGATGGGGGTAGTGAGAAAAACTTTATATCCAAGGTTGGAGGGAAGGACCATGTAGGGCTATCTTTATATCTTTCTATCATTATTTGAGTTTATTTATTTCAATCGCTGCACTATGTATATGACCAAATGAGAAAATGGTTGTCGAGAATTATTTTATGGTTAAAATAGGTAAAAATTAACTTGTTTTTTTTTTCAGAAAATTACGTAAATCTATATTTTTGTTCACTTTATATTATCAAAAGGGCATATATGCCATATACAGTACCTTTTGAACGATGCTTTAAAATGATTAGTCACAGTAGTTATGTGCTTTTAAGGTATATTTTTCGTCAGAATTGTATTCTTCCCGTTTAAAAGGGGGGGGGGGGAGGTGCGCCTCGCCCTTCGCAAATTTTGAAAATTAAGATTATTATTATAGAAAATATTATCTAGGTGTTTTGGAGGATGCTGTAACTATTATTGAAAATTAAAGAATCAAAATAATGTGTCTAATATGGTGGCGAAATTTCGTGAATTTTAATGGATTTTGATAAAAATTGATATCGAGTGTATTTTGGGAATACTTAAATCAACATTATTGAAAATGAAAACTTCGAAATAGCGGATATAATATGGCGGCCAAGTTTAATTTATTTTTTATTAACATATTTGAAGATAATTTATTAAATACTTACGTTTTAAACGCATTTTATTACAAAAAAGTAATTTAAAAAATAATTTTTTTGAGTACTGGCCCGGGCCCACCGTTTTCGGGCCTTTTTTTATTACTTAATATTATATTAAAATTATATATATTATTATTAAAAAGTCCATTTAACACGTTAACCGCCATTTGTATTCAAACTGATACAGGCGGCTTTTTCCAATCGGGCCGCATGTATCCTATATGATACAGTGCCTTACCTAAGCCTTAGGCTACCTGTTACAGATACAGTATCTGTACCTATATCTGTACCTGTATCTGAGAATTTTAAATAATCTCATTTAAAAGTGTAGTAAACCTTTGCAGCATGGCCCATGAAACCAGAATATGAAAATGACCAACGATTTATTTCATTATCATTAAAAAAAATATATTTATTCAAAGTTATTAATTTTTAAAATCAAACGTAGTTTATGACAAACAATAAGAAAAACTAAAAATGCATGAGCTGAGACAAGGAAATATTAATTAGCTATAAAAAAACCAAACTAAATATTTTTAATCTTCAAATGACCGCATATTTTATAAATGTGCTTTAGAGCACGTTACTTTATTTATTTATTTATTTATTTATTTATTTAGTACAAACAGATATACATCCAAGTAGTACAATAAAAAAAAACATTACAAATATAAAACGTATCGTTAGAATATAATCTAAATAAAATAGGAATCTTAATTAATTAGTTGTTTGTTCTAAGAAGTCTTTTAAAAGAAAATAGGCTCGTGCAAAAAATGTCAATATAACAAGAATTTATATTTCTGGCCAATCTAGGTACACTACTAAAGTGACCGTAATTAGTTCTAGTAAACGGAACATGTAATAAAGATGTACAACGCGTGCTTACTCCAGGAACACGTAAGGAAAAAAGTTTTAAAATATCTGGACAATTAATTAGGTAATTAAATAACTTAAACATAAATATTTTGTCAATATTTGTTCGGCGAGATTCAAGTGACTCCATTCCCAACAAAGTTAATTTATGATTATAGTTAATTTCATTAGGTATTTTAAGTTTATACAGCAAGAATTTGATAAACTTTTTTTGAACTTTTTCAATCAAGTTTTTATAACATTGTTGAGAGTAGTAATTGCTGCATATTCAAGAATACTCCGTGACAAAGAATTAAAAAGTAATAACATGGCAGGTACATCTGTAAAGTCTTGGCATTGCCTAATTACAAAACCACACATTCTAAGGGCTCTATTAACTATATTTTCTATATGAGGGACAAAAGTTAATTTGTTATCAATTAACACACCCAAGTCAATGATACTGAAAACTCTCTCAAGCTCATCATTATTAATAACGTAATTAAATTCATACGAAGTTAGCCTTTTAGAAAAAGATATAACTTTGCACTTACTAATATTAAGCTCTAAAAAGTTCTCCTCACACCACCTAGAAATACGATCCAGATTTGATTGTAAAATTAAATAATCAATGGTCGATGATACTTTTCTAAAAATCTTCATATCATCGGCAAACAAAAGTATTTCGCAATCTTCAACACATGCAATGATATCGTTGATAAAAAGTAGAAAAATTATGGGACCTAAGTGAGACCCTTGAGGCACACCAGAAGTAACATCAATAAAATGCGAAAAAAATCCAAGAATAACTACAATTTGTTTGCGATCTGTTAAATAACTTTTTAACCAATTAAAAAGTGGCCCTGTTATACCATATTTTTTAAGTTTTAAGAGTAACAGACCGATATCGACCCTATCAAAGGCTTTTTTAAAGTCTGTGTAGATCGAATCTACTTGAATACCTAGCTCTAATGCAGTTAATATATAATTAGAATAAATTAGCAACAGTCGATTTCCCTTTGGAAAACCCATGTTGTTTAGAATTGATTAAATTACGAATTAATGGAGTAATATATTCTGTTACTAATTGTTAGGACAATCATAAATGTAAAATAATAAACTATGTTTTTATGCTACCAAATTTTTGCATATTAGGAAAAAAATCGACAGTATTATGTACATGTATTTATTTAGATCAACGAACTAATAACTCTTCTTTCTAGAATACGCATACCGTTAAAATAAAGTATCGCCAACATCTCGTATGTATATTCAGGCCTGAACAATAACAGTTACCAGTAACTGGTATTGTTGTCTCTGTAAGAACAAAGATGTGCGAGTAAGACAGACGAATGTTTATGTTGCCGACGTCTTTGTCAGTTTTAACGAATGAAATGCCTGTTCTAGAGAGAAGAGTTTTTAGTTCGTTGATTTAGATACAAGTGGTCAAAAGTGACTTTTTTATCTAATGGGATTTTAGTATTTAATTGAATACATTTTTTTCCGTAAAATAACTTAATCTCATATCATGAGATACTTATTAAGTAACACGGATTTTTTAAGTAACATATAGCTTTTGTATTAATATCACCGGCACACAAAAAAAATTAAGTAGAATGTGCATTTGACCGGACCTACCTACGGGTACGTATTTTGGTCCGCTGAATCCGAATTCGAGGTCAGTTTGACCCCTACACCCTCGAAATTTCGAGAAAACTTCGAAAAACCGTAAAAATTATGAAAAGCTGCAGTTTTAATGATAAAAAATTTTTTGGAACTAAACTAAGCGTGATTTTCATGTATTTCGATCCGCTGAATATGAATCGAAACTTTATTGAGACCACGAGCCGTTTTAAATGTAAAAAAATCACACAAACCCTCCAAAATTATGTCTTGTGTTTTTCACAGATTTCAAGTTATTTGATATATCTACGTTATAGAGTATTTATTTTAGGCATTAAATCATGTTCAATCAATTTTTTTTCTGTTATGAATGGTCATTTTTACAATTTTTTCGAATTTTTCCAGCTTTAGAGAGTGATTCGACTAAAAAAATTAAGATGCGAATTGAAGACATCAAAAGATATAAAATTTTATCTGAATTGGACCAGAAGAAGTTTTTTTATCATGAAAACTATATTTTTTCGGAATTTTCGAGAGTTTTGTTGAGTTAGTTCCAAAACATTTTTTTATCATTACAACTGCCAATTTTCATAATTTTTACGGTTTTTTGAAGTTTTCTCGAAATTTCGAGGGTGTAGGGGTAAAACTGACCTCGAATTCGGATTGAGCGGACCAAAATACGTACCCGTAGGTAGGTCCGATCAAATGCACATTATACTTAATTTTTTTTGTGTGCCGGTGTATTTAATAACATTTCACTTGGTGGCTCAAAACGACAGAGAAATTTAAAAAATTAAAAAAAAATTGTGAGTAATTAATCATAATTATTTATATATTTAAAATGAAAATTAAATCTTGCGTAAAAAGTTAATTTGTTGCCAAAAATAATCAGCTTGTTAAATCCCTAAATTTATTTTAAATTAATTACTTATTAATAAAGATTTATATTTAACTACATAGTTTTATTTAGCAGAAAAATTAAATCTTTATAATTAGTTTCTGTCCAAATAATTTATAATTGTTTAGCTAAAAATATCTAAAATAAATTAACAAAAATAAACTATTTTGCGCATGTAGATATTTAAAAAAAATAGTCGTTGGGTATCGGACAAGAATACTGAAACTAAGTTAATAATAACTAGTGGTCGGGCCGAAGTATTCATTTATTGAGACTCTAAAAAGTATAATTAAAAAAAAACTATATTTGCTTTGAAAATTATATTATATTCTTTAAACTTTATTTTAATAATTATTAATTATAATTGGATTACCACGTGGACGCTGTTATTGCATAGTGAGTCATTTAGAACATTCATTCATTTTTTGGTTAGTAAGATATACTTTCGACTTTTTATTTACTTTAGTTTTTTTTTTAACTTTTGCGAGCCCCCAGTAACTGAATACCTGATACCAACAACTGATAATTACTTAACAATTGTGGGTGAGCGCAAACCAACTTGATTATGGGACAAACAAGGGTGCGATTTCGGGCTTAATAGGGGCATAAAAAGACAATAATAATCATTATAATAATACAATTAATAATCATTATAATAATACAATTAATAATTATTATAACAATACATATGCAATTATAAAAATATGATCTCAAATCTCATTGAGAATGTTGAAAAAAACCAAACAGAAACCTGCTAAGTACTTGAAGTACTATTTTTTTTTAAATGTTATTAAAGACAAATAAGAACCAACGCAACTATATTATATTGTAGAGTCATGAAAAAGTCTTAATAAAAGACGAAACGCAGACATACATTAACTGTAGTTTTTGTTTTGTTTTTTACCAAGATCCAGTCTCACTATTCTCAATTTACAATTTAAAAGAGGATCACTAAAACCTCCATTGGCATAAAAAGACTACAGTCCCTATTTATTTTTTGTGTCCATAAAAAAACCTTTGCAGCCCCTATTTCAAGCTGGAGACTTTTTTTTTACACCTCAGTGAAATAGTTGAAGTTTGAAAGGTCGATTTTTACAAAATGGATATTATTTGATAGAGGATATGACGAGTACGAAGGTGCCTCAATTAATTTTGTTTATGCATACAGGGTTATTCTTTTATATGGTACACCCCCCGTAACTTTTGAACGGGATGAGGTATAAACTATAAATTTAAAATGTTTATATCACAAAATAGAAACTATTTGCAATATGTTATTAAATTTTTCAATATTTTGCTCATAAATATTAAAAGTTTTACATGAAAAAAATACTTTTAAAATTAAAATTCACCTTGTATTAATTATTTGGACCTTTTTGTGCAAAATTTCCAAAATATTAAAAAAAAACTAAAAAATAAATAAATAGTAATTTTAAGGTCTCTAAAATGACGTATCTCAATTACTAGGGTGTCATTTAAAAAACTGTTTCTCACTGTCTCAATGTCCCATTGGCATCGAATAAAAAAATTGAATAATATTACAAAAGATACGGGGGGTGTACCAGTTAAAAGAATAACCTTGTATAGTATACAGAGTATACATAGTGAATCAAATGAAACGACCACAGCAGCGCCTTCGCCAAAATTGCAAATTTTCTGCATAACACAGTTGTAACTAACACTGAAAGTTATGGTTTTAATATACTAATATGTATGGTTATAGTATGTTAATTAGTTACTAGTAACTATAGCAAATTTTCTAAAACGGTTACAGAAAATTTGCAATTTTGGCTAAGGCGCAACCCATATTCAATAAAGTGTTTTGTTCATATACGCCCTTCTGATTCTTAAATTCTCAGTTTATCTGTGAAATTAACCGTGGTGTGCCTAGGTGGTCTGAATATGCATCATTTAAATTTTGATTTTTAATGTCAATGGATTCAATATTTAGACTTTTTTTTAGCTTTTATGAAGATTTTTTGTGGATAGATAGGCACAAACATATATCTTCAGTGAATATTATAATAGTAAGTGCACTATCATAGGGCTCTAATTATACTACTTTCTATAAATAATTTTTAAGGGTTAACTCTTTAACGCCTACTATAGGCCTATAGGCCTATAATAGGCATTATATCATTAGGTCTAATGCTACCTATTTATTGACAGAAATAAATCTTAAAAATACTTGATTAATTACACCGGCCTACAAAAAAAGGTCAATTACCATTACCAGTCTATTTTTTTCATGTGTATTTTTGGGCGCTGAGCTTTTTTACAGTCAATTTTTTTTAGCAAAAATAAGTAAGATATATATTATAGCTGGTTAATGGTAATTGAACTTTTTTTTTGTGCGCCTGTGTTATTATTATTATTGGTAGTTTTTAATGGTAAGTAAATTATTTAATTGTTTTTTATGGCTATTGCTAATTATTAAATAAAATGCTTTTGCTTATTAAAAAATATTTATTTTTAGATGTGTTAAAATTAAGTAGATATTGAGGTACTAAATTGTTTTAGTAATGTAACCCCAGATCTGCTTAATTACCAGCCTTAATCTTAAACTTCACATATCATATCTTGTAGTTTTTTTCCACGATACACCCTCCTGAGGGGGCCGGCCATGAGGGGCACAGGGAGTCACGGGGGCAAACTATAGAAAATACACTGCCCAGTAAAAGAGCTTTCCCATTTTACACCTCCGCGCGTTAAATATATTTTTCATTATATTTACATTTAGCAACCTTAAAAATATATCAATTTTCCGAAAATTACCCCTCGCCCCTCAGGGGGTGAAATTAGAAAAAATTTATTATAAGATTTGGTTTTAGCGAACACAAAAACCCCAATATATAAATTTTCAAAAAACTACCCCCAGAACCTCAGAAGGTGGAGTAAGAATTTTTTTATTATCAGATTCACTTTCAGCAACCTGAAAACCCCCAATATACTAATTTTCACTTAAACTACCCCCTGCCCCCTTCGGGGTGGAGTTAGAATTTTTTTATAATCAGATTCACTTTCAGCAACCTCAAAAATCCCAATATACAATTTTCACAATAATTACCCCCCGGATTTAGATTTTTTATTATGAGATTCACTTTCAGCAACCTTAAAAACCCCAATATACCAGTTTTCACGAAAACTACCCCAGGGGGTTAAATTAGAATAAAATTATTATCAGATTCATATTCGTCAACCCCAAAAACTCATATATACCAATTTTGACGAAAATATTGAAAATATTTAAAAATATTTACCCCCTGACCCCCTCGGGGGTGGTGTTAGAAAACTTTTATTATCAGATTCAATTTCAGCAATCACAAAAACCCCTATATAGCAATTTTCAAAATTTTCTAAAAAAAAATGTATTTTCCCCATTCGCCCCCCTTGCCGCCCCCCAATATTCACCAAAAACAATCCCGAGCTAGAAATTTTAGTAAAATATCTGTATGCAAAATTTAAAGTCTCTAGCTTAAAGCGTTCTTAAGTTTTTGCGCCGACAATATTTTCCGGACAGACCTATCGACCGACCGACATTTTTTTTTGCTTGAAATCGATTTTTATCGACATAAAACGCTATAAAAAGCAAAAATACGCACTTTTTTTTAATTTTTTGCACGAATACAAGGCTTTTCGAAATTTTGAAAATTTTCAAAATAGGAAAGCAATAGAAAAAAAGTAAAAAACTGCAAATACTTTTCAAGTTTAACTTCCTATAAATTTACGGGTTTCATTTATAATCCGGGTCCTCGCATATAAATAAAACATTCATTAAAGAGCCTGATCACTGATCAGTGATCAGCCTTTAGTAAAAAATTTAGCTAAGAAAATATTTTTGGTTCCATTTAACATCAACGCGGCCCTTATTAGATTTTATTCAATAGATTTAAAAAGCAAAGATCAAGCTTTGATTAAGCTTTTATAGATGGTTTTATTGCTAGACGTACCTTTTAAATACAGTTCTTTTATGTATTAAAAACAGATTTATGCAGTAAATGCTAGGTATAAGAAATATTTAATTTGGTTTATGGAAATTCCATAATTGAATACTATTAATAGCAATTGCTTATGATGGAGGAGTCTCCTGTAGAATTTATACCATTTAGCTAACAAAATTAACCACATATCCTTTTAATAAACTATTTAAAAGTTTCTTTTCTCAGGAGACCAGTTTAGTCAAAAGCAGACTTATTAATTATAGACATGATCAAGAAGTTAGATAGAATATACCCAAAAATAGGGCTCGCTATGATACAATTTAAACAAAATATACCTAATAATAAAAAACTGAATCTTTCCATGAATAAAAGGTAACTATTTTTTTTGCTAAATTGACAATGATTATAATAATTACTTCACAGTTATAACTAACTACTAAATGTTTTTCAGTTTAGATATATCAGCTTATATCAAATTTCTAATGTAACTGTTTTAAAAGATGTCAAAAGACGAAATAGTTTGAAAAGAAATTTCATATATTGTTTCACCATCTGCCTCACAAAGTTGAAATAAGCTCCCCCATTATTTAAAACCAGATAGTAGCAGCTCTCCCCCAGCACTAAACCATTGTTGCCAACTATACCTAACCTGCAGCTATATTATCCATATTTTCGATGAACTTTTTTTAAATAATATATTTTTTTCAGACCAAAATTTCTACAGTACAGATACCTCTACGACTATAGACAAAACTATTACAACGACGTCATAGATTACATGGATAAACGAGCCAGAGGAATTGATCGGGAGATTCCACGTGCACAAACATGGGCTGAAAGAACGCTACGCACCTACAAAGATAAAAGATGCAACGTAGAAGCAATGGATAGTTGTGTGGATAAACAACTAATCGAAAGAACGATCCTCAGTGGAGAAATGTTCCGCTATCATTTCAAAGATTCGATTAACAGAAGATATTCTAAATTATTATATTAGTTTTTTAGGTTTAAGTATAGATATATGTTAGTATTAAGTTAACTTAAGAATAATTTTTAAATGTCCAAAATAAATATATTTTAAAGTTTAAAATAGTGTGTTATTTTTTGGAAAGAACTATATTATAGCCTCATTTTAAGCAAGTTAGAAGTAGAGGACAAAAACTGCAACTTTCTTATATTCATCTGAGTACACACTCAATTTGTGCGCTATATTCATCTGAGTACACACTCAATTTGTACGCTATAGCGAGTGGTAAAGAGTGGCGAAAAACAGGCATTATTTCAGTTAATACCTACTAAACTCTTGGTAACGAAAGCAAGACTTTTTATTTTACTATTATAGCCATTTCTTCAATCGCTAGTAAGCTTTGTTTACCTATCTAACAAAAAATTCTCCGGAGAACTCTCGTTTTTCGTTTTCGCAAAAAGAAAGAAATTTTTTTTGGTAGTTTACAAAAACTGTTTGGATTTTTTTTAACATTTTTTTGTTTTTCAAAGATGTTATTAAAAAAAAATCAAAAAAAAAATAAATAAATAAATCAATTAAATTTTTTTTAATTTTTTTTAAGCCTATTTGGGAAAATACCATTTACTGTAAATAGTATATAATCGAATGCGTAGCATTACATATCTTAACGGTTTGTTATATATTAACACTTAAGTGTCAGTTTCATTAAGAAGAGTTTACTGTCGAGTAAAATAATGGCTGTAAGAGCAACTCATAATTATCATGGTTATACAGGGTGAGTTTTATTTATGGCCACCCCCAAAATTATATAATTTTACATTGGCTATAAAATGGCGGATTAATTTTTTTTTGTTTCGCCGGAAGAGCCGTAATTTTTTTTTTAATGGAACACCCTGTGATTTTTTACATTTTTGAATTCAGCAGATAATTCTCTGTATCAAAAACTGATAGTTTTTGTTTTACTTTTTTTTTTCGTTTTCATTGTTATATTATACAAACGAGATACACATAATCTTGTTTTTACTTAGTAATCTTAAAAAATATATAAAACTAACATTAAAATAAAAATTGAATCATTAAGAGCGAATTAGAGCTAAAAAACGTTTTTTTGCCCTGGATTCCTACTTTTGTATGGCCCTGTAAACTTTATTTGTAGAGTATTTTTCCGCTATTTTTCTTATACCAAATTTATGATTTACTTTGAAGATTAAGTAAGTAAAAAGAAGGTAAATTATTTGTATCTCGTATTTATATACAGGGTGTCCGGAGATGATGAGCAAAAAACTCGGGGAGGTGATTCTACATCAGAAAATATAAGAAAAAGTTTCGATAAAAATATTTCTAAAAATGCGTTGTAATGGAGCTAAGAACCCTTGAAAGTGGCTAAAGAATTCGGGTTTTATTTAATAACTCAGGAACTCTTTGAGATATAGCAACGAAGTTTTGCACGTGAACTAATCTTAATAAGGTCCATCTTCATATGTTATTTTCATGTAGTTATTTTAACCAGGGATGTGCGAAATGGGGAGGGGCTTATCAGTTTTGTCCAAAACTTTTTTCTGTGTAACTTTTTTGGAATTTTATTTTTGGAATATGATTCCTCAGGTCAAAATACATAAAAAAGGTGCTCCTGTTTTAATACTGTAGGATTAAACTTTTTCGAGAAAAATTTATTTGAAGGTGAAATTTCACGGTTCGAGGACGAAAAATTAAATACTAAAATGTTGAAAACCAAAATTTTAATGATGCAGGGCTATTCTATATCAATAACTAAGTAAACAGTTTCTATACATGCAGGTCGAAAAATTGCTTTTAGTAGCTTTCTATGGCCCTTTAAAAATGGTGCATTTTAAGGAGTTCCCTTAGGATTGATTTTTGGAAGTATGTTTAGTATTTAATTTTTCGTCCTCGAACTTTCAAACGAATTTTCCTCGAAAACGGTTAATCCTATAGTATTACAAGGGTAGCTTTTTTCAAAAAAATTACACTGAAAAAAGTTTGGGACAAAAAACTGCCTTATCACACCCCTGTTTAAAATAACTACATGGAAATAACATACAAAGATAGGCCTTATTAAGATTAGTTCATGTGCAAAAATTCGTTGATATATCTCAAAGAGTTCCTGAGTTTCTGAATAAAAACCGAATTCATTAGCCACTTTCAAAGGCGCTTAGCTCCCTTACTACTCATTTTTAGAAAATTTCTTTAGGAACTTTTTGTCATATTTTCTGATGTAGAATCTCCCCCAGAGCTTTTTGCTCATCATTTCTGGACACCCTGTATATACAAACGAAATCGAAAACGAAAAAAAAAAATACTAAAAAAAATCAATCATAAATAAAACTTAGCCGCTATACCAAAATACAACACCAAATTTTTTTGTGTCATTTAATAATCAATTTTGAAATTTATTTTACTTTCCCAAGGAAAGTCTTGCGTTAGTAAAAAAAAATCGATGTTTTTTTTGGGATTGTTTTTGGTAAAAATCGGGGTTAAGGGGATAAAATGGGATAAAACCAATTTTTTTCAAAAACATTTATTTTTTCAATTTATTTTTCGTTTTTTGAAAAAATTGTTTTTTTTTATGATATTTTTTTTAAATTATTTTTTTATTTTTTTCGTTTTTATTTAAACGAACCTAGACCTATAGGGGAAAGTTTTATTTTGGTGGCAGCAGTATTTTATAATCCAGTCAAGGAAATGCAAGACACCGTTTATTAAAAAGTCAAGGCAACCCCTGATATTATAAAAAAACACATTAACTCACAGAAACCCATGTTTAAAAAAAACATATTTCCTCATGTATATTGCGCTATGAGGTGTTATCCTTCCTGCAGAAGGGTCACCCTATGCACAACTACAGCCCCATCTCGATTTTCCTGAAAAAGAGGCTTGTTGAGCATAAATAAAACTATATAAAAAACAAGTTTTTAAACTTAAAACCCTTCAATTGATTACGTATTATGTATAACTAAAAAGTAGAAAACAAGATATACCAATTTACAAAAACGAATTTTTTAAAAGAACGTTTTGGAATTTGTGATTTCTTTATTTTTGCCAACATTTCCAAAACCCTTCTTTTAAAAAATTCGTTTTTGTAAATTGGTATATCTTGTTTTCTACTTTTTAGTTATACATAATACGTAATCAATAAAGGGTTTTAAGTTAAAAACTTGTTTTTTATATAGTTTTATTCTCAAGTTTTTAGTTATAATTTATTAATGTGTGAAGCAACCCGGGAGTGAAACAGAGATTTTATGTAAAATTATATTGTCACCGGATATAAGCATATGTACCGAACTTTAGCTGTCTAAGTGGGTAAAAGGAGTTAACTTAGCCGCATGGGGGGTGATGGGGGGGTTGACGGTTGTTTTTTTATAGTAAAATTTTATTATTATGGGATGAGTAAATTTTATATTAAATTATTTTGTTAGGGCAGATAAGCATGTATACCAAATTTCAGCTCTCTAAGTCTATTCTAAGTGGGTGAAAAAGCATTTGGAAAATTTGAGGACAAATATACCTACATATACCGGGTGTTACAAGACCAAGGTACACCCCCCTTTTTTTCTTTATTTAAAAGTTAGAGATTTCAAATTTGGGGGGTCTTTTATAGCCATAAAATGTCAACTTTTAACATAAACTATACATTTCAGCCACTTCGGTTTAACCGGAAATGATACCAACTTTTGATTTTTAAATGGGACACCCTATATATTTTTTCATATTTCAATTCTACGCTTTATTCTGAATACAATGATACCAAAAAAGTGACATTTCCGATGTCAATGTATTTTTTAATTTAATTTTTAGTTTATATCATAGGTAGGCCATGATTACTTAAAATTACTAGAAATGATCTAAGTAATCCTAGAAAAATACATTTACGCTAAAAAAAACATTTATAACTCAGTTGCACCATTTAAAGTTTTCGAAAATGGTTTTTGCTTAAAAATTCAATTTTTTTAAATGGCACCATATTGGTACACTGGTACC
>OY294045.1:49092425-49138997 GCA_958510825.1 Brachypterus glaber | reverse complement strand
TGCACAGAGGGCCAGGGAAAAAAAAGTGGAAAAAATTCTGAATTTTTGCATACGGCTATTTTTGATACGATGATTTCGAATAAAATAATGAAAAATTTCAAAAAAAAATTTCTGCGCCACTAGGGTGGATCAAAATTTTATTTTTCTTTCGATCTTTATAAAAATGTGTCAAATGTCTTCTTTTGATTATGTTTATGTAGACCAATGTTCATAACCTAAAAATTCAAAATGGCGGAGTCAATATGACTCATCGGTTTTTGAACCTTTATTTTCACGAAATCAGGGGTAATTTTTTTGAAAAGTCTTCAGTTTTGGAGAAATACATAAAATTAAAGCACTTAATACGAAAAATATACAATCAAACTTAAAAATTAATTTAATCCCCTATTTTTGTGAAAATCTTTATTTCAACGTATTATGTTATCTGTAAAATAAACTATTTTTTTTTAATCATAGAATATGTACTTAATTATCCTCAGATATGTCTAAAAATATATTACATAATTAGTAAAGTATCTGTATCGTAAACTATCAGTTTAAATCATAAATTAAAAAAAAAATATCCATTTGTTAAGTGTGCCTTTCCATGGAGATTTTTCCTTAACTATAGTAATATTATTCTATGGAAAAAAAGTTGCGGATTTTTTGCGCAACACAGAGAAAAATAATAAAGTTTTTTTATATACGTATTTTTTACGTAGATATTAACAACAGGTTAATGGTAATCCAATAATTTTGGCTTAACGCACGAAATGTTTGATAAAATTAAACCTTATATTTTTTTAATTAAACTTTATTTTTATAATAAATATTTTACTTTCTACTAAATTATTTTATTATTATTTTGTTTATCACAAAACACCCCTTATAAAATTAAGATCTTTAATTTTCATCATCGTCACTATCGTCATCGTCACTATCGTTATTGTCATTGTCTTCAGTACTTGGATATATTTCTAAGAGGGTAAGTACTTCAGGTAAATAAGGAAGTTTTTTTCTTTTTTGGTAATTTTCTAAGAGTTGTAATAAAAGGGTCAGAAGTTTGTAAGAGCATATTTTATACGTCCCTGTTTGTACTTTCTCGACTTCACTTCATACTGTGAAGCTCCCTATTTTTTTTTAAATCTTTAATTCTAGAAAAATATAAGGGTTTTGTTTTGATCAAACATTTTTGTCAAGTTTTATTGTGCGTTAAGCCAAAATTATTGGAATACCATTATCCTGTTGTTAATATCTACGTAAAAAATACGTATATAAAAAACTTTATTATTTTTCTCTGTGTTGCGCAAAAAATCCGCAACTTTTTTTTCCATAGAATAATATTACTATAGTTAAGGAAAAATCTTCATGGAAAGGCACACTTAACAAATGGATATTTTTTTTTTAATTTATGATTTAAACTGATAGTTACTATTTTCACGTTTCTAGGACCTTTATTTTACGATACAGACACTTTACTAATTATGTAATATATTTTTAGACATATCTGATACTTAAGTACATATTCTATGATTAAAAAAAATTGTTTATTTTACAGATGGCATAATATCTTGAAATAAAGATTTTCATAAAAATAGGGGATTAAATAAATTTTTAAGTTTGATTATATATTTTTCATATTAAGTGCTTTAATTTGAAGTATTTCTCCAAAACTGAAGACATTTCAAAAAAAATTAGCCCTAATTTCGTACAAATACAGTAAAGGTTCAAAAACCGATGAGTCATATTGACTCCGCCATTTTGAATTTTTAGGTTATAAACATTGGTCTATATAAACATAATCAAAAGAAGACATTTGACACATTTTTATAAAGATCGAAAAAAAAATAAAATTTTGGAATTTTTTTTTTGATTTTTTTCATTATATTATTTGAAATCAGCGGTATCAAAAATAGCCGTATGCAAAAATTCAGAATTTTGTCCACTTTTTTTCCCTGGCCCTCTGTGCTGTGATTGGACTGCAAATGGCAATAGCTATAGCCACTGAGCATTAATGAATTCGGTGAATTTCATTTTGCGGACCTTATTTTTAACTGTACACATATGTGCCTGTGTCCCTGAAGAGGTTAAAGGGGTTAAAAAATTAAAAAATCTAAAAATATTTCTATCAATTTAAAAAACACATTTTTCTGTAATATGAAACATAAAAAAATACAAGGGGTATCACCGTTGGATTTGAAGAAAATTCACTCCCACAAAGAGTGTTAAACTATCCCCAAGCACCAAAAAAAGTAGTAAATCATAAAGTATCTCAATAAAAATCGAGTTAGGGATTAATCTTTTTCTAGCACGCAAAAATAAGGGGGGTAGTTAACCCTTTTTTTAAGGGATTGTTTAGCTTCTAGGACAATAAATCTTGATTTTTGCACAAGTTCATGACCGGACAAAAATTTTGAGCACTTATACGTTACATTTTATCAATTCCAATCCAATTTGCGGTCACTCTTTCCTTTATGGAATTTTTTTGTTATTATTATTATCATCATGTCATTTTGAACTTGGATTCTCGTATATCTTCACTTATTTATAAACATAACTATTAACTTTCAGTTATAGCCAATGCATTTAATAATTAAAAATACTTGAAAATACATTGAAAAGACTTTTCTTCGGACTTTTTCATTCTGATATTACACTGCAAAATTTGCAGTGCAAATAGTTATATTTTACATTATTTTTAATATAAAACATAGTACATCTTTAATGTAAAACTAATTCAAGTTATTTTAACAGTGTAGAGAAAAATGACGTTAAATAACAAACAACAAATAAACAACAACAATCAAAAGAGGTAATCTTTTCATTAAATAATAGTTGCATTTTGAATTAGTCTATTTTAATTAATTAAATTCTTGATCTACATGTGCTGTTCTAAAATTGAATTTCTATAATTATCTTTGTCACCTTCTCTTAATTAATGCTTTGTTAACAATAATAAAACACCTTCACACAAAGCCAAGAATTTTTATATATGACTATTTATTATTTTAAATTTAGAAGTGTAATAATATAAAGTTATATTTTTTGTTTCCTTTATTAGGTAATTTGTTTTACTTTTCCCAAGTACGAGGATAGTTTTGTGTTAGTCAAATAAATTGAAAAATTTTTATTGAATTTTTTTACGTTTCTGGACGTTTTATTTCCAGAAAAGATGATTTCCGTAAAACAATTCTGCCGGTCTATCTCTTTGTTTCCGTCTCTGTCTTTGCCTATGTCTCTGTGTCTGTCTCTGCTCTGTCTCTGTCTCTGTCACTATCTTTGTCTCTGTCTCTGTGGCTTTCTCTGTTTCTGTTCTGTCTCCGTCTCTATCTTATTCTCTGTCCCGTTCTCTGTCTCTGTCTTTGTCTCCGTCTCTGCCTCTGTTTCTGTATCTGTATCTATTATTTTGTTGGCAGTAGTTGCTACAGTAATTATAATTAAAAAATAATGCTGCCAAAAAAAAATAATTTCCTCTATAGTTATACAGTGCGGCCCAAAAGTCATCCCCCTCCCTTTTAACTTTTAAACGAGTTGAGATATCGACTTCAAATTTAGAACTCTTAAATAAGACAACTTAAACTATCTTTTAGCATATATTTTATATTTTCAGCTCTTAAAATGTGGGCAGGGGGCATGGGGGGACATTTTTTTAAATGGAAAGGGGGGTCGTGTGATACATCATTTTAAAGCTTATAAAATTCTCGATTTAAACTAACATTTTTAATTTTTTTAAAAATGTTTTTTAAGGTTTTGATTTTTAATTTTTTTGTGCTAAAACATTTGATTTTTTAAGTTTTTTATTATAAATTTTAATTTATGTCAACTAAAATTAGTTTAAAAGTATAATTAACATTTTTTTATGGTGAAATTAGGCATTTTTAAAAAATTATTTGTTTTTTTTAGAGGAATTTTGACATTAATACCCATTTTCAACCCCATTTTAAAGCCAATTTTTTTTTTTATTTAAAAATATGGAGTTAAATGGAGAATTTTATAAGCTTTAAAATGATGTATTACACGAGCCCCCTTTCCATTTAAAAAATGTGCCCCATGCCCCCTGCCCACATTTTAAGAGCTGAAAGTATTAAATATATGCTAAAAGATAGTTTAAGTTGTCTTATTTAAAAGTTAGAAATTTGAAGTCGATATCTCCACAGGTTCAAAAGTTAAGAGGGGGGGGGTGACTTTTGGACCGCTCTGTATAAACTGCATAATATATTATATAATATTATTATTCTATATTATATTATCTTTGTTGTAAATCCATTGTTCTTAAAAATGGTTTAAACTGAATGTAATATAAACCTCTGAGTGGTCTACCCAAAAAATGCATGCAGTTTTAAATCTATACTTATATACTATATATTTCAAAAACTACAAAATAATTTAAATGATTTTTGAATTGTTTGAAAGCTTATTCCTTACACTATTATTCGCAGTATTATATGTTTTAGAAAAAATAATAATATACACACAGTGTGTTGAAAAATGACTACGTTTTTCTGCAACAGCTTTAGACTATCATAAAATTTTGTAGTAGCAACTTTTTCTTTTAATAACCTTAATAATAATTATTATTTGTGATTATTTTGATTTTAAATTGTTTAGTCTACTATGTTTTGTTTCCGAAATACTGCATATTTATTCAAAAAAGAATAAAAATATAATAGTTTTTTTCTATCACACAAATTGACCAAATTTTATACACCTCATACCCCGTTTCTCGCTTTATTAGAGGCTGTAGAGGTTTTATATTTTAGCTAGCCCCCCCCCTAACACCCCCAACCCCCTTTTCTATTTGGGGGGTAGCCAAAATATGAAATCACTACAGCCTTTAATAAGGCGAGAAACGGGGTATGAAATATATGAATTTTGGTCAATTTGGGTGATATCATTTATGGACAGCGCCTTATTTAAAAACTAATTCTCTCGACTTTCACATCAGACGTTTTCTGGCAATCTCCAGTAATCTCTAACTGGCGCCTTTTATGTTTTGCTTGGAGTTTTTGTTAATATTTTTCTTTGTATATATGTATTCTCTTATTACATTATTCACAGCGCCTGCGCTAGAATAATATTATACGGTAGTTTCGAATTTTCAAACAATTTCAAAAATCGTCCTAGACAAAAATTGCTTTGATATAAATTTATTTCATGAAAAAATAAGCAAATTTTTTTTTGAAATGTCCGTCCGTCTGTCCGTCCGTCCGTCAGATGTCACGATTTTTGGGAGCACGATAACTCAAGAACGAATAATCCGACCGAAAAGTTATGAGGGGTTAAACTTTTTACAAAAATTAAAAAAAAAACTAATTTTCATTTTTTTAATAATTTTTTTGTTTTTTACAAAAAGAAAATAAAAAAAAATAAAAAATTTTGATTTTTTTTTAATTTTTCAAGAAAAGATCTTTTTTAAGAAAATGTTTTTTTATTTTTTTTTGAAAATAATTTTTTTTTAAGTATTTGGGATAATGCAATATGGTATATTACTGTGAATAATATATAATGAAATGCGTAGCATTACATATCTTCACTGCTTGTTAATATTTTAATTTCTATATTTTTTGATATCCTTTATCATTAAATTTAGTGATCGAAATAAATATATACATATTAATAATATTTCCTACAGGATGCTTCTTGAAATTTATTTATGGTTATTTGTGATAAACACTCGGAAAGTTGTTGATGTAATGTTTTTTTTAATTTGTTTTTTTTTAATGCATATTTAATAATTAAGCCCTGAAGAAGCCTAAATATTAGGTGAAACGTTGGTATGATTATGTAATGCAATAAAGTTTTTATTTGCTTAATTTCCGAGTGTTTATCATAAATAACCCTAAATATATACATATTATTATTATTATCGTCGCGACGCTCCAAACATAAATTATGCTATGAATAATATTCAAATAAATACTATTTCACCCTTGTTTTTGGAATTTTTGGTCTTGGATTAGACCGCTGAAAAAAAGTTGTACACCTGAATTTCTTTTAAGATTACCATGAAAATCATGAAAAAAGGATCCCACGTGGGTCCAAACCAAACGTACGTTTGGTAAAGATATGATTTCCTCGGATTTCCCCGATAACGTCTAAAATTTCCTCTAATTTGTACAACTTTGGTGTTGGATTGGATTAAATTTGAAATTACAATTAAAATTGTCGTCCACTTCAGTTGCTCATCAGTTTATAATATGTTATTGCTATATTGCCCTCCTAAAGAGGAACGCGGCATGTACACCTGACACATACGGATTTCGAGCTTGGTATTATTTTACTACGGAGAATAACAGTATGTACCAATCCTAAGGAAATCTGCGGTATGTGCATCGAAGATGTTAACATGTTACTTGCAGCGTTCTTTCTTTGTGAAATTTTGTTTTAAAAAGAGAAACAGGATAAAGGAAATACATTTCTTATAAGAAGACAAAATTAATATTATTATAAAATTTTGATCAATCAACAAATAAAAAAAAGAAATAAAAAAATATTTTGTTTAATATTATACTATTGTTTAATACTATTGTTACTACTATTGTTTATTAGTATAGGTACTACTATAGTATCTACTAGTAGATATATCTGTTTAAATATAATTAAATAATAATATAATATAAAAACTGCTGCCAACAAAATAATACTTTTC
The DNA here is from genome assembly GCA_958510825.1 of Brachypterus glaber. NCBI lineage: Eukaryota > Metazoa > Arthropoda > Insecta > Coleoptera > Kateretidae > Brachypterus > Brachypterus glaber. The sequence goes on along the minus strand of OY294045.1, from coordinate 49,132,369 downwards.
CTTATAGGTATAGGTTTATCAAAAACGAAAAAAAAAAATTGAAAAAAAAAATTGAAAAAAAAAAATAAAAAAAATTGAAAAAAAAAAAATACAAAATTGAAAAAAAAAAAACAAAAAAAATTAAAATGATTAAAATAAATTCGGTTTTCAAAAAAGATCTGTTAAAAAAAATGATTTTTGTTGTTTTTGAAAATTATTTTTTTTAAGTATTTGGGAAAATGCAATATACCATTTACTGTGAATAGTATATAATGGAATGCGTAGCACTATATATCTTTAAGGCTTATCATAAATATAAGGTATCAAAAATTTATATTGTTACAGAAAATCATAAAAAATATTTGATGTTATAATTTAATTCAAAAATTCACTTGCACGCACAAAACAATTATACTTTCAATTAAATTTTATTTTAAATATAGATACCACAAATTAAAAGATTTTTTAAATACCAAAAAGGATAAATATAGTTAGTTTATATATTATTTCGTTTATTATAAAATTAAAATCCATGCCAAACTTTTACATAAAAAGAACGCGGCAGGTAACTTCTTCGGTGTACTTACCACAGATTTCCTTAGGATTGGTACTTACCGTTATTCTCCGTAGTAAAATAATACTAATCTCGAAAACCGTATGTGTCAGGTGTACATGCCGCGTTCCTCTTTAGGAGGGCAGTATACACTCATAAATAGGTATACCTAGTAGATATATATCTATATATATATATATTTATTGAATACATTGCAATGAAAACAGATTTACAATTAACCTTTTTTTTATTTTTCAGACCAAGAATGAGACAATACAAATATCTGCTGGATTATAGATACAACTACTATGAAGAAATCTTAAACGCACTGGATCTCAGGCACAAAGGATACCGCATAAACATGCCTCGTCCCAAAACGTGGGCTGAAAGGGTCCTGAGAAAATACAACGACCCTACATACAAATCAATTGAATTTAATAGGCAATTAAACGATATAAAACATATAACGAGAACAGAAATCAGTGGAATATTTCAAAGTTATTACTCAAAAAATAATGTAAATAGGCATTACGCTAAATTATCATGATAAATTAATTTTGAGACTGTCATCGTAAATATTAAACCCGCTTTTAATATAATTAAAAATGACTATTTGCTCTATAGTGCCTAATTATAATTATATGCATATTAGCGTAGCCAAGATATTAATCACTCAAGATAAATAACCCTGTGAGAATGAGGCTGTAACTAATATGCATAATAAATAAGTTGAAAACAAAACCTAGTTATTTGATTCTAGGTAGCTATTAATATATTCTGTTCTGTTTTAAAAGAATAATTACCCTATTCTATGATTCTATACTCTATTCTATTTTATTTTATTTTATTCTATTCAATTCTGTTCTGTTCTTTTCTGTTCTATTCTATTCTATTATACTCTACTTTATGCTACTTTACTTGACTCTACTCTATTTAACTCTTCTCTAATCTACTGTACTATGGTCTAATTTTTCAATAAAGATAGTAAATTAAAAATCGCACAGTGAATATTTTCAAAACAGATTCGAATATTGGATGTGCGAATATACTGCGTAGTTTATTTTATAAATCATAACTATATTCTATACACAAACATATAATATTCAAACCTGTTGTAAAAATATTTACTGTGTGATTTTTAATTTAAAAAGACCCTAGTATATAATCTGTTTTTTCAAGCAAGATAGTAAATTAAAAATCTCACAGTGAATATTTTCAAAACAGATTCGAATATTGAATGTGCGAATATACTGCCTAGTTTATTTTATAAATCATAACTATATTCTATAACAAACATATACTATTCAAACCTGTTGTAAAAATATTTACTATGTGATTTTTAATTCAAAAAGACCATAGTATATGATCTGTTTTTTCAAGCAAGATAGTAAATTAAAAATCGCACAGTAAATACTTTTACAACAGGTTTGTGCATAGAATATAGTTATCTTTTATAAAATAAACTACGCAGTATATTTGCACATCCAATATTCGAATCTGTTTTAAAAATATTCAAATATTCACTATGCTAGTTTTAATTTACTCTCTTGCTTGATGAAACAGACCATATATATATTATACTCTACCCTACTCTATACTCTAGTCTATTTACTCTAGTATATATTCTATTTTATTTTAATTATTCTATCCTATTCTATTTTCTTTTATTATATTTTATTCTATTCTAAGGTTTACGGGTACCTTGTTATCATTTAAAATAACCTATAAAGAGTTTATAGCAGGCCAATTACTTTTTACATTATATCTACCCTCCAAATCTGATGTTTCTTGTATCCTTAATATTTTAATTTTATTTTAGTATTTTATTTACTTACCTGTTACTTACCTGTTGAGAAAATAATAAAAGTTTTAAATAAACGAGATTTTTTATTACAAATGATTACATTACTATAGAGTGTTCCGCTATGGCAAATAATTTTAATTATTTTTAATTGTTCGAGACATGTGACTATGATATTTCCATGTATTTTGGGCTCGTGAATCCGAACATGATGTCAGAATTACTCATTCATTTTTTATAAAAATGGAAAAAAGAACTGCCATAAAACCCATGAAAATCTCAAAAGTTGCAAGAGTGAAGTGTGGCTGAAAACATATCTGCTACCGTAAAACATGACAACTTTGCCCAGGTAAATGTATTTTATTGCTAATAACATAAAAGAAATAAGCCAAACAATTGATTCCAATGTCAAGTTAATCAAGTCAAAGTGTATAATTTCTAACTTAACGATAATTACGAGAAAAAACAAACAAAAAAGGGGTTGCATCCATAATTTCAACTATGTTCACAATAAAAATAAAACTACTGTGAGGTAATTTTAATCATGCTTAGTACATCTTTGGCTAAGTATTATATACAGGGTTTCCCATTAACTTTTCTACAGGCATTATCTTGAAAACTGTAAGAGATATCAAAAATCTAAAAAGTAGGTCAATTAGATATTTTTAGTAAGCTTTCTATTTATGTAATCGGTAAGGTTCTAAAACTCACCCCCTCACCGACAGAAAACCCAACTTTGAAATCAAAATAGCAATATGAGTCATGTGAAGCATTATTTGAAAGGTATTTTTATTCTGATTAAAATTAATTTTTATTTTTTAAATCGGATAAGCCGTTCTGGAGATATCTATTAAAATATTTTCAAAACATTAAAAAAAGTAATATTGAAAAAAAACCTATATTTGAAAAATAAAGGTAACTTAATTGTGTTATTAGCCAAATTCTAACATTCACTTCATACATATGACATAAAATGGTTGAAATGATCACCATTTTCAAATATACATTGTTCAAATTGTGATGGCAGCACGAAGGCGCTTCCCCTTATAGTATTAATTCCGTCACTCAACATTTAAATACTGATTTTCCAAAAAAATGGATTGGAAACGGGGGAATAATTTCTTGGCCATCAAGATCTCCTGACCTAATATCACTAGATTTTTCTAAGAGGAAGGAATAGTATACCAAACATAGCCAACTGACCTAAGTTACTTTTATTTTTCAAATATAAGATTTTTTTCAATATTACTTTTTTTATTTTTTTGAAACTATTTTACTGCATATCTCCGGAACGGCGTATCCAATTTTAAGAATTAATAATGAGTTTTAATCAAAATAAAAATACTTTTTAAATAATACCCAAAACCCATATTGGTCTTTGAGATTTTAAAGTTGGAGTTGCTGGGTAGGGGGTGAGTTTTAGAACCTTACGGATTACATAAATAGAATGCTTGCCAAAAATATCTAGTTAACCTTCTTTTTAGATTTTTGATATCTCTTACAGTTTTCAAGATAATGCCTGTAGGAAAGTTAATGGGACACCCTGCATGTTTAAAAAAAATCACTGTATAGGGAATGCAATAAAAAAATTAAAAAGTGAGGAACAAAAAAAATCACTGTATAGGGAATGCAATAAAAAAATTAAAAAGTGAGGAACATATATTTTTTTTTAAAAAAGCTACAGAAATGGCCGATCTCGGTGGCGCAGTTGGTAGTGCGCCCGGCTGCGAACACTGAGATTGTGGGTTCGAGCCCCACATAGAGCATGGATGTATAGTGGTGTAAATAGTCGGTAGATGGAACTACGATGACTAACTGTAATGTGGGTTGCAGGTGAAACTGTAAACACATTTCAGGGTGGATGCGAGTTCTGTTGAGGACCGTGTTTCGGAGGGCACGTAAAGATGGCGGTCCCGTCAATTAGGCCATAGCAGCGAAAAACGACGTTAAATGATTAAACAAACAAACAAACAGCTACAGAAATAAAAAATATTATTATTATTATCAAATACAGCAAGCGGCAGAGCCGATGGAACTGTGTTTCTTTACAAGCAAATATATATCATAATATTTAACTAAATAATAAAAATAAATACAACTAATTAAAACCAAAAATTATGACAGGTAGTTTTTTTATGCAGGATAATGAACCCATTCTCCCCTAATCCTCTCCATCTCTCTGTCCAGTCTATTCTTGAATGCATTCACCCTATTGTTTTGTACAGTCTCCTCACTTAAAGCATTTCACTTATACACCACTCGGTTTGACAGAAAATTTTCCTTGGCAGCCTTTCACACCTCTCTTTTTGGATTTTCTTACTGTGGCCTCTAAGGTATGTGTTGTTGCGTTGGAATATCTGGAGATCAACTGCATAGAAGTTACTTAGAATTGTATATGATTGTATGAGGTCTCCTCTTGATCTTCTTTCGCTTAATGTGGTTAGATTCATGTGTGAAAGAAGCTCGGGGTATGGTAGGTCCTTTAGGTCTGGAGGTATCTTTGCCACCCTTCTTTGCCTTTCTCAAGAAAGTCAATGTCCTGGGCATAATAGGGATTCCACACGCTCTCAGCATACTCCAGGATTGGGCGCACATATGATTTGTACAATCTACATATCTTAGTGGCTGAATGATTGCTAAATGCATTTTTTATTAGGTAAATTATCGAATTTTCTCTTTTTACAATCTTAGAGATATGCGTTTCCCATTTTAAGTCTGATGATATTATTACACCAAGATTCTTTTGCATCTGAATTTGTTCTCCGTCTAGTCTGTATGTAAACCTTGGGTTGTTCAGATTCAGAGTCATCAACCATTTTTTAGTCCATTTGATAATAGTCTCTAAGTCACGACTGAAATCAGCAGCTCCTAATAGTGGATTGCAAAATAGTTTTGAATCATCGGCAAAGAATATCATGTATGTTAGGATTTCGTCTGCTAAGTCTGAAATATAAATGAAAAATAACAGCGGGCCAATTAGGGACCGTTGTATCACTCCACTTAGTATTGATCTCAGTTCTGAAAAGATTCCGTTGAGTTTTACCCTGAATTTTCTGTCCTTCAGGTATTTCCTCAACCACTCCAGAATCAGTTCTCTTATGCCGAAAAAGTCGATTTTTTGCAATAACCTCCTGTGCGGTACTTTGTCAAACGCTTTCTCATAATCTAGATAAACTAAATAGGTAGGTTGCCCTTGGTCGTTATCTATAATCCACTTATTAACGCACTCCAATAAGTTAGTCTGAACTACCGTCCTGGAACGAAACCGTGTTGCGATAGCGGTATTATATTGTTCTGGATAGCAAAAAGTTGTTTGACAATTATTTTCTCCATGTACTTACTTAGGTTACTATTGAGACTAACTGAGCTATGATAAGTGTAACATAATAATATTATGTTTAATATTAAAGCCCAAAACTAATAAAAAATAAAAGAATTATCTCTTAAACAGAATTTAAACATAAACAAAGAAGCGTGATTCTTCTTAAAAATTATATGACTAGTTTTTAAAATATCAAATCAAATCAAATCAAATCAAATTTATTTAATAAAGTTTACAATATTTAAATTAACAAACGATGGTGATCCGCCTAAATTTAAAAAAAAAAATTTGTGTGCGAATCTTATTTAAAATACATGTTTTTGCAAACTTAATAATTAGACAGAATATATATTTATAAACTATTATTTTAATTATTATTTAAAATGTAACCTATATCAGTAGCGCAGAGGAAGAAGAAAGAAAATTATATTTACGATTTATATTTGAGGGACAATAAAATTTTTAATTTAAACTTATTTTTATGAGACGCAAAAGACTAAAAAATATTTTTAACTTCATTATATAAGGTTTCATATTGATTTGTAACGTATGAATAAAGTTGCTTTTTAAGTTTATTTAAATTTTTTATATTTTTTATTTCATTTGGAATTATATTATATAGCTTAGGACCCATATAAAATAAATATCTTTGTGTACCGGTTTTTTTATACAGGGGAATAGGTAGGTTAAAATTTTTGGCTGCCTTAGTTTGTTTATTATACATTTTTGAAAGTTGTCCTTTATTTTTATGAGCCCATAAAATTATTTGATAAAAATATATTTGCCTAATTGAAAGCAGCTTGTTTTCCCTAAAGAGCAGTTCAGTAGAAAATCTTTTGTTTTTTTTTAACATAATTTTTAAAATTAACTTTTGAGTAATTTCTAGATCATGAAGGTTGTTGTCTTGCAGCCCGCCCCATACACAAATACAGTACCTGAGCAATGACTCAACTAGAGCTCTATAAACTGTTATTAACAATTTTTTACTCAGTATATCCCGGAGCTGGTAAAACTTATGAATGGTCCTTCTCAGTCTGTTTTGTAGATATTCAGTGTGCTGGTTCCATTTGAAGTGCTGGTCAATCATGACTCCAAGATATTTTATACATGATGATTTTTTTACTATTGGGCAATTACAACTTGTTTGATTACAGTCATCTTGGTGAATTTTCAAAATGAAATTATTAGGTTGAGAAGCAGCAGACAATGAAAAAGTTAAAAATGTAGTTTTATCTACATTTAGACTGAGAAGGCTCGTATCCAGCCAAATTTTGATCAATTTTAAGCCCTCTTCTGCATTTTTGAAAACATCATCCCATGAATCACCTGCAAATACGACTCCAGTGTCATCAGCATAAGAGAACGTCTCACCGTTTAAATCAATTATACTGTAAATAGAATTAATGTAAATCAAAAATAATATGGGTCCCAAAACAGTACCTTGTGGGACGCCCCTCGTGATTGCCAAGGGGTCACTTAAAGTATCATTAATTTTTACACGCTGTAAACGTTCAAACAAATAATTTTTAAACAGTGAGAGTGCAATGCCTCTTATGCCGATGTCCTGTAATCTTTCTAATAGCAACCCATGATCCACAGTGTCAAACGCTTTGGCAAGGTCTAGAAACACAGCCAAGCATTTTTTGTTTGTATTGAAGTTATGAATTATAGTTTTTGCAAATTCAATAACTGCATTTTCTGTGCTTATGCCTTTTCTAAAACCAAATTGTCTGACACTTAGGATACTATTAATTTCCAGGTAATTCATGAGTCGTTCCTTTATACACTGCTCAAGGATTTTAGCGAAGTTATTGATCAACGAGATAGGTCTGTAATTGGTTGTTAATATTTTATTGCCCGACTTAAATATGGGGATGACTGTAGACTCCTTCATGGCTCTAGGCATTTTACCAGTTACTAAAATTAAATTCATAATATGACATAACGGTTTTATTATGTTTTTGTATGTTTTTTTAATAAGTTTTGCAGAAAACCCATCCGGCCCTGATGCTGAACCGCTGTTTAGGTTGAAAATATGCTTTACAATTTCGTTTTCTAAAATTGGTGTCAAAAATAAAGAGTCAGAAATATTTTTTTGTTTTGTTTTAATTTTTTTATTACCTTTCTTAATTTTTTTTATCATTTTTTCCCCTACATTAATAAAAAAACTGTTAAAAAAATTTGCCTTATTCTTATCGCCTATTATATCTTTATCTTCACCGTCCACAATGCCATATTTCTGAGGATTTAGTTTTTTTTCATTGTTTGATGCCTGGTCAATTATATTCCAAATTTTCTTATAATTATTTTTTGCTTGATCTAATTTATTCCTATAGTAATCATTTTTAGTTTTTGTGATAAGTTTGTTTAGAAAATTTCTATATGTTTTATACTCCAAGTTTAGCTCTTCAGAATAATTTTTAATTAGATTTTTTTTCAACGTGTCTCTATGCCGTATCGAGTTTATTAAACCAAAAGTTATCCAAGGCTTTAATTTATTATTTTTATTATTTTTAATAATAACCTTTCTTGTGCATAAATCAACATGGGTTGTAAGTAGTTTAATGAATTCGTTATATGATAATTCTGGGTGCTTATTTTCTAATACTTTTGACCAGTCTTCATTCTGCAAATCTCTTTCTAATTGTAAAAAGTCAATTTTTTCAAAAAAATTTATATTTTCGTTAGATTGGGAAGTATTTTTTTTACAGTTATTTTGAGATATTCTCAGAAATATAGCATCATGATCAGTCATGGAGGTTTCAAATACATAGGGTGATAAAGCTATGGACTTTTGAATTTTATTACTTTTACAGCCAACAAAAAAATGATCAATACAGCTCGGTTTTTCATTAGATTTGGTTCTTGTTGGTACATTTATTTGTGCGAACATGCCTTGTTCGTAAAAATTGTTTATATAATTACTTACGGTCTTATTTTTTCGATCCAATAGATCAAGATTAAGGTCCCCACAAGCTAGTTCAATATCATTCTTTGTCAACTGATGGTAATACAATTCTAAATCCTCGACAAACTTTTTTTCATCAGAGCCATAGGGCCTGTAGCCTGCTAATAAACCAAAAGAAAAATTTAAATGTTTAAAAGTTAACCTTAAAAAATTAATGCTACCTAATGTTACTTTTTCTACATTTGCATTTATTGAATTTTTTATATAGACAATGGTCCCATCATTTTGGTTAAATCTTGACTCGTTATAAATAGTTGTAAAATTGTTAATATTATAGTTTTTAGTGTCTTTTACCTCCCATGTTTCTGATAAAATAATAATGTCAATATAATTTATAGATAAGTAATTCAAAATTGTTAATAACTCATTAAAATTTGCATTTATTGATCGTATATTAAAATGAATAATATTAAGTAATCTGCTTTCATGTATTACCTCTGAAAATTTTTTTATGTCACTAATAATTGTTGTTACATTTTTTCCCCTTTCCTCCTCTTCACTAATTAAGTTAACATTCATAAAATTATTTTTTTTTTTTTTTTTTTTAAATTATTGTTCCAGCCTAATTTTAAAAATAAAAAATAAACAAAAACAATTTGCTTACTTACTAAAGTGTCCAGTAATATATTTTTTTTATTCTAGTTACATACTTCTTCCAGTTTTTTCCCGTGCATCCATATTTACTCAATAATTTCTGATAAACTGTTTATTTTGATTTTTTTGTTATTTTGTGCTATATACACATCACCATTATAGGTCCAGCACTGTTTTGCACCGTATTTTTCCCGAACCGCAAAAAATATTTCCATTTTTGATTTAGTTAACATTTCAGCAACCACAATCGAACTTCCTTTTAATTTACGTTTTTCGTAGTAAACAAGATCGCGGACCCATCGATTCACAAAACTGACTACTGTTGTATTGTTTTTGTGTTCCTTATTTTTTGCGTTCATGTGATAAGCATAGTTGATGTCTTGTTCACTTGCATTTTCGGCGATTTTGAATTTTTTTAAAATGTTACAGATTTCTTGCGGGAGATTTTCATTTTTTGTAGTATTTATACCATAAAAAATCAAGTTATTTGAGTACAGATTTTTGTAATATGACTCTTTAAAGTGTTCCTGACTATATAATTTTAATTAATTTTTCTTTTGCAGAGGCCGCCCCTTGACATAAGCTAAAATGTGATATCACTTTTTTGGTAACAATATGTAAAGGAATACTTTAAAATATTAAGATAGATAAAGTCACAGCAAACCTTAGCTTTCAGTGCTAAAAACAGCCAAAATATCGCCGATATTTGCTTACCTGATTTTGAACACAACACAACAGAATAGACACTTCTAGAAAGCGAACCGCTAACATCAAACCTTTATGCTACATTGCCAGTTTTAAAGAAAAAAAAATACCTCAGATGGACAAAGTTGTACTCTCTGGGCAAAGTTGTCAGGTTTTACGGTACCTACCTTTATTTTTATGGGTTTTAAGTCATTTAATCTTAGTCTTTTTTTGTAGAGAGTTAAACGGGCTAATTTTCCTCTTCCAGTTTTTGCGATTTTTAGTGTTTTTGAGCCAGATTTTTATAAAAAAAAACAAAGGTCATCCCAAAGTACATGGACATAACATAGTCACATATCTCGTACATTACAATTATTTATTTTTGTGGCCTTGTGTTATTTTATATGTAGATATTCATGCATGTTTCTTTTTCTGCCATATATTATGTACTAATGTGTTTTCTTTTGTGGTAATGTATTTAATGACTTTTTCACTGTGTATGTAAGTTTTTTTGTTAATCAGATGCTTTTACTAAATCAATAAATACTACAAGATATTTTCTCATTTTTTGTTAACCTGTCAATATAATTTTAGAAGTTTCTACCATAAAATTTTGCTTACCTTTTTTTTTCTCTAAATTCAAGTTTTTTAAACATCCTATTTAAATTAATGACTTCAAATTTAAAATTGAATATATGTATCTAATTCATTTAGCATTGTATTACAGAAATCATAATTAAAACAAAATTTCCAGGAATAACTTTATTAATTTTTATTATTATAAATTATAACTAATGATATTTACAGTCGAAAAAATGATATCAAATAGAATTCTTAGATGAAGTTCGCTAACAGTATAGCTCATACAATTAGCAAATATCGTCTAGGGATTCTAACATATTAGCTGAATTAAAAACAGCACTATCTTCGTTTTGTACATGTTCAGAAAATGGGCGAATAGGCAAATGGTACCTCCAGATACCAGATTATGTCTATACCCTATTGAAAATGACGGGTCTGTGCGGGTATAAATGGTGCACAAACCGGACTTAAGCCGGTAAATTTTATCCGCTCAAGTACGGTTAACGCGCCATTTATACCCGCGCAGACCCTTCATTTTCAATAGGGTACCCTATTGAAAATGACGGGTCTACGCGGGTATAAATCTTGCAGAAACCGCACTTGAGCGATGAAATTCATCCGCACAATTCCGGTTTATGCACCATTTATACCCGCGCAGAACCGTCATTTTCAATAGGGTAACCATAATTAATTAATTAAAAATATTATTTGGTTTTATTTAACTAGCCAAAGGAAATCTGACTAGGAAAATGGTATCAGGCTTAATTAATTTTAGAAAAATAATCGAAAATGAATCAGAAATAAAAAAAAGGACAGCCAACACAAAAATCGTGCGTGTTTTTAATTTTTACAAGTAACTAATTAAATTATAAAACTAATTTAACGTAACCATTCGGATAAATTACCATACCTACATTATGCAGGTATTTAATTAATATAAAAATATAAATAAAACACTGTGATTTGAAAACAAAATTTAGTGTGACTTTAAAATAACGAAATTTTGATTTAAACTTGATTATTAAAAGATCTTTTTCAAATAAGCATAAACTTTTTTTTTTTTTAATTTGACCCTAAAATGATCGCAAATTACCAAATAATTAATTTTTTAAAATTATTTTGAAGTCGCATTAAATGTTGTTTTCAGACCACCGTGAAAAGTGTTACTTTATTGATGACACAGCATGATCATATGTACATTATTATTGCGCTAACAATGCATCAATTTACTCAATGTAGATGTCTTCAACAGGGTAAGCAGTCTCAATAAACTTCTGGTAAAACCTTTGAAAAGCACGCCTAAAAAGTAAAAAATATAGTTATACAGGGTGATAAATATCTGGCATGCCAAAATTTAAGAGGTGATTCTACATCCAAAAATATCAAAAAAAGTTCCTATACAGGTTGGTCTGTAAATATGCCCTAAGGGAGCTACGGCCCTTTAAAATTGTAATAAAAATAAGGTTTTTAATTAATAAATCTAGTACCCTTCAAGCTAGAGCGACGAGCTTTTGCCTGTATACTAGTATTAATAAGGGTAATAAGTTAATGTAAATTAGACTTAACACATTTTTACCCCAAACCTTTTATGTGTATTTTGTTGTAAAAAATATAGATACCTTGAGTAAAAATACATAAAAAATGTTATATAGTGTAACACTGTAGGAGCAACCGTTAAAAAAATGCAATTAAGAGGAAGTAGCATTTTGTGCCACCAAAAACTTTTTAAAAGGCTATTACTCCATCAATATTAAATTTAGGTGTTTTGGTGAAGAATACTTTTTTGCTCAGTTTTACATGAAGAATCGGCCTGTAGCATTAATATTTTATGGATCCTTTTTTTTGTTCCCCATTCAATATGATCTTCGACGGGCCGTAGCTACTTAGGGCTCATTTCTGGACCAACCTTTATAGAAACTTTTTTTTTATATTTTTGAATGTAGAAACACCTCTTACCTTTTGTCATGGCAGTTACTGATCACCCTGTATACAATTATTAGGAGCGTAAAGTGAAAGGGGTATTGTAGTAAAATTTATAATAGAAAAAAAGGAGAAAGAAAGAATAAGAAAAAGTACCATTAAAATGGTAAGGAAAGTCAAGAAAGGGAACTGCAAAAGGCAGACACAGAGGGAGATCAAAAGTAAGATGAGAGGACCATGTCACAAAGGATCTACAAAGCACGGGATAACAAACCGGAAAAATATGAATATTTGTATGTAAAAAGTAAGATAAACAAGAAGTTGATACGGATTGAGGGGTGACTACATTAATCGGGCATAATTGATCACGCTAACAAAAACTGCGCCGCATTTAATACGCTGGATAAACCTCGCCGAGATCTTTACAGCGCCTATATTTACCGCGCTATACCTAAACCGCACCTGTAATTTCCTGTATTCATTTAAAGCGCTTGGCAAATTTCGCGTTTTTTATTAAAAGGTTTTTGAAAGACATTATAGCCGGAGAGCTGGTGACCATTTTTATTTCATTATTTTCTCCCGGCTGTATTTTATATATGTTTTAAAGTACATTCAAATTAAACTATTTTCAAATTGCTAGCCCCTGGATCCGGTTCCTTTGGGTGGTAGAAGTTCCAAAAGCTCTGGCAATGAGCTACCAGAAATCTATTTTTAACTTTTCGAATCATATACATTACATTTATTACATTTAGATTAAGCTATTTTTATACTTATACACTTAATTATCGGGCAAAAGGGTAAGAACGGTCTTTAAAAAGTGCCTTTGACATATGTGATACTTAATTTTTTAAAGAAATGAGAATTTATGGAATGACATTTTGATTAAATGAAAATTAGTGAGACTTTTTAGTGTTGGCACATGTCAAATAAACTTCTTATAGCCTTTTTTTCCCCTTGGCCTACAGAATAATTGTGTAAAACTGTGAAAATAGAACAATCTGAATGTAATGTGTTTGACTCGAGTTACCGATCGGTAAGTTAAAAATATATTTTTCGGGACCCCATTTCACCACCTTTTCGCGGCATCCTAAGGAACCCGATCCAGGACCTGGAGATTTGCAAATAGCTAAATTTAAATGTACTTTAAGACATATATAAAATGCAGCTGGGAGAAAATAATTAAATAAAAATGGTCACTATGGTTCCTTTTTTGTTTATAATTGGCTGTTTTTTTTTTGTTTGGTTTGGTTTCCTTAAATATTTTAATTCATTTGAAAATGTTAATTAATATATTTGTCAAGGGGTATTTCTACCTTCAAATTTTAAAAATTTATATTTTTTTTATATAGAAAGAAAAAAGATATCATTGTGAAATTTTGTAGGTATGTTTATTTATATTCAAAAAAATAGATTTATAAAGTGCCATTTTTTGGCCATATATTTTTTTTGGCCATAAAATATTAAAATGGCTGACTTTTTTTAAATCTTTTTTTTTTGTATTTTTTTGAATATAAATAAATCCAGTCTCTGCTTTTAGCAGCAGATGTCGCTAGCTGTTATTGCTGTTCCTTACAATTATTTTTCTACTCCATATATACTGATATGTGGCTCTGAAGAGTGCTAAAGCACGAAATCGATCAGTCACTTCGGTTTGGACGACTGTGTTAATCAAAACAAAAGTGGTTTTAAGTAATAGTAACAATAGTAAATTATTACAAATAAATAAATATACCTACAAAATTTCACAATAATATATTTTTTCTTTGTATATAAAAAAAGTGTTTAAAAAAAAATATTTTTAAAATTTGAAGGTAAAAAGACTCGTCAAATTAATTGATCAATTCAGTTAAGTTTTCTGTTTTTTTTTCGGTGTCCTAAAAATTTTGATTTAATATGTTCTTTTCATAGCGCGCTTACTAATGGCTCGGTTAATGCTGGCGCAGTGAATTGATTCTCCACAACTAATAGGTCTGAAAAACATCAATCTGCAATCCCGGAAATATTGTGTCAAATTTATTTTTTTCTTTGGGATTCTTATGTAAAAAACTTTTCTACATAATAATCCGAAAGAATTTTGTTTTATTTTTTAAATTTGACACACTAACTGGATTTCTTTATGCAGGGTCACATATACAGGGTGTCTCAACGAAGCCGACTCGGTCGATATATAGTAAAGTATCCACTTTAGAGAACAACTTTTAAGTGAAAAGTTGTATGGTTTTAAAAAAGGCACATTCTAAAAATATTTTTAAATATACAAGATGGTCCTCCTAGGGTGGGTAACATATGACTTAATTTTTCTAAATGGAATGGTATATTTTTTGTTATGTCATATAAATTGCCATAAAAATACCTTTATTTTTTATCATATTATATGGGTCTATTGTTTATAGTTTTTGAGATATATTTTTTTTTTGAGAAAAAATGCATTTTTAGTGATGAGATAAAACCTGCTTCAATTTCTTTACTTAAGCTTATTTTAAAAGGGTGTATCTAATTACTTTATGTACAAAAAATAAAATATTTTATACAGGGCGTTCAAAATTAATATTCAAACTTATGGATTTTCAAACATAAAAAAATCAATTTTTTTTTTAATGGAATGCTATATTTTTTATTTATCCATTAAGAAATAGAATTTTATTTTATATATATACGCATATTATACGCAGCATATTTATACATGATTTGAGGCAATACAGTAAGTACCTGGCTTTTCGAAAAACCTGCACTTAAATTTTTGTATTAAAAATAAAAAATCCAATAAAAAAAAGTACAACTTACCCAACGGCTTCTGCGACCGGTCTTGTAGAATCGTTTCCTCGAAAAACGTGACACGCAAACCTTTGCAGCGTTGGATGTTTGGTGATAAAACCTAAGTAGCGGTGATCCCTTGGATGAAATGCGCAAAAGGAGACATTTTTCAGCGAATAAAAATAATCTATACATGGATCATTTTGCTAAAAAAAATATAAATTTTATTACTTACTGTAAATCGGCTGTTGCACGGAAAAACACAGTAGCTAACTCACGTTTGGACTTGGATTTTTTTCCGAAAATTTATATGGGAAGACTTTGAAAAGGTTTCAGGTCCAAATGTAAGTTTGTGTGTGTTTTGAAGTGATTTAGCCGAAATTTAATTGATTAAAGTAATATAAAAGTAATTGATTACAATTGATGAAGTGGGTTTAAAAGTCCATCCCCATTCAACTTTTGAACAACTTAAGATATCAAATTGAAATTTAGAATACTTATAACATAAGTCAAATAATTTTTTGGTATATACTTTTTATTTTTTGGGGCACATTGGAAGCATGGGGCAAGGGGGAAATTTTAAACGGAAAGGGGAGTCGTGTAATATTACGTATACGGGTGAGTTTCTATCCATGTTCAGTGTACACCACCTAAAATTGGATTGTTTTTAGTCCGATCAAAGCAATTTTTTTGTAGCTTATATTACTTAATAAGGGCTACAAAATGACGTACAAAATTATTTTTTTGCACTTCCGGTTTCGCCGGAAAGTCAGTTAAATTATTTTTTTTAATGGCACCCTCTATATATTTTTGCTTTTTTGGATCCAGAAAACAAATTTACATTAAAAAAATAATTTAAAACTATTTTTTTTATTACGTTTTTTTTAACATACAAGATTTATTTTTTTATAAATAAAATTTAATTTATTTGCTAAATGTGGGAAAATTAAAAATTTTGTGTAAAACCAAAATTTGGTATTTTTTTTGTACTACTAAATTTTTTAAAACAGGGATTCCTTCATAACGTCATTTTTTCAAATGGCAACCCCCTTGGACCGTCTTAACTTTTTGGTGCGCTATTGTAAGGGCTACAAAATGTACTTTTTTTCTTTCACTTCCACTTTTGTTGGATTAGACTTTTTTTAATAAATAAAAAATAATTAAATAATTTTTTTAGATGTAAAATTGTTTTCTGAATTATAAAATGGAAAAATATACAGGGGTTGTCATTAAAAGAAAAATAAAATTGTCTTAGTTTACAGCGAAACCGGAAGTGAAAAAAAAAATTGGACGCAATTTTGTAGCCCTTGTTAAGAAATATAAGCTACAAAAAAATTGTTTTCACCGGGCTGAAGACGATCCCATTTTAGGAGGTGTATATGGATTGAAATTCAACTGGTATACATCATTTTAAAGCTCATAAAATTTTCTATTTAACCATATAATTTTTTGTTTTTTCGAGGAGGTTAAAAAAGTGTTGAAAATGGAAATTTTCGTCAAAAAATATTAAAAAAAAAATCCTACAGTTTTTGTTTAATTATTATTTTTATAATACAAAGGCATTAGTTATAATTTTAAACTAATTTTAAATGATATAAACATTTTATTTTTAAATACTTCAAAATCAAATTTTTTAGGAAAAAGAAAACTAAAAAAATAGTACAAATTTTATGGTCAAAAAAGGAATTTAAAAAGCTTAAAAAGATTTATCCCACGACCCCTTTTTTCATTAAAAAAATTATCCTGGCCGCCTAGCTCCTTTATGATTTAGTTTAGTTTAGTTTATTCGTTTATATAATAGTCGTTCGGAGACCTCTATTATTTACCTGTTTCAAACTTTAGGTCATATCTTTTTAGCTTAAAAGCCGTTTAAAAGGTAAAGGGGACTGACCTTAAACACATACCTATTACATATAAAGTCAGTATAAGCCGGTGGTTCCCTCTACTACTAGCCCACACAAGTCCTGGACTTAGGGGATGCTTAATTAAGTAGAATAGTACGAGGTTAAACAAACAAACATATACCCCTGAGAATGTAACTTACATTTCGCTTTCTCCTGTCTACCATTCTGAGGCCTTGATCAGAAACTTCCAAAGTACATGGTTGCGGTTCCGTCTCTGCATGGGAGTTTCCTATAACTCTTCTAACAGCCTGACAAACTACCGAAGTTCCTTTATGAGCGAGAGTTTCTACAGAGCCTAAATAACCTAAAATGTAACGTTCTCTACGACCATGTTCCAGTGAAGAATCCCAGTCGGTATAATCACAGTCTACTGCATACGCAGATGGGAATATTCCCATTCTTCCTGTACGCAAATTAACACCTAAAAAATAATTGAATATAATCAAAAGACTGTTTTTTACATGTTTTTTCTTAAAATTTTTATTAACTTGTAGTTTTCTCTATCATAGGAAAAGCTATTAAATTTGACAAGCCGCATAAAATTTGCTTTTTGGGAATTTTTGCTTAAGTAAAACAAAGAATTGTTTCGTACTTCTCTTTGCACAACTTTTTCTTTCAAGATTTTCTCTCGTCATATAAAAAAAAATGTTTTAGTGAGAAGTTTAATACCAAGTTTAATACGGTTAAGGAATAAAAAAAGTGACAAAAACCTTCCCAGTGGACTAGGGCCTGGCCAGTTAGCTTCAATTTTTGAATTGTAACGTACTGAGAAATCTTTTTTAAAAATCCACGATATAAGAGTGGTCCAAATTTATTTAAAATATTTTATTTTGCTAAAATTTGGCATATTTGAGAATCTTAATATAAGTCAATACTCAATTTTTCTAGGGAATTAAAAATGGTGTACTGATTTTTTCATTTTTGTCATAAATGAAAACGAGCATGAGCCATTTTGAACTTTTTAATGTTTGTTGGGAGCCCACGCCCAGTAGAATTTTTTTTATTACCTCACCGTTGAGACTTTGTATATGTGTTCTTAATGTCCAGTTAAACAACTTCTTACATAAGAAAATTTTCGGTAGCGGGGCGTTTTTTTTTTGTGACCAACCCTTAACTTTAGGGCATCCGACAACGTTGTTACAACCACATTTCTGTGTTTGTATTTATTTTTAATTTGGGTTTTATTATACATAATTTCATTTAATTTCTTTACTTAGTTATAATTCAAAAATAATATTTTATTTTAAATTAATTGTATTTTTGTAAGTAACGCGCTTAAAACCTCCTAGCTTTTCTGCGCATGAGTTCGTTTGGAGGTTGCCTTCCGGACCAGTATCAATTTGACGCTCGAGAACGATCGAAGCGTGTCAATAAAAATATACTCAAATCAGCTGACGAATATACCACGCCGCGGGCAATTCGTTAGAATTTACCATATTTACGGCTGCAAACTATAGAAATAAGTTCCATATACACATATGTATTTAAATAATTAGTAGTGTATACCTACACTGGTCAAACAAACTTTAATTCGCGTACATCAGTTTCCAATTATGTGGTGTCTCCTGTGAAGAAATGGCGGTCATGACCTGTCGTGCTGAATGCTGTAATTAAGGTAAGATTACCATATATATTATTGGAACTGTCGTTTTGTCTTTAATATTCTTTTCAATCATTAATACCTATTCGCAGTCCACTTAATTAATATCATAAAGGCGATGTTACGGAGGCAATCCCATATCACCGAATGGGACCTTTCGACGTCACACAACAAACGTTATTGCCAGAAAAATTTTGGTCGGACAAGGTTACCACTTGATTTTAAATATTTTTAAAAATCCAACGGTGAGGTAATAAAAAAAGTCTACTGGGCTTGGGCTGCGGACTATATTATTGTATTCGGTTTTAGCAACCTCAAAAACCAAAAAGTGCAGTTTTTTGTATCAAAATTTGTTCAAATTTATGAAATTTTGCAATCATATTAGATCCGCCATTTTGAATTTTTAATTCTCAATAATGGATTTGGTTTCAGCAACCTTAAAAACACCTGGTATCTAGATACCTACCAGTTTGCACGAAAACATATATGTTTAAAAAAGTTTCGTGATAAGATGAAACTGAAGGGAGTTTTGGAATTATCATTAGGTGTTTATATAAAATTACTGAACAAAATGCAAAAAGCTTTCAAAAGATTTCAAATGCAGGCCAGTGTAGCTATCCGTAGGATGATAGTAGTCGTGTATATTATAAATTAATTTGTTGCTTATAAAAATCTCTACAAAAATATACACACAAATATTTTTTATTTGTCTTAATTTGTTCGTAAAAAGTAAATAAATGAAAAAAAAAAAAAATAAAATAAAATTAAAGCACACCGTGTAAACTTTTTTCCCAAGCGCAAAAAATATATTTTCTTATCAACGATCTTATCCAGAATCTGCATGAGTACGTGGCGCTTGGCTTGTTGCCTTAGAGGGATGACCTCCTGACCCCCACTCCTACTTAGTTGTGTCACAGGACCCATTTTTTTAAATATGTTTTTTTCCTAGTATCCCTATTTTTTACCTATGAATTTAAAGTTTTTATAATCTAAGTTGGGTATTTTTTAACTAATATTGAGTCGCCCAATCCAACTTTGCACACAAAATATTTTTATCTCACATGCTTTTAGAACAACTAGGGCTAAAATAATGTTGTTTTACCACTTTTATTTCATTTTTCTCAGAAACTTGAGGTAATAGAAACATTCTGAAGCGAGATTCGATCTCAGCGACCCAAAATTAGTTATAAAACACATGACTTCAATCAAGGCAAGAAACCCCAAAATATTACTTAAGTCATATTTAATTAAATTAGTAATTAATTACTGGTTCTATTACTTATCTTTAGTAATGAATTACTGATTCAAGTTATCATTATTTTTTTCTGCGAGGAGAACGTAATACGAAGTAATATTGTTTTAGAATATAAATAGTTACCTTCGCACCATAAGTCGTCAGCTTCTTTTTGAACATATATTGCATCTCCAATCTCGACCTCAATTTCGTCTTCATGTCTAGGAACAAACTTGTGCAAACCTCTATGCGTTGCTTCTAACATATCCACGTCACTGTAAATCATGCCTCCACCAACCCCAATCAGTGAAGGTGATATGCCCATTAATGGAGACATTGATTTTGGTCCGTCCGTACCTTACAAAAAGAAATAACAAATTTAAGCTGAAGTGGCTACCCTTTCTAGACAAATGAAATTATCTTTATACCGGGTGTTTCAGGAGGGTGGTTCACCCCCCCCCCTAACTTTTTTATTTTTTTAGATAGGATCGTGAAATTTTCAGGAGCTAGATAATATATTATTTAGGATTCTTTGACCTTGTTAGAAATTTTTTGGCACTTCTAGTTTCGCCGAAAATTAATCGAAATTTCGATTTTTAAATGGAACATATACATATTTTGATTCAGAAATCAATTATGAGAACAAGCATGTGTCACTTGTCACTTTTTGACAGGTCATGTCATTTTATTATTTAAATTTTTATTTTAAATCTAAAGTGTTTTAATGCCAAGTTTTTCCAAATAAACTATTCATGTGTGGTATCAAAATGTCCGCAAGAAAATTCTCTCTCATTTTAAGCTAATGAGCCACCCTCTTTCCGCATGAAAAAAATTAGTTATGATCCAAAGTATGATTTTGGAGCTTTTAAGAGCCCACCAAATTTAGAGTTTTGGGAAAAAATCAATATATTGTTCTTAAGATACCAGACCAAAAATTACCCGAATAAGCTAGTTCAAGACACTGGATTAAAAATAAAAAATTAAATAAAAAATTTAATGACCTGTCAAAAATTGACAAGTGACAAATGCTTGTTCTCAGAATTGATTTCTGAATCAAAATATGTCAAAATATACAGGGTGTTCCATTTAAAAAGTTCGATTCATTTCCGGCGAAACCGAAAGTGTCAAAAAAATACCAACTATGTCAAAAAATCCTAAATTATACATAATATATCTCCTGTGAATTTTGCGAACCTAACTAAAAAAATAAAAAAGATAAGGGGGATGAACCACCTTCCTGAAACACCCGTATAGATAGCTGTATCTCGAAAAATAATAGTCCTACGATAAAAATGAGGATAATTTTGTAGGAAATTGTAAATATGTTACGTGACAAGAAGTTAAAAAGTGATGCAAAAAGACAGACCAACTTTTTCACATTTTTTCAACGTTCCGAAAATAATTTTACGGTCGATTTTACTGAAATATTAAGTTTAAATCGTAAAATTTATATGATTTAAATTTACCATTTAAATTTTAATGACAACGTAATTTAAAGTTTCTATATTATTTTTTTTGCCCTTTAACATAACGATAAGCGAAATTTTAAAGTTTTATCTAAAAATCGAGCTTTAAATTAAAATATCATTTTAAAATTACGGTAGGACATTGGGGAAAATGTCCAATTTTAAACCCCAAACTTAAAACAAAAATGTAATTTTACTGTAAAATTTAAGGTTAACAATTTTATTTTTAATTCTGAAACCAAAAGCCGTTAGTTAAATTACAGGTTGTTTGTACCGAAAACATTTTTACAGTGTTTAAGCCCCTGCCACAAAAATGAGTAATTTTAGGTCTATTGATTTTCATGTATTAAAAAAAGATGTTTTTAATTTAAATAATAAAAGAAACATAAAAGATAAAATAAGTCAAAGAATTATTAAAGCAACATTTCGTAGCTGTGGGAAAGCTTTACTCAAATTAGTAAATACTTCACTTGAAACTGAAACCTTTCCGGAAGAATTAAAAATAAGTACAGTTATTCACATACCAAAAATAAATAACACAAGGCAAGCTAGTAATTTTAGGCCCATTAATACCCTACCGCCAGTAGAAAAAATAATAGAACAAGTAGTATACGAACAAGTAGTTAGCTATTTTGAAAAAAATAATTTTTTAATATCCAATCAGTCGGGTTTTAGAAAAAATCATTCTTGTGAGACATCGCTTCAGTTTTCTATAGCTAAGTGGCTAGAAAATATTGGTAATGGTTTAATTACTGTTGCCGTATTTCTGGATTTTCAAAGAGCATTTGAGATTATAGATAGAAAAATTTTCCTTAAAAAAATTAAAAGTTATGGCATTGATGAAAAAGTTTTAGATTGGTTTGAAAATTATTTGAAAAATAGAAAACAGGTAACAAAAATAGGTGATGTTTGTTCTACTCCTGTAAATAATGAGCATGGGGTACCGCAGGGTAGTAACTTGGGTCCTTTTCTCTTTTATAATGATATTATTCAAGATATGGATTGTGATCTTTTTGGATTATTTGCAGATGATACGTTAATGTGCGTATCAGATAGTGACATTGATAAGGCCATCCAGAAGATGAAAAATCAATTAACAAGAATAGAAAAGTACCTAAATTGCAATATGCTTAAACTTAATATCAAAAAGAGTAAAGCCATGATAATCACAACTGTGCATAAATATAATCAACGATGTATCTATAGATAGTATAAATTTAAAAATTTATGGCGAAAGGCTAGAATTAGTGAAGGACTATAAATATTTAGGATTTATGATAAATAATACCTTTAACTTTAAAACCCATTTTTAATATATAAATAAAAAAATTAACAAAAAAAATATACTTTTTTTCGCGTGTTTCTAAAAACTTAAGCATGACAACCAATAAAACTGTATACAAAACAATTATACAGCAACATTTTGAATATTGTGCCAGTCTAAATTATTGTTTTGGTAAAGGTTATAAAGATGGTTTGCAAAAGTTACAAAACCGCTGCATGCGCATCATTTTAAAATGTAAAAGAAATACACCAGTTGAATTGATGTTAAATACCCTACAATGGTTCTCAGTTAAAAAAAGACTTAGATATATGAGTTTGATTTTTATTTATAAAATAGTCAATAATTTGTTACCTAGCTATTTAAATAATCTAGTTACTTATAACAGAGAAATTCAGAACTGTCAAACAAGATCACAAAATCAGATTCATATAAATAGGACCAATTCAGCGAGAGCAATGAACAACAATGAACAACAAAAAGGTGTTGGTGAATTTAATAAATTGCCAAATAATGTTAAAGAATCAAATTCATTAAATCTTTTCAAATTTAATTTAAAAAATTATATTAGAATGTAGGAGTACTTGTGAATTATATTAGAATGTACATGTACATTAATAGTTTAGGCTTAAAATGTAGAATGTAAGAGTACATGTAGATTAATAGTTTAGGCTTAAAATATACCTATTTTTCAATTTTTTATATATTTATTATAATTATTTTATAGTATAGCTAACAGATTGTATATTAGGTGTTCCTATTTAAATAAAGTTATTATTATTATTATGTACGTCATGATGCCTTTTTTTATGTACCTATTTTTCAATTTTTTATATATTTATTATAATTATTTTATAGTATAGATAACAGATTGTATATTAGGTGTTCCTATTTAAATAAAGTTATTATTATTATTATGTACGTCATGATGCCTTTTTTTATGTACGTCATGATGCCCTTTTAAAATTTCATCGGTATTCATGCTATAGAAATGCAAATAGGAGTTCTATTAGGCTGGTATACTGCGATAAAAACGTAATTATATATGGATGTTCACAGTTGAGTAAGCTATATATAGCTATAGCTCATATATTGAATACTATCACAGAAATAAACAGCTATCTAAACTTTATAAAAGAAACTTTTATACTTATTTTTCCTTTAAATTAATAAAAATTTATAGGATTATCGATTTGGAAAAATACAGTTGCTACAATAGAGTGTCTCGAGATCTCGTTTAAAATTATAGTTTTCAAACGCATTTTAAAATTTAGTATAAGTTTAGGTACCTCTAAATCTACCTAAATTTACTTTGACAAAAAAAGAAATTTTATAAGGGTAGGTATTAATGCCTTTTAAGTCCATTTCCTTTTTAATTTAAAGAAGTTTACCAAAAATTGCCCACCCAATCGGCATGTAATATTACGGAAATATTGTAATGTGTCCGAAATATATCAACAAAATATGTCTGAAATATTTTGTTGATATATTTTAAATTAAGGATTATAATACCATAGCGATTTAGTTAAATATTTATATGAAATAATATTTATATGAAATAATACACAGAATATATAAAAATAGGAATTTAAAAAAATCCAAAATATACAGTTAATTGCAATTATAATTGTTTGTTTGTTTTGTTCATTGTTTGAAGACTTTATATATTTTATTTTTTTTATATTTGCAATTAGTTGAAAAAGTAATTTTTCATTAAAAGTTTTGCTTATATATTTTTTAAGTCCCATTAAAGAATTTTTAAGCAATTCTAATTATTATTTAACTTTCAATACAGGGAGATAAAAGTTTTATTCACTTTTACTTCTTTTTATTGTAAAATGAACATTTTTAATGAAGTTTTGCCAAACACGTTCTTCATGTCTATTATGGTAATACCATAACATAATTGTAATGTTTCAGTAATAATACTGTAACGTTTCAGAAATATTAGTGATGTTTTAAACATATATATTCAAGCAGGGACAGAGAGTTAAAAGTTTCATTCACTTTAACTCCTTTTTTGTAATAAAATGAATATTTTTGTTATTTGAATATATTCATTTTACTACAAAAGTTAAAGTGAATGAAACTTTTAACTTTCTGCCCCTGCTTAAATATATATTTTTAAATTATTACAGTAATATTTCTGAAACGTTACAGTATTATTACTGAAACATTACAATTATGTTTCTGAAACTTAACAGTAATATTACTGAAACGTTGAAATGTACATTCCAGTAATATGTCTGAAACATTACAGTAATATCTCTGAAATATTACTGTAATGTTTCAGACATATTTCTGAAACATAACTGATATTTCACTGAAACATTTTGAAACATTGCGGACATTTCTATATTTCAAACATATTACTGACATATTTCAGAATTTTTTTTTTTTTATTTAATCTCCAATAACTTTTTTGTTTTTGGTGGGATTATTTTCAAAAAAAAAAAAATAGCGATCTTCCTTCTCATCGAACCTGATTTTTTCTAAAAATTTCAAGCCTATCGGATAATTCGTTCTTGAGTTATCGTGTAAATAAAAATCGTGACATCAGACGGATGGACGGACGGACGGAGGGAAATTTTGATTATTTTTCATGAAACACATTTGAGGAACTCATTTTCAAAACGCAACAAGTCCAAAAAGTTAGGAAATGGACTTGTTATATTATTTTGAAAATGAGCTATAGCTCATAATTAATTAATTTAATTAAATATTTTTGATTACACTGTATTTTATTTTCAAAACGCAACAAGTCTAAAAAGTTAAGAAATGGACTAGTTACATTTTAAAAATAAGCTCCTCATTTGTATCCAAGAATATTTTGTTTAGGGCGTTTTTTGGCGATTTTGGGAAATTCGAAACTATCGTATGACACTATTCTAGTATAATAAGTATATATTACCAGTGGGGGAGTGTGCTGTGCTGTGTCCACTATCAGCATCGGTGAGCAGTCTGTCGGACTCCGGGGAGTCGGTGTCCCATAAATAACCACATTTCAATACCAGGACTGAACTCGGACCGTTTGTGCTCGTCGCCAATTCGTCAGCCAGACAAACATCCCTTTGTTGGTGCGCATTTAAAATTGATACAACTGATGCTGTAAAA
Source organism: Brachypterus glaber (assembly GCA_958510825.1). Lineage (NCBI taxonomy): Eukaryota > Metazoa > Arthropoda > Insecta > Coleoptera > Kateretidae > Brachypterus > Brachypterus glaber. Next base: position 49,106,612 of record OY294045.1, on the reverse strand, counting down.
AATACATATTTATTAAATTAGGAAATTTAAGATTTGATGTTAATAATAATTACACTAGGCAACACGGTTTCTTGCCCTGATTGGAGTCATATGTTTTTTAACTAATTTTGGGTCGCTGAAACCGAATCTGGCAGAATATTTCTATTACCTAAGTCTTGTGAGAAAAATAAGATAAAAATGTAAAAAAATCATTATTTTATCCCTCTTTTGTTCTAAAATCATGGGAGATAAAAATATTCCAAGGACAAATTTGGATTCGGCGACTCAATATTAGTTAAAAAATACCCAACTTAAAACATGGAAACTTTAAATTCATAGGTAGAATAAATAGGGATATTATGAAAAAAAAAATTAAAAAAAATGGATAATGTGACAACTAAGTAGGGGTGGAGGGTAAGAAGAAGGGTGCATAAGGGGACAAGCTTATCGCTACGTACTCATGCTAAAAATTGTCAAAAATCATTACTAGGGGGTCAAAAATTAACTAAAAAAATAGTACATAATATGGTTCTTATGTAATAAATTAACATTTTTATGATGTAGAACCATTAAAAAAAAAAACAAAAAAAAATACACAATATTTTGTTTTATAAATTATTTTTAAATTGGCATAATTGCCTGTACTAAAATTTAAAAAATAAGACGTGCTGGATTTTTTTTAAGGTCAAATTTGGATTCTGTGCCTTTAAATTGATAAGAAAAATATATTTTTTGGGCTCGGGAAAAAGTTTACACTGTCTACTTTAATTTTGTTTCTTTTTCATTTATTTACTTTTTACGAAAAAACTAAGCAAAATAAAAAAATATTTGCCATAAAAGAGCAATTAAGTAAACTTTGCACTTTCATTTTAAGCTTTTTATTTTTGAGTTCCTCGTATTTTTTTAATATACCCTAAAATCCTACTCTTTTTTTAAAGATTTTGAAAAAAAACGTCATTATTCCCTGGACTTTTATCTAAAAAATTTTAAGTGCTGAAATTTTTCTAAGGTCAGATTCGGTTTCTACGCCCTCGAATTTGTAAGAAAAATTTACTTTCCGATCGGGGCAAAAAAAAAGTTGAGATTTGTTGCCTAGTGTTATAATTATAATAATAACATCCATATTATAGACCGACAAAGGACATTATATATCTAGTACTTAGGTCACAAGTTTAAAAAAATCTCTTCAGAATGCCATGATTTATCTATTGCATCTAAGCTAATGAAGATTATTAAAACTTATTAAGGAAACTTGTCATGGACAACGATGCGCAAATGTTCGTCTTCGGTTCCCTTTCCCGCGAAGACAAGATGGGTAAGTAAAGGAATAGATCTAGTTTTCCTACGGGTAAAGGCATAAAATCTATATTTAGCCCTTCAGAGGCTGAATGGAAAGTCACATAATTTATCAGAAACCCCCCTTTCTTTATGTGAGAAAAAAAATGAATAAATCTTTAAAAATAAATAAATTAAATTAAAAAAAAAAATAGTAAAAGACTGCATGCAGAACACCGTGAAAACTAAAGTTAAAAAATACATGTATTTCTTGTATACATTTTTTATGTGATCTTTCATTCTCCTTAAGAAGCTGAATAAAATATATATTTTTTAAACCTCTTTAAGGGGAGGGTGCTGCAGGTCCCAAAAACTATATTTATATTGATTTTAATGTAAGTGCTGGTACACTAAAAGAGAAGATCTTATTTTATTTATTATTATTAATATTTTAATTATTCCTAATAACTTTTTCTATACAAAAAAATTAAATAAATTTCCCAATTTAAACTGCTACCCTTGATTATTTGGCGAAAACCGAGAGACCACGTTGCAGAATTCTATTTTTGAGTATTGAATCCAGCTAAACGATGAAAAGGAAAAAATGCGAAACCAAATTTGTATTTTTTTATAATTTTGTTTACTAATAATATAGTTAAAGGAAACAAAAATAATATACAAATATATATTTGTTTTAGTTTTTTAACAGATGAATGATTAAAATTATAGTTTTTTAAATTTTGATGTAATGTTTTCCTAGCTCCAAGCAAACTATTACATGAAATATTAATTTTTTTCGGATGAATATCACTAAACCTATAGGTAGTAATTACGTACATTAGTCCGAGGCACAAATTTTATGTATACTTGTTTACCCTTCCCGCATGATTTTTTTAATATTTACGAAAAATAAATATTTTATGTATTTTGACGTTCTAATAAAGGGAAAATTATTTAAAAAAATCAAGGATAATTTTTTAATTCTTCTTATACGTTTTTTTTATAACTCGCCAACGAAACAATATATTTAGATCGGACTTGGGCTAAAATACGAGAAACAAAAGTTCTCAATATTGCACAAAATATTGAACTCTTAGAAGAGTCAGTGACGTACCTGCAATTAAGTAAAAATGGAAATTAAAAAAAATAATCCATTTTTCGGACACCACTGATTTTTAAAATTAAGATATTATTTTAAGTAATTCAGCTCAAGTTCCATCTAAATATCTTGTTTCGTTCGCAAGTTATATTAGAAGATAGATCCGTTTAATAAATTTTCTGTTAGGCTCTAGCACAACAATTATAAGACTTAGGGCTTGGTGCCCATGGAGACTTTTAATCAGTCAGTTGAGAACTAAAATCTATTCAAATCTTAACCCGGGGCCATTTCCCATAAGGTGTATACGTGGTACTTTATAGGTATCTGACACCGCAGCAATTATATAAACGTTTATAAAAGTCCATTAAAATAAATTTAGGTGACTCCATTATTTACATTTGTATGTAATAGTTATGTTCTTAACTAGTGTATTAAGTGGATAAAATCACTTAATACACGAGTTGAGAATTTAATTTTATCCAACACCTTTTATTTTTAAATAAAAATCTATAATTTTGTGAAAAATTATGAGAAAAATATTAAGATTAAGATTATTACTAAAATAATAGGTAGATTAATACGTAGATTAAGATTATTACTAAAATACTAGGTAGCCATAGCCTAAGTATGCCTATTAAAAATAAACAATTGCTAGTTTTACATTTCTTTCAAACGTCATAATGGACGCGGTGATGACAGAATTTTTAATAAAAACAGTATTTTATTCAAAAACTAAAGAATAATTTGGGGTTTTCTTTAATTTTTATGGTTTAGTTAACGTGCTTCTATTTATAGAATAGTTATAATACTTAATTAATAGGGTATGTAACTAATTTTGGGTGAGATCAAAAGCTGTACGTAAAAGAGTGGGTGAAAAATTTTTTAGTCACTAGTGGAAAAAACTCACTTTTGACATTTAAAATAGTGCTCAAAACAAGTGTTACTGTGAAGGTGTTGGATAAAAGCCTTTTTTATTCATTTGCATATGAGTAAAAGTTTGTTTTAGAGATGGCACTAGAGATAAATTTAAAAAAACCGTGTATGCCATATATGGGACAGTATGCGGGAAGGGGTTAATCTATGTAATAACTATTATAGTTAACTATAATAGTTACCTACATAGTATGTACATTGTACGAGCACTAGGTAGGTAGGTAGGTAGGTACTACTTACATTTTTTGTATTTAGGTATCTCTGGAAGTTTTCTTCTCCGCCTTTCTCCACTCCAGGGTGGAGTGGAATTTGTATTAAATCTGGGAATTTCTTGGGTTTCGGTGACCAAATTTGTCCCATTATTTTCATCTTCCCCGTTAAAATCACAGTCTGTTTCCGCATCGCTTTTGGAAGATGTTGGAGAATCTGCATCTAAATGCACGAGTCTAGAAAAGAAAGCATAATGTCACTCAGGGGCCGTCTTAAGGGGGGCAAGGGGAGCAGTCAGCCCACAATATTTTTCGGAGCCCGGGAAAAAAGGTTTATATATTTGAGATATGATCGAATCTCTGTATATCCAAATTTCATCTCCAAGAATATATCAAGAGATCCAATCATATATGCTTATATATAAGCAGTTATATATCAAGAGATCCAATCATATCCAAGCAGATATAATCTATTTGGACAAGTGATTAGATATAAAAATATATGTGCATATATCAAGAGATCCGATCATATCTCTTCATATATGAGCAGTTATGCTTATATATAAGCAGTTATATATCAAGAGATCCAATCATATTTCGCCATATATGAGCAGATATGCTTATATATAAGCAGATATAATCTATCTATACAACTGAGATATGATTGGATCTCTTGATATATAACTGCTTATATATAAGCATATATGATTGGATCTCTTGATATATTCTTGGACATGAAATTTGGATATACAGAGATCCGATCATATGTCAAATATATAAACCTTTTTTTCCCGGGAGTTGTCAAATTTAACTCCGAGTTGGCAAAAACATTTTTAATAAATTCCCTCTTACAGTTGACAGAATTTCAGACGAGTGTTGGCAAAAGAGTAATGAGTTTTTTAAGTCGTTAGTTTTATTGGAGGGGACAAAAAATTGGCAATTAGAAAATTTTAAACGAGTTGCCAAATTTTGAAAAGTGATGTTAATTTACTTATTTTATTTTTGTGGTCATCAGTTTTATTGGAGAGGAGAATGTTTCGACAAATGTTGAAATTAATGAGCTTTTGTCTTAGGGGACGTTCAAGTATTACGTAACGAAAAATTTGGTCATTTTTGACCCCCATGGGGGGGATGTAAAGCGGCGTAACATTTTCAAGACCTCCACCCCCCTCCCATTTGTTACGTAACATTTTTTTTTTCAAAAAAAAAAAAAAAATTGAAAGGACATTTTTCTTTAAAGTTTAAACCAGTTTTTAAGCGGTTATTGCTTCCGTGTTTTAACCAAAAACCGGTCTGAGGTAATTTCCTCAACGGTTAACCGAAAAGCGGTTACTGCCTCTGGTTTCCATCTCTATTTTTTTTTGTTTAGAAGATTTAGTGAACGCCGTGTGTAATAAAATTAAAAAGTCCAAACACCCACCCCCTTCCCCTTCTGTAACGAGGCGTAACGTAAATTTCAGTTAGATAGCTCAATGTTAACACGTGTCGAATCGAGCTTTAAGAAAGGGAGCCAAAATTTGAAAAGTGATGTTAATTTACTTATTTTATTTTTATAGTCATCAGTATTATTGGAGCAGAGAAAAAAATTGTGGCAAATTTTAGACAAGTTTCGACAAATGTTGAATTAATGAGCTTTTGTCTTAGGGAACGTTCAAGTATTACGTAACGAAAAATTTGGTAATTTTTAACCCCCACCGCGTTACATGGGGGGATGTAACGCGGCGTAACATTTTCAAGACCCCCACCCCCCTCCCATTTGTTACATAACATTAAAAAAAAAAGATATTGAAAGGAAGATTTTCTTTAAAGTTAAAACCAGTTTTTAAGCGGTTATTGCTTCCGTGTTTTAACCTTAAACCGGTCTGAGGTAATTTCCGCAACCGGTTAACCGAAAAGCGGTCATTGCCTATGGTTTCCATCTCTATTTTTTTTTTGTTTAGAAGATTTAATGAACGCCGTGTGTAATAAAATTTGCAACGAAACCGTATCTTAGGCCTAGATCATTGTTAAAAACGTGATCCAATAAACATTTTATAAGTTTATATTTTTTTAAGTACTTACGTGTTACGTAACACCCACCCCCTCCCCCCTCTGTGACGAGGCGTAACGTAAATTTCGGTTCGATAGCTCAACGTTAACACGTGTCAAATCGAGCTTTAAGAAAGGGAGCACAATACATATGTTTTTAAACTTTAAAGGGTGTCGAAGCCAAACCAAAAGATATATATACTTTTAATATTTTTAAATTTTTCGGTCTAAAAATCTCAAAAATAAAAAAATCTAGAAAATCTCGACAGGGCAGAAGGTTTTTCAGAAAAGCTCAAAAATCATAGATATTTATATCGAAAATTTTGATCCGTGCACAAATATTTTTTAGTGTTTCATCCCATGAATTTTTAAATTTTTTTTAATCTTTATTTTTTTTTTGTTTTTTTTTCTATTTGAAAAAATTTTATTTTTTCCTTTTTTTATTTTATTTTTATTTTTATTTTAAAGATGTTTTGTTCTTTTTTTTTAATAGGACGTACCGTTTGGATTTTACACCATTAAACATACGTCTTGTGCCACCTACGAGCACCATTTTTATTGCTCAAGTGACACGTTGAGCTATCGACTTGAAATTTGGACAATTTGGAACAAATTTAGATGGCGTTCCTAAAAACCAATTATTTAAGGATTAAAATAGTCGATTGGTTGAATAATATTAAAAATGATGACTCAAACGTCAAATTGTTTATTATTTAATATTTATTTGTTAAGATATCACAATCGAATAAAAATAGTGTACACCGTAAAAAGTAAACTGAATTTCATGTCCGTCCTTAAATATTAAAGTACGTCACTTTAGAACTGAAGAGTTTTTACCAAAAATTAAAGTACATTTGTATAGAATTATAACTTCCTATCCAACTGTAACTAAATATTCAGTTACAAATGTATAGTAGGAAGTTATGTTTAGGGGCCATACATCACTTTTAACGTGATCCCCCCGTAACTCTTTGTCACTAGGCCTCTGTACCCCTCCCCCTAGACCAGTGAAATAATTGTTGAACAGCCTCCAATCCCACTATAGTTTTTATAAAAATATAATTTTTCGTCCTTTTACAAATAGAGTACCCTGCTGTAAATGACGGATATAAATGGTGCATAAACCGGACTTGAGCGGATGAAATTCACCCGCTCAAGCCCGGTCTATGCAACATTTATACCCGCGCAGACCCGTCATTTTCAATAGGGTAAAGACAGTAAATGTGGAATAGGGTAGGGGATGTTGAATAGGGTGGGGTATGTGAACCATCTGGATTTTTGAAAATCAGTTGCGACATCTAAAAATGATTAGGTGGTGCATACGCATTATGCAAGCAGTTAGATTAAAATTTAGAGTTTTTCCTTTCAAAAAAAAAATCCTCAAAAATATAGAATTAGTGTTTTGTTTAGAGGCCAGAGTTTTGCAAAAGTTAAATAAAAATTGTACAATATTTATATTTTTAAAACCAGAAACTTTAAAATATGATATAAACCATACTTTAATTCGGTTCTTTGGTAAGTTATTAGTATTTTTTTCAAATTTACAATATATAAGTTTTATTATGCTGCTAATATGGTATACTAAGTGTTGCTAATGTGGAATATAATACTGGGTATGTATGAGACTTTTGTCGCTGAAACTTTTGGTTTTATATTTTAAGAATAAAATGTTTTTTTTTTTATTACAATAAAATATTTTTTAAAATAGAATAATATGTTATTTTACAAAAAAATACAAATAAACGATGAGCCACATTTCCCTATCATTTTTTTGAACGTAAAAAAGCACACTTTTTACTTAAACCGCCATAAAAGAAGGGTTTAAGCAGAAACTAGAAACTTTAAAAAATATGCCCCATACTATACTAAATTAAATATTTTAAACAATATTCTTTAATAATTTCAAATTTTTTTCTTTAAAAGGAAATGGGTATTCCACAATTACAGCCTTTCCTTTAATCAGTGTCGGACTGGACAGGTAAGATAGTGAGAAAAATCCCACGGGGTATCCCCACTTTTGAGGGACCCTCATACTTTGGGGGTCCCCCTGCCCGGTGATGTATATTTTTGCAGGGTTAAAAAAAATGTTTGAAGATGAGTACCTTTTTTTCTTTAATAATCGAAATTTCTGATTTTTTGGAGGTGATGAACTTTTTTCTAGTTATCAAAATTTTTGTGAGGCCAAAAAAAAAAGATTTTATACTTCGGGGCCCCTAGGGTACAAATCTCACTAGCCTCAGGCTGTCCAGTTTGACACCGAGTTTAACTATTTTATGTGTGTAGCTAAACTCGAAATAAAAGACAAATCTAACAAACCTGTGATAATGAAGAAATGGAAAACATATTTGTAAAGCCTTAGCTATTTTTAAATCCAGTTGTCGTCGTCTTTAATTTTTAATCATTAAGTTTATTAAAATTTTAAAATTCCAGGTCACCAACTGAGACAAATAAAAATGAGAAAAGGTAATAAAAAACATATTATGTAAGGCTCAAAAAAATTATTGTAAGTATAATAATTACCTTTAAAATTATGTAACATTTGTTAAAATTTTGTAATGATTATTTTATTTTTAAATAAACCAGTAAATTCTTACGTATAAAAAAGAACCAATTCCAATAAAACATAATTTTCCCCTTAACAGCAGTTTCTCTATCTTATTGTCCTTACCCTTACATAATTAGGCACTAAATATAAACAAAAATGATTTTAGATAACTCACGAGTAGTATGGTGCTGAAGTTTTTGTGTGTGAGGACAGTTTTTCGAAACTTTGCCTAAATTCTTCGAACTCCGAGTCGGCCATTTCGTTAATTTGCGCCCTCACTATTGATTCACGTCGGTATGTCAGAATAAAGCGCCGCGGCGCGACGCATCGTCTTTAGGGTAAATTTCAGGATGAACATTTCAGCGTTAATTCAAGGGTTGTAGGGTTTCAGAGGAATTACGGTAGATGGAGTTAAGGTTTATGATATTTCTTCTTCTTTTTAGGGAAAAACAAAATATCATAAACGTAAAAATATTTAAAAATAGATGTAAAACAATGTATTGCAATGCAATGGTAAACCATAGGTACTTTGAGTGACTTGATAATAGTAATTATATACCAAGGTAGAGAAGTCATTTTTTATAGCAGAGCGTATTATTTAAGAGTGCGAAGCTATAATAGTCTTCTCTACCGTAGTTTATATATTAGTTTTTTTCACTACTAGCACTATTTAACTATTTTTATTCAAATAATAAAATAAATTATTAACAGAAATTATATTTATTGAAATTTTCATAAAAATCAAGTAGCCTTGATCAATGAAATTTGCTCAAATAAATACTTTGAACTGACGTTTAAAAATTTAGTTTTTTTTTTATTTCTTTATCATATTAAGCTAATTATTGATTGTATTAATTGTTAATAATTATAATTAATTATATTTAATAAATAAAAAGTTATTTAAAGCTATTTTTTTGGGTTTAATTAGTAATTGCACAAAGAACTGAAACATCTAAAGTGACAGAAATTAATTGTTTATAAAATTTACTCCCACTAGAAGAAAAAAAATATTATTGCTATAGGTAAAGAAAATTGATTCCACAGTCTGAAAACATGATAACTAATGGTATGTTCTAAAGCTAGTAGTGAAAAAAAACAGTAAATAACACCAACCTGGGCCCTAAAAACGAACTTGACAGTGAAAAAGCTCGCTGACGCCAATTGTTTTTTAACTGCAATATAGAATAGATATTGGACCGTATTGGAAGAGCTAGATCGAGATCTTTAAAATTCTCTACTAATTACCTATACTATTGAATTTTGAGAGTTGTGCCCGAAGACATTTTTTTTCAGAAAGTTGAAACCTTTAATAGCCTTACTTTCAACTACAATAATGACAGTTTCATGATAAATAGAACCACTTCTGCTAAGTTTTTAGGGATAATAATAGACCAGCACCTCAAATGGGATCTGCAAATTCAACAATTGAATAAAAAAATTAGATGCTTTATACCATTTTTTTCAATCCTAAAAAATGTGTTAAATTTAAGACAGTTAAACATGGTATATAACGCGTTAGTTGATGCACATCTTAGATATGGCATCCTAGGTTGGGGAGGTGTCTATAAAACTGTACTCGAGGATCTGGAAATAACTCAAAAGAGAATTTTAAAAATTATTCATAATAAAAGTAATACTTACCCCTCGGACGAACTCTTCAAATTATCTGGTAAGATGGATTGCAGACAGCAATTTAAAACTACTGTAACAAGAAGTACTCATATATTACCTATACCAAAAATTCATAAGACCATCGGCCAGCGTAGCAGCAGATTCCTAGGACCTAAAATTTATAACAAACTTCCAAATAATTTAAAAGATGCAAATTCAATTCACATTTTTAAAAGATTATGTAAAAATTATATATTACAGTTGCCCAGGGATACTATCCATAAACAAGTGGATATGAAAAATGTATAAATATTTAAATGTAAAATGTCATGTTCGGCATTATTTTAGATATTTATTTTACTTATTTTAGATATTTATTTTCTATTTTATTTTCTTTAAGCTGTTTTTATTTTTATTTAAATATTTATTTGTTTATTTATTCTTTACTTGTTACATATCAATTTTAATACTTTTATTTACTTTTACTCTCTTTATTTTTTTTTTAACCTACTTCCTTATAATACCTTTTTACAATACCTCAAAACTTTTAGCAATTATTCGTGCATATATAAGTTTTATTTGTTTTGTTTTATTTTTTTCTGTACCTATTTATATGTCCAATACCTTTTAGCCATTATTTGTACATATATTAGTTTTATTTATTTTATTTTCTATGTACCTATTTATAAGTCTTTTTTTGTACTTTTTGTATATGTGTATATTTTTTTTTTTATTGTATTTTCAAGCACGCTCAAATGTTTTCTACATTTCTGTGTTTTGTCGCATATTTATTGCTCATCCATAAATGTAAACCTCTTGTATATATTTCAGGCAATAAATATTATTATTATTATTATAATCCCAACTAGCATTTTTGGTTATCGCTACGAGATCATTACCTCAATTAAAACAAATTAAGTAGCGGCGACTAGTTACAGGAACGCTATAGTTACGTAGTAATTACGTAGATACTACCAAAATGGGGAAAATATAAGGGTAACAGTTACGATCTTGCTACGTGTTTGTAACTTAGTTTGGAACGATCTCGTTACAAAACAGTTACTACGTAACCACGTAATTGTGTCGTAGTTATTGGTTACTGCTACATGTGCATAGACATTTCTTGAAATAGTTTAGCTTTTTTTTTGAAGGTGCGATATAAATATTAACTTATTATGCACATCATCCATTTCGGTTTGGAAGTAAAACAATCTTCTGGTATAAAATAGTAACTACGGATTTTTTTTAGTGATTATTAATAATAATAATTCTAAAAACTAATGGGCCAAGAAAATTATGCAGTTTTATTGTTTAAACAAATGATATAATTGAAAATATTTTTTAGTAAAATTTGTTATAATTTAGGAAAAAACATTGGTCACTATTTACTTACTTTGTAGTGAAATTATGCTTAATTAAAAATTTTTCCAATACTGCTTATTACTAATTAAAATAAAGCATGGCGATTATATTAAAACTATTATGTATATTTAATGAGTAGCTATAACCGCGCGATAACTTATAATTGTAACTAAAAAGTTATCTGTTACTGTTTCGTAATGTATAAAGTTTTAAAAACGTATTTGTTACTTATATTATAACTAAATAGGAATGGTTACTTTAAAGTAGGATTATGGTAACTTTTTATGGCTGCAGCGACGTACCTTTTGGAACATTTTAGTAATATAACCCTGGTGGTCATTTTATGAGTAATAACGTAGTAAAGGAAACTTTATTATTCCTATTGAGTAAAAAAGGATAAAAGTAATATTCTTGGTAGAATTTACTATTCTGATACCAATAAAAATATACTTAATTGTGTTTAACACTATAAAGTTATATAATAAGTGAGATTTACGTAATAGCAACTAATGAATGGTAGCAGTTCCAGTTATTTAGGTAAAATTCACAAAGAATTCGAGTCGGGATATATTCAAAATTCAGTCAAATCTGACAGAAACTACTTTTTCGAAAAGTCCGATACACCGCGGTCCTCTATCACATAAACTGTTGATTTTTGGAAGTTGCGCCCTTAAACACTTTTGAAGAGAATGTCGAGTACTATAAAAGTCCAAAATACAGTGACCAGTAAAAAAGCTATCCCATTTTTCCACCCCGTATGTAAAATGGTTTTTTATTATCAGATTTACTTTCAGCAACATCAAAAACCCTAATATACCAATTTTCACAAAAATTTCCCGTTAAGGGGTGATTTTAGAAAAATATTATTCTAAGATTTAGTTTTAGCGACCTCAAAAACCCCAATATAAAATTTTTTCTATGAGGTAGATTACCTGGATTTCTTTCAAGATTTCCTCGAAACAATTTGAAAATTAGCTAAAAAAAGTTCCACGATTGGTAAAGATGAAATTTGCTTGGATTTACTCGAGAGATTACCTCCACGATTTTCTCCAATTTTTACACCTGAATTCCCCAGCGGTTTACCCCTCGGTTATCTCTATTATTTTGTCAAAATTTACTTTTTGACTTTTTGGAAAAACATTATTAAAAAAAAATGTCCCTGACATGCAATCTACTCGTATGCCAATTTTTTTTCTAGGTTTATAGTTTATGAGAAACACGCTGGGATAGACAAAACAAGCAAGCGATCCTATACTGCCGTCCTATTAAAAAAAAACGGATTTTCATAGGTAAAATACATAGACAGAAAGGTATATTTGCAGGACTATTTTTTAAACATTTTTTTAACAATTTAAATCTTTAAAAGTACCTAATTTAAATAAATAATTTATGATAATTAATTTGATGTTCATTTATTTTGAAAAAATAAATTCATGTCTGACATCTAGATCTAAATTCGTTAAATTTTATTAATATTGAATACAAATAAGCTAATATGACATGAAAATTACATTAATTTCGTATGTTAGTTGATATTTTAATATAATATTACATTATCAAGATTGTTATATCAAAGAACTAGAAAACTGGTATATTTTCGATTTTCTGTGGTATATTCTTGACGAAAATATTCCGTCATTGTTATACCTTCTTTTTTATTGAGTGAATCCGATATTATGATCAGTCATCGGCGAATTTCCAGTGCTCGCATAGGCGCCGCGTCGATTCTATCTTTGACGCGAGGTTTTAAATATTTACATTTTTATTTTCTTCGAAAAACACCGATATATTTACATATTTATAGTTAATATGTATATTCAATATTGTTGTGTGTAACAAATTAGTCGTCAAATGTTCGTATTTAGTGACCTTTATAAAAATTTCCCTCATAATTCGGCAAAATTATTCCGTAAGCCTATGTTTCTATGTTTATTTTCAACGTTGATGAGTCATAACTGAATTTATTCCGATTAATGATTATGATAGTTAAAAATAATAGTCGGTTCTATGTATTTTTGGGATCATTGTTTAACAATGAGATAGGACTTTTTCTCTTATAAGGGTTCCGTTTTTAAGGCAAGGAACCCTAAACATTTAGGTACCTAATTGGCTATTCAAATACAATCTTTATGGCTTGTTTTTACTTAAAACTGATATACATTGGTTAAATGATAAATCGCCAAATGAATATTTGTTTCCATAGAACAATCGAGGTAATTACTCGTAAAACTTTGGAGTATGACGTCGCAATTATTATTAGCGTATCATCTAGATATAAGTGAATGAGATCCTAAATTAATGCTTCTGGCCGTCTTTTATGTGTTTGATAGGTTCCCGATTCGGGAACAGTGTCAGACTGGTCCAAATAGCAAAAAAAAAAAAATTGTCGGTCGATCGGTCGATCGGTCGGTCGATCGGTCGGTCGATCGGTCTGTCCGGGAAATCTTGTAAGCACGATAACTTAAGAACGCTTTAAGCTAGAGACTTTAATTTTGGCATACAGGTATGTTACCAAAATTTCTCGCTCGGGATTGTTTTTGGTGAACATTGGCGTGCGTCAAGGGGGGCAAATGGGGAAAAATACATTTTTTTAGAAAAAAATTAAAATTGCTATATAGAAGTTTTTAAGGTTGCTGAAATTGAAACTGATAATAAAATTTCTCTTACTCCACCCCCGAGGGGGTGAGGGGGTAAATATTTTGAAATGTTTTCCAAATTTTCTTGAAAATTTGTAGGTAACCCCTAGGTTGATAAAAATGAATCTTGAAATATATTTTTTGAAACCCACCCCCTTAGGGGTGGGGGGTGATTTTTGTGAAAATTGGTATATTGACGTTTTTGAGGTTGCTGAAAGTGAATCTGATAATATAAAATCTATTTTACGCGCAGGTGGTAAAATGGGAAAGCTTTTTTACTGGCAGTGTATTTCATTTGTATCAATCCGTATATAAGGATTGAGAATTTGAATCCGTATCTACCTGCATTAATAGATTAAACTGCTTCTCGCCGACGCTTGAAGCAAAAAAATTGATATAAGATGATGTTTATAAAGTAAGTTATTAAAAGGAAATTGTATACACATTATACGATTTTCATGCTCTGCCGGGCATCTTTAAACCACGAACACGATTAAACGGATAGATTTT